>OV651814.1:63861938-64444438 GCA_927349885.1 Psylliodes chrysocephalus
CATAGAAATTAATATTAAATTAGGTACTATATTTTCTCTAAAACATTACGTAAACTTCGTAAATGTACTAATAATTCATTGGTGTAATGTGTAAATACACGCATCACCAATGAGAAAATTAATTTTGTAAACGTACACACCATATACTTCGAGTCCGTCGACGGCAGCGCGTCTTGAAATAGCCGGTGTATCTTGCAAGTAATTTCACTTAGTGTTATTGACCCTGCTTTGGGGCGACAGTAGTCAGTCTGTTTGTGCACGTGAAATACGGTCGAGAGGTAACGATGGTTACGTCGCCTTACGCATATTGCAATTCGCACCGCAAATCGACGTGTGAGGAAAATCTTACAATTTAGATAGATGTCGGTTTGTTTTACGTGGTTGTTTTTCTTTTTGTAAAATAAAGGAACTATGCACTGTGCCTGTTAACAATAATAATGTGGTAAATTATGTCTGTATTGTGTGCTCTCTATTGAAAAAAGTAGAAATTTTAAAGAGAACACGGACCATATTAATTATAATAGACTAAAGGATCCTATCAATTTAGAGACGAAAGTAGAAAAGTCAGCAAATAAATTTACCAGGCATTCTCATGTAGGGTTCTATGAAAAGTATGAATGGTTAACCGGCTGCAAAACTTTGAAGAAATTGTTTTGCTGGCCTTGCCTACTTTTTAATATAGCCAAAAAAACACATTGCAACTAATACCGACTCATACAGACTTGAATAATTTTCACAAAAGTGTATAACGACATGTAAATAGCAAATCTCATATAAGTGCTACAATTAGAGAAAAAACATTCGGGACCTATCGCATTAAACATAGTTTGGACAATTATTTAAAAATAAGCAACAAAATTCACAATGAAAGGGTAAAAAAAATAGGGACGTCTTACAACGATTAATAGATGTAACTTGTTTCCTAGAGCATGAACTAAGTTTTAGGGGTCATAATAAGGCAAGTGGATCCGCCAATCGAGAAAATTACATGGACCTTCTAAGTTTTTTAGCAAAATACTATGATACCCTAAAAAGTCATTTTATTTATTCGACCACTTTTCGAGGTACCTCAAACAGAATCCAAAATTATTTAAATAAATGCACTGCCGACGTTGTGATGGATCACATTAAAAGTGAAATTAAAAAAGCACCCTTCGTATCAATTGCACTTGATGAATCCGCAGATGTAGCAAACTTAAGTCAATTATCCATTGTTATGCGATATGTATTGGATGGCATTCCTCGAGCGATTCTTAGGATTTTTGGACGTCACTAGCGAACGAACTGTAGATGAATTGTGGTTCTAAATTTGTTGTCCAGAGCTACGATGGTGGTGCCGTAATAGCTGACTATTTAGGAGGCCTTCAAGCTAAAGTGAAAGAGAAGTTTAAACATACAATTTTGGTTCACTGTAGAGTACATAAACATGGTTTTATCGAGAAGCATGGATAATATTAAAGATTGCAAAGTTTTCTTTTCGACGCTTAGTGGTTTGGCTTCCTTCTTTTCAAAGTCATCGAAAAGAACTCGCGCTTTGTACATTCACGTTCAAAGAATGTTTCCAAAAGTTGCTTCGACGCGATGGAACTACAATGGACGTTTAAAACCTCCAATTTTGTTTTTCGAGTAAAGTTTATGAGTTGTGCCTTGTCAGGGTTTACCAGGAGGTTTTCCCTAACGCACCACATTTCTGTCAGCCTAAGAGCTCTTTGCAGTTTAAAGACTGTGGTTTGGTGTTTCCCTCAGATAAGGATGACTATGTCATCGGCATATCCTTGGGCATACAGCCCTTGATTGTTTAGTGTTTTCAGCAGTTCGTCTGCCACTAGGTTTTACAGTAGAGGAGAAAGGACTCCACCCTATGGGCATTCCCTGTGAATATTCATCTGCATGGTTTCGCTGAACATTTGTGCCTGTACTTGCCGTCCGCAAAACATGTCTTCTATCCACCAGCAGATAGTGTCTTCTATTCCATGTTTGCGAGCGGCAGCTACCATTGATTTAAAGGAGGTATTATCAAAAGTTCCTCCTATGTCAAGAAATGCTCGTAGGACTATTTCTTGGCTACTGAGTCCTCCCTCTATCTTGGTTACAAGATGGTGCAGAGCAGACTCACAAGATTTTCCTAATTGATAGGCATGTTGGTTTGTATGAAATGGCCTCTCTATCAGAGTGGTTTGCCGGACATGCTGATTAATCAGTTTTTCCAATCCTTTCAATAGAAATGACGTCAGAGTTATTGGTCTATAGGCCTTTGCCACGGATATGTTGGACACCCCGGTTTAGGTATAAAGACAACTCTGCTTTGTTTCCAGGTATTTGGCACATGTTTATGCACAAAACTTGCCCTGTAGAGCCTACAAATATGCGGGGCCAGCGTTTCTATTGTCTGTTGCAAAAGCACAGGCAGTACCCCATCTGGTCCCGGTGATTTGTATGGATTAAAGGTGCGTATTTCCCATGTTACTTTCTCTGTTGTAACTACCCGTTTGGCAGTTTCCCACTCTTGGGTGGAGACCCTTTTTTGAGAGTTCCAGTTCGTGTGGGTTTAGTTTGCTGCATTCGAGTTTGTTGTGCAATCAGGGAAATGAGTTTTAAGAAGTAGTTCTAATGTTTCCATTCCAGTTTTAGTGTATTTCCCTGTTTGGGTTTTTAAAGTTCCCACAGGGTTTATTGGATTGTTTGCTAGAATGCGGTGGAGTCTGCATCCTTCAGTTGTATTTTCAATTTCCTGACAGAATGTTCTCCATGAATCCCTCTTAGATTTCTTAAGAGTTTTGTTATACTCTGTGAGTGTTTCGGTGTATTCCCCCCACTCATTCGTCTTTTTAGCCTTATTAAAAAGTTTACGTGTTTTCCTTCTGAGTTTGGTGAGTTCGGTGTTCCACCAGCTCACCTCCCTAGAAGTTCTCCTGTTCTTTAACGAGCAGTGTGACATGATGTTATAATTGCGTCCCGTAGTTGTTCTGCAAACTTCATCTATATCATTTTTAGTATTAAGAGTTATTTTAACGGTTTTTAACACTGCCCCCAGCTTCACTCCGTATCCAAACCAATCGGTTTTATGTGGGTGTCGGTATACATCTTCTGGTTTATCGACGTTGTCGATTTCCATGAGAATATGCCGATGGTCTGAGAGCGAAGGCTCTCTAGACACGTACCACTTGCTAATGTGATTTGAAACGAAGGAAAAACCAAGGGTAATATCAATAACCTCGCTCCGTCTACTGGTTACAAAAGTAGGTTCGTTTCCACGATTCAATATTTCCAGGTTAGTGGTTAGAATGAATTCAAGTAAAGACCTGTTTTGTTGTTGTCCTTGCTGCCCCATGTTATATGGTGTGAATTTGCTTTAGCAGCAATAAGTACCTGCAGGTTTTCGGCCCGACAGGTATCTACTAAATCCCTCAGCTCATCTGTTGGTGGAGGGCTGGGCGAGTCATAGGGAAGGTATGCAGAGGTTAAAATGAGTGGCCTCTTGTTGCCTGCTATGTTTATTTTCATCCTGAATGCTACTAGGTCTCTAAAACAGAAATCATGTAAGTTGAGGATGTCTAGACCATTTCATATGTATATACAAGCCCTAGTGTTTCCACATTGGGTATTGTATATTAACTTACCTTTGGTTTGTTCGAGCCCCATTACATGCCCTTTGTAAATCCAGGGTTCTTGTATTAGTATATGTCTTCCCTAACAATGGTACGTGCAAGGGTTGCGAAGGCGGCCTTGCAGTGTCTCAGATTAGCTTGCACTATTCTGAGCATCTGAAGGTTCTTCCTTCCTTTCCCTTTGCACTCTGAAGATTGCCTGAGTTAGGCCCAGATAGGGTTTTAACTGCAGGTTTTCTAAAGCCTTCAGAGGGTCGTCGTCAATCAACAGTACAATGGTTTGACCGTTGTCTTCCACTTGCCTGTGAATGACACTGTTCCGTTTGGAGCCCTTGGTTTTGGGTTTTGAGGAACGCAAGTATAAGTTGTGCTCCCTGCCATGGTTGAAGCTGGGGGATTATTTCGGAGAGCCAAGTGCGTCAGTTAAGCGAAATTTTTCAGCTTTAAAGCGCATTAAAAGACTAATACGAAATTCAACAAGTGAAGACAGACTCTCTAATTTAGCCCTAATATTCATTGAAAAACAGTTTGTTAAACAGTTATCAGAAAATCCAAAATTTTACGGCGATGTTATAGACAAATTTGTAGCCATTGAAGATATGCGAATAAATCTTAAGTATAAATAAATGACAACTGCTCTGTCAACTGTGTAAAAAATGCTGAAGAAAATAAAAAAACTTTGGTTAAATATTTTTTTTACGTTTAAATAAAGGAATCTGTTCAAAGGTAAGTTTTTTTTAGCTTCTAGTACTAAACTAGGTAATATAGTAATAGTAATACTTCAAAAATCTCAATCTCGAATATCCGTAGTACTGAGGAAAAATGCAATATTTTGACAAAATGGTGAATGCGCCGTGAAAAATTTTCGTCTGCGGCGCTGTTCTTACTGGCCTGCTGTATTTTTATACAATCGCTTCCCATTCCAAAAATGTCACCGCACGCCATTGCTCCGATCGGATGTTTGTCAAGCCACTTTAATAAATTACAAAATTACTGATAATTTGTCAGTATTTTTTTTGGATTATGCCACACAATACAAATGTTGAATGTTTTTTTTTTTTTTTTATTTATGAATTCACAGTGGACGGAAGAAAAGAACAGATTAAGAGTTGAGTTAATAAAAGCAATATTACTCATACAATATAATTACGAACGCATGATATGTGCCGAATTTCACAGTGAAATTTCTTTAAAAAACAATTTTTTAAAAGCGGACAAAAATATAATTTTAACCGTATACAATCCTAACAAAAATCTACCAATAATGCTGCAATTCGGTTTCTGTAAACAAAATTGGTCTAGTAGTTGATCGTCTTTGGGTTTACTAGATTTTGATTTATTTAATGGACAAAAAGAAACAAAAAAGCTAATGTAGCACGTACATGGTATCATAACTTATCTTAGTAGGTAAAATTAATTATTCTTATTGAGCTATTTTTATTGAGTTATACATATTCTACGTTATAATTCATAATTGATCTACAATCTAAACTTTAAATAGAATAAATTCCAGTATTTTTACCTCATAAAGAAATGACCTCTGACATTATAACTTTATCGAGGTTAGCACCGATAGAATTGATAGAGAACGAGATAAGAGGTTGTGTAATTAATTGATAATTTGCAAGGGATTGGAATGCATTGCATTATTATTGCCTGCTCCGCATCTAATTGTATCTAATGAATATGCAAATAAGACGATAACTCTCAATACACGTACCTAATTAGGTATGCCATTAATAGCTGAATTTCATGACTGTAATCAATAAAGCTGGTCTGATAAGAGATTTTAAAGGATTTTTTTTTATAAAAAAGGCGGACTGGAATGTCTGGTATTAATATATCTTGGACAGTAAGTCTACTACTGTACTTATTTTAACAAATATTCGTTATCTTTTTTAAATTAAAATATTGTCGATTAAGATTAGTTAAAATATGAAGAGTTTTTCAATATACTAAAAACGTAGTTCTTTGAAATAACCTTAGATTATACAAAAAGTAGATAAAACATAATTATATGACACTTCGCACAATACCACTTCAAAATTATTCACAACGATCAATCACAGTTGAGGATGTCACGTGTTAGAGTGTTGTTCGTCCTTTAATTTAAATCTATTGTGTTAACGAGAATTAATTTGATATTTTATTGACTTAAATTTTGGAAAGATGTGTTTATAATAAAAAAGCCAATTGTAACGCCGATAAAGGAAACGTACATTTATTTCGGTAAGTTATTTAATTTTGAGAGTTTCTATCGACTGTCAAATTTGTTTATTTGAAAATAAACAGAACCGAACTTGTTCATTGGTACATATTACAAGTTGCAAATTGTACAAAGTTTTTTTCTCTGCTAAACAATGTGACTGTAAATGTATTGGTAACGCTAAAAAATTAGAACTGATTTAAGAAATAAGGGGCATGAAATATAATAATTATTTTACACTACAAAATGGGGAATAAGATCGGCTCAACATTCGTTTAGCCGAAATCTGTTATGCAAAAACTGTTGTCATCATAACAATTGTGATGGCTATACGTAAACAAAAACCCTAATTCTCATGGTTGCCAAGTTGTACATGATTGCGGATTTTAATCAATTTCATTTAGCTGAAATCAGTTATGCAAAAAATGATGCCATGAGCACGCTTGTCATGTTACCGAATAAACAAAAACCCAAATCTCGTGGTGTAAAAAAAAATAGTTGCCAAGTTATAGATCATTTAATGTTAACTTTAATTTAGCCGAAATCAGTTCTGGAAAAACTGTTGCCATGAAAACGCTTGTCATGTCAACGACTAAACAAAAACCCAAATCTCGTAGTAAGGAAATGCGTAGTTGTCAAGTCTTAGAACATTTAATGTTCATTTTAGTTTAGTCAAAATTAGTTATGAAGAAACTGTTGCCATGGAAACACTTCCCAAGTAACACAAAACTCTACTACTAGCAAATAATGCTGGCACAAGCATTAAATGCGAAAAAAAGGCCAAAGATTAGCCCGTTTTTAGCATTTGATTAAGGCTTTATTTGAGAATTCGTTTGAAGCAGTCAAATCGCTTTGACTACTAAATATAAGAGCGAATTGGCATTTATTGCCAACAGGCCACAGACACTAATCAAAAAGTAGAATTAATTGCTTTTCTAAATGCCAAATAAAAGCGCGGCTAGTTGGCATTTAAATTAGAATTATTGCATACATTAATGCCTCATTTACTGCTTGCTAACAACTATGCTTTGAAGTCATATATTGGCATTAATCTGAATTGTAAATGGCAATAAAATAAAAAAAAAAATCACCAAATATTGCTAACCTCAAATCCTTTTTGTGGACTAAACAGCGTCATGGAAAAAAATACTGTGCTATTTGGTAAAATATCAAAATTCAGAAAATTTGGACGGACCGGTGCATATAATAGGCGCCTAAATAAAAGTAAACAAAGTGTGCATCCAAATAATAAGAAATTGGGTTTCAATATGGTCCAGCTTCCTTCTTCGTCTCGCCAGGATAATACTCGTCAAATATCTACTAAGGAAATCGATAATCAAATTATAGATGAAGTCAATTTTGAATTTATTGATTACGAGGACAGTGACAATTCTGAGAATAATGATAATATAGTGGAAAGTAACGTTCAGCTTTTGCGGCAATGGGCTCTGAATTTTAACATACCACACACTGCACTGAAAGCTTTATTGGGAGTGTTACATAAAATGAATATAGAAAACATACCAAACGATCCCAGAATTTTACTGGAAACACCAAGAAAAATTACCATTGAGCCAATGGGAAATGGTCAGTATTGGCATGGGGGACTTGGTAATGCAATGACAGAAATATTTAAATTAAATCAACATTTTCCTGATGAGGTACTTTTAAACTTTAACATTGACGGACTGCCCATACATAATAGTTCTAAGAAACAAATTTGGCCGATATTATTTTCAGTGGAAAATATGGACATACCCCCAAAGAGCATTGGTATTTTTTATGGTGAAACGAAACCACCGTCTGCAACTGAATTTTTAGAGAAATTTACTGTAGAATTATTATCAATTCTCCAAAATGGAATCATAATAGGTTCTCGAAAAATTTCAGTTCGAATCAGATGCTTTATTTGTGACACTCCTGCTAGGTCGCAATCTTATACGCAACCTTAAAATTCTAATATTTAACATAACCTCACAAATTTTAATTTTTCAAGCTTCCAAGCAGCACATTCGGTAGCCAATTAGCATACAATGCCAGTGAGCTTTATTTTGGCATCGGTGACTGCTTAGTTGACACTCCAGACAAACATGGATGACCCGTTCATTTACGACTTTAACTGTGTTGCCAAAGCGTCTGAAAATATATAGGTACCAAGAAAAATTTAGATATTTTAATTGAACCCTACGAGGTGCCCTATTATTAATGCACAATTACTGGATAACAGTTTATTATCGTGAAATCCAAAAAAATGTATAAACGAAGAAGGCTTTTTAGAAATGAATACAATAGTAGTCTGTGCAACAAGAGGATATGATTCTCATATCGCACGAAGACGAAATTTGAGCACGATGACAGAGTGCTCAATCGTCTTAGTGCGATATGGACAATCCACTCGAGTTGTACAGTATATTTTTTCTACGACCCACTTGAAAATCTACAAATTTTAAAAATTAATTTAGAGGTTAATAAGATAAAATCAGAATTTGAATAATAATTTATAACTTCTAATTTATAAAATAAAATAACTTTGAAAAAAAAAACATTTTTACCTATTCGGGATTCGAACCGCTGGCCCCTTGCATGCCAGACAGGTACGCTAATATCTGAGCCAATTACACTTATGACAATATATTATTTAAAACTGCTAATTAAACTGCTTTTAGATAGTTTAATTAAAATTTATGATTTATTTGTAAATATAGACGAAATATCTTGTGAACTATTATTTTTTTATCGATTCTACACAATAATCACTCGTTTTTAATTACATTTAATCTCAACAACTAAAAAATATAGTGCCAATTAGTTTGACAGGATTGTCACTTATTTAAAATATTAAAAATAATAGTAGTTGGGTGTCCAAAATATGAACTGTGATTGGCGGATTTCATTTTCAGGCAGTTTTCTTATAAGGTAGAATGGATATGAAATATATTCGTTCAGTTGAACGCAATGGCCTACTTTTTCGTTTTTTATTCTGTGCGTAGATTAGCTAATATCCATGTGGGTGCAGAAAAAAATATTTTTTAATTTTTGACCTATTTTTTTCGTGAAACATATTTTCCTTGTCTTTAAAATGAATGATGAAGATAGCCGAGATATGCGTCACGTTATGTATCTCGTTGACGATATCTATTTTAAAATTATTTTCAGATATACAGGATAAAAAAAATGCAGAAGCAATATATTTTTATTCATCTTAAAAGTCTCATCATGTTTGACGGCAATTAAAGTTAGTGTGAATTTAATACAAAAGTGGCGTCAATTTCCAAAACATCAAGGTGTCGATTTTCGACTTTATAGTAGAATTGATATTGATTAATGTCATATTTCCTTTGCTAATTTGACATTGGTTAATTTTATATTTTCATTGCTAATATGACAGAATGAAGTCAAAAATGTCATGTCAAATATGTCATAGTTGTACCTAGGAACAATTCTTTAGTCGATAATTTACTCCCCTGGGTATATCACAGTGACAGTGACCAGCGTGTATCGTTAGAAATAGTTTTAAAATATAGTCGTCAACGATAAGTACACCTTTCGTATTTAATAAGTATATTTCCAACAATTACGTACTAATATGGGATATCCGGCATACAGAGAGGTAAAAATAGATAAATACCTACAAAGATTCGTAAAAAAAATATTTTTTTTGGTTTTAGTCCGATTTACTTTAGAGTAAAGTATCTGCGATAGATTTGTGAGAATTTTCATTACTAATGAGCGACGGAATTATTTTGAACTCGCAATTATCAAAACTTGTTTAATACCTATTAAGTAAATTACTATAGATTTGTTCTATTCTCCTCAACTATTCTAGAGTTCATCGACTATCCTAAAGTTGCGTTTCTTGATTTATTAGATATAGTATACCTAGTTAGGTATCCATTACATGAATTACCTAATATGTTTGTCAAAAAGGAAACACAAAATATTATGTTTAATATCAACTATACTATAATTATTATAAAAAAAAATTATAAATTAATTTTGACAACACCGCATTTGATAATATCACAAGCTAACTTATAAATCAAGCTTTTTATTAAATACGTAATGGCCCGTTTATATATAAGAACTATTTCATGCATATTTAACAAATAAGTAAGATTCGCAATGATTTTGGGTGACTCAAACTTCTAATTTCCATTTTTATTAATGACCTATTTATCATTTATTGAAAATGGCCTACCATCACTATACTTAATAAGTTAAAGGACAGTTGTTTTGGTCAACGAAAAACAAAACTGCCAATATATGACCATTATAATTCTAATTGGATTTTAACAGGCATATTTTTATTAAGTTTTATTTACGCGTGCGTGCCTTAAGCAGTGAAAGCTAAATCTTGACCAAACAGGAGCTTCTCATTATCGCACTAAATGCTAATATTAGCCATAAAATCGACTATAATGCTAATGCTTTTGAGCACCAGAAACGCATAAAGTGCCAATTCTGGCCACCGTGGCTTAATAGCATAAAATCTAATAAGCCACAAATTCTTCTTGCGTGCCAAATCACGCGCTCCCTTTTGGCCACGGTTACGTAATGATGACTACTTCTAGAAGACTTGGTGTCCAGATTTAAATGCTTATTAGCTTTGCTATTAGCACCGAAATCCACTTGCAAGCTTCTTTATGGCTTCTTGTGTTACTTGGGTTGACATGAGAACGACTAAACAAAAACCCAAATCCAGATGTGAGGAAATGCTTAGTTGCCAAGTTATAGATCATTTAATTTTTAACTTTAGTATAGCCGAAATCAGTTATGGAGAAAATATTGCCATGGAAACGCTTGTTATGCTAACGATTGAACAGAAACCCAAATCTCGTAGTGAGGAAAAGCATAGTTTCCAAGTAGTGGTTGGTAGGTGGGTGCAACGAGCGTAGCGTAATCTTATGATATAGATGGAAAAAAGGCGCGCTCGGGCGATGTTTTGAAATTCGCGCGCGCGAATTTCGAAACGTCGGCCGGGGGTACTCGCTTCGCTTGCTCTCCTCTGTACTTGTTAGAAGGTGGGTGGGAGGAGCGTAGCGTAATCTTATGGAGAAACTGCTGCCATGAAAACGGTTGTCAACGACTAAACAAATACCTTAGTGAGAAAATATTTAATTGTCAGGTCATAGATTGTTTTAATTTCACTTTAGTTTAGATTAGGATAAATGTTAAGAGTTAAGATAAATATAAAGCAACTGCGCATTTCCTAACCACCGGATTTAGGTTTTTGTTTACTGGTTATAATGGCAACCGTTGTCATGGCAACAATTTTTACAACTGATTTCGGCTAAACGAAATTTTACACTTAAGATCACTATACTACAAGAGGATGTATCAGAAAAAATCCAAGAAGAGAATAATGTTTGTCAGAAGGAATTAAAGAAATAACGAGAGCTTGAAAAACATGAAAAAACTGTATATGAAAAGGAACTATACCAAATTTCACCGGATTAGTAAGATAATGTAACGTAAGAACCTAATTTATAATATATTTTTTGCTAGGACAAACATGAAAGCTGAATAACCTAAATACAAATACATTTTAATGATACATTCGGTTCAAAGTCAAGGTTTACAACCAAGTTCTAAAGCCAGCACGGACATATGGCCTGCAATTATTGGGTATAAATGTCTAGAAATGGTACAATACTAAATACTCAGAAACATAGTAAATGCTTCGCTATGTTTAGAACAAAGACGTGTACCAAGACCTTCAAGTTGAATCCATTTCAAAATAAATCAAGAAAATTGCCATGACATTTAAAGAGAGGCTCCACAAACCCACTAACATTGAACTATTCCAGCATTTAGACTTTCAGGATCTCATGACCTAATACTTGGATTTAATAGAGTCAAATCTTTTGAGCTCGTTTAAGGGAATTGATAGTGACAAAACAGAATTATTAGTGTCATGAGCTTTGTGGCTCGATATTGTTAATAGAGTGTGCAAAATATGTTAACAACTAGTATGGAACACAGTGGAAAGCTAAATTAAAAATTTATAGTAAATTATAGTTTATAGAAAAAAGAAGTGCAGTAATTTAATTTGCAGAACGTAGGATATTTATACCTCATCCTTTAATGCTTATTTGTACTTAAAATTTAAATTTTATTGATTAACCTAATAAAACTTTTTGTTTGGATTTAATCATGTTTTCATTGTTTTTAATGTAAGAAACCCTTTCTTTTGATAGATAATTCAGATATAGTAACTTTTAGAGATAGTTCCTGAACTTTTAAACTTTTGATTTGATTAATCTTTTATCTATCTATATAGACTTATTGTATTCCTCGCAATTTCTACTCTTTCAGATTAATTTTCTTATTGAATTCAAGAAAATGTCTAAAGGGCGATATCTTCAGGTTCCGAAAATTGTACTTCGAAGTGCTATTTCCGTTTCCATTTAAGGTTCCGAAAGTAAAATAGTATGTGAGTAGGAGTTTTATCATTTTCTTTACATATTATACATAGGAAGTCATCAGATATTCCTAAGAGATTTAGGTGTCTTCTACTAAGGTTTAGCAATTGATTTTGTCTGCTCTTGGATAGACCCTCTATGATTATTTTTGACTGTCTAAGTCCAGGAAGTTCCAACCAGAGCCTATTATGTTTTATATTTATTTGTTCCGTTAGCACGTATTTAACATGTTGGTTTAGACTAATGGTCCTCCCTGTCCCGAAAAAGAGAGATGCCAAATGAGAAAAAACAGTCTGGTGGAATAAACACCTAGATAGCCTGAGAGGCGAGGTGCGAAGGCTATTCTATAGAGCCAAATCCACACAAGACTGGACCACTTATAAAAATAAGCTCACAGATATAACAAGAAAGTACGCAAGGCTAAAAGAAACTCATAGAGGAAGTTCTGCGAAGAGGTGTCAGAGACCACCGCCAGCGCTAGAATCCATAGAGTTATAGTCAAAGACAATACATCTAGTCAAGTGGGATACCTCAAAAAAGAGGATGATACCTACACCACGACACTAGAGGAAAGTCTGGATATACTAACTTAGGTGCACTTTCCGGTCTTAATTATCCTAACAGGACTAGACTCAGGAGACCAAGGTAGATACAAACAAACAAACAAACAAACAAACAAACCAACGAACGAACGAACGAACGAACGAACGAACGAACGAACGAACGAACGAACGAACGAACGAACGAACGAACGAACGAACGAACGAACGAACGAACGAACGAACGAACGAACGAACGAACGAACGAACGAACGAACGAACGAACGAACGAACGAACGAACGAACGAACGAACGAACGAACGAACGAACGAACGAACGAACGAACGAACGAACGAACGAACGAACGAACGAACGAACGAACGAACGAACGAACGAACGAACGAACGAACGAACGAACGAACGAACGAACGAACGAACGAACGAACGAACGAACGAATGAACGAACGAACGAACGAACGAACGAACGAACGAACGAACGAACGAACGAACGAATGAACAAACGAATGAACAAACGAACAAACGAACGAACGAACAACGAAAACAAACGAACAAACGAACAAACGAACAAACGAACAAACGAACAAACGAACAAACGAACAAAACGAACAAACGAACAAACGAACAAACGAACAAACGAACAAACGAACAAACGAACAAACGAACAAACGAACAAACGAACAAACGAACAAACGAACAAACAAACAAACGAACAAACGAACAAACGAACAAACGAACAAACGAACAAACGAACAAACGAACAAACGAACAAACGAACAAACGAACAAACGAACAAAACGAACAAACGAACAAACGAACAAACGAACAAACGAACAAACGAACAAACGAACAAACGAACAAACGAACAAACGAACAAACGAACAAACGAACAAACGAACAAACGAACAAACGAACAAACGAACAAACGAACAAACGAACAAACGAACAAACGAACAAACGAACAAACGAACAAACGAACAAACGAACAAACGAACAAACGAACAAACGAACAAACGAACAAACGAACAAACGAACAAACGAACAAACGAACAAACGAACAAACGAACAAACGAACAAAACGAACAAACGAACAAACGAACAAACGAACAAACGAACAAACGAACAAACGAACAAACGAACAAACGAACAAACGAACAAACGAACAAACGAACAAACGAACAAACGAACAAAACGAACAAACGAACAAACGAACAAACGAACAAACGAACAAACGAACAAACGAACAAACGAACAAACGAACAAACGAACAAACGAACAAACGAACAAACGAACAAACGAACAAACGAACAAACGAACAAACGAACAAACGAACAAACGAACAAACGAACAAACGAACAAACGAACAAACGAACAAACGAACAAACGAACAAACGAACAAACGAACAAACGAACAAACGAACAAACGAACAAACGAACAAACGAACAAACGAACAAACGAACAAAACGAACAAACGAACAAACGAACAAACGAACAAACGAACAAACGAACAAACGAACAAACGAACAAAACGAACAAACGAACAAACGAACAAACGAAACAAAACGAACAAACGAAACAAACGAACAAACGAACAAAACGAACAAACGAACAAACGAACAAACGAACAAACGAACAAACGAACAAACGAACAAACGAACAAACGAACAAACGAACAAACGAACAAACGAACAAACGAACAAACGAACAAACGAACAAACGAACGAACGAACAAACGAAACAAACGAACAAACGAACAAACGAAACAAAAACGAACAAAACGAAACAAACGAACAAACGAACAAACGAACAAACGAACAAAACGAACAAACGAACAAACGAACAAACGAACAAAACGAACAAACGAACAAACGAACAAACGAACAAACGAACAAAAACGAACAAACGAACAAAACGAACAAACGAACAAACGAACAAACGAACAAACGAAACAAAACGAAACAAACGAACAAACGAACAAACGAACAAACGAACAAACGAACAAACGAAACAAACGAACAAACGAAACAAACGAACAAACGAACAAACGAACAAAACGAACAAACGAACAAACGAACAAACGAACAAACGAACGAACGAACAAACGAACAAACGAACAAACGAACAAACGAAACAAACGAACAAACGAACAAACGAACAAACGAACAAACGAACAAACGAACAAACGAACAAACGAACAAACGAACAAACGAACAAACGAAACAAACGAACAAACGAACAAACGAACAAAACGAACAAAACGAACAAACGAACAAACGAACAAACGAACAAACGAACAAACGAACAAACGAACAAACGAACAAACGAACAAAACGAACAAACGAACAAACGAACAAACGAACAAACGAACAAACGAACAAACGAACAAAACGAACAAACGAACAAACGAACAAACGAACAAAACGAACAAACGAACAAACGAACAAACGAACAAACGAACAAACGAAACAAACGAACAAACGAACAAAACGAAACAAACGAACAAACGAACAAAACGAACAAACGAACAAACGAACAAAACGAACAAACGAACAAACGAACAAACGAACAAACGAACAAACGACCAAACGAACAAACGAACAAACGAACAAACGAACAAACGAACAAACGAACAAACGAACAAACGAACAAACGAAACAAACGAACAAACGAACAAACGAACAAACGAACAAACGAACAAACGAACAAACGAACAAACGAACAAAACGAACAAACGAACAAACGAACAAACGAACAAACGAACAAACGAACAAACGAACAAACGAACAAACGAACAAACGAACAAACGAACAAAACGAACAAAACGAACAAACGAACAAACGAACAAAACGAACAAACGAACAAACGAACAAACGAACAAAACGAACAAACGAACAAACGAACAAAACGAACAAACGAACAAACGAACAAACGAACAAACGAACAAACGAACAAACGAACAAACGAACAAACGAACAAACGAACAAACGAACAAACGAACAAACGAACAAACGAAACAAACGAACAAACGAACAAAACGAACAAACGAACAAACGAACAAACGAACAAACGAACAAACGAACAAACGAACAAACGAACAAAACGAACAACGAAAAACGAACAACGAACAAACGAACAAACGAACAAAGAACAAACGAACAAACGAACAAACGAACAAACGAACAAACGAACAAACGAACAAACGAACAAACGAACAAACGAACAAACGAACAAACGAACAAACGAACAAACGAACAAACGAACAAACGAACAAAACGAACAAACGAACAAACGAACAAACGAACAAACGAACAAACGAACAAACGAACAAACGAACAAACGAACAAACGAACAAACGAACAAACGAACAAACGAACAAACGAACAAACGAACAAACGAACAAACGAACAAACGAACAAACGAACAAACGAACAAACGAACAAACGAACAAACGAACAAACGAACAAACGAACAAACGAACAAACGAACAAACGAACAAACGAACAAACGAACAAACGAACAAACGAACAAACGAACAAACGAACAAACGAACAAACGAACAAACGAACAAACGAACAAACGAACAAACGAACAAACGAACAAACGAACAAACGAACAAACGAACAAACGAACAAACGAACAAACGAACAAACGAACAACGAACAAACGAACAAACGAACAAACGAACAAACGAACAAACAAACGAACAAACGAACAAACGAACAAACGAACAAACGAACAAACGAACAAACGAACAAACGAACAAACGAACAAACGAACAAACGAACAAACGAACAAACGAACAAACGAACAAACGAACAAACGAACAAACGAACAAACGAACAAACGAACAAACGAACAAACGAACAAACGAACAAACGAACAAACGAACAAACGAACAAACGAACAAACGAACAAACGAACAAACGAACAAACGAACAAACGAACAAACGAACAAACGAACAAACGAACAAACGAACAAACGAACAAACGAACAAACGAACAAACGAACAAACGAACAAACGAACAAACGAACAAACGAACAAACGAACAAACGAACAAACGAACAAACGAACAAACGAACAAACGAACAAACGAACAAACGAACAAACGAACAAACGAACAAACGAACAAACGAACAAACGAACAAACGAACAAACGAACAAACGAACAAACGAACAAACGAACAAACGAACAAACGAACAAACGAACAAACGAACAAACGAACAAACGAACAAACGAACAAACGAACAAACGAACAAACGAACAAACGAACAAACGAACAAACGAACAAACGAACAAACGAACAAACGAACAAACGAACAAACGAACAAACGAACAAACGAACAAACGAACAAACGAACAAAACGAACAAACGAACAAACGAACAAACGAACAAACGAACAAACGAACAAACGAACAAACGAACAAACGAACAAACGAACAAACGAACAAACGAACAAACGAACAAACGAACAAACGAACAAACGAACAAACGAACAAACGAACAAACGAACAAACGAACAAACGAACAAACGAACAAACGAACAAACGAACAAACGAACAAACGAACAAACGAACAAACGAACAAACGAACAAACGAACAAACGAACAAACGAACAAACGAACAAACGAACAAACGAACAAACGAACAAACGAACAAACGAACAAACGAACAAACGAACGAACAAACGAACAAACGAACAAACGAACAAACGAACAAACGAACAAACGAACAAACGAACAAACGAACAAACGAACAAACGAACAAACGAACAAACGAACAAACGAACAAACGAACAAACGAACAAACGAACAAACGAACAAACGAACAAACGAACAAACGAACAAACGAACAAACGAACAAACGAACAAACGAACGAACGAACGAACGAACGAACAAACGAACGAACGAACAAACGAATGAACAAACGAACAAACGAACAAACAAATACACGCACGCGTGCCCGCAATTATAAGCAGCTTACCGTGTTAAAGACATCTAATCCAAATATTTCTTTCCTAGAGCATGGTAAACTATTATCATTTATTTTATTAATTTTTTCATCAGGGTATGGTTGTGGGTTTAGACCAGAATAAACTGTTTCCAGATTAAAAAGGCTTTTTTGAATTTCGTAGTTTATTATTAGGGAATTATTATTTTGCATCTAAAAATAACAAAATAAATCTTTATTTTTCCACCAACTTTAGTGAATAAAAAATATTGACTAACTATGGAAAATGCTTTTTATTAAAATTATTTAAATATTTTGCCTAACTAAACTTAGCAATTTTTATTTTATTTAGACCCATAACAATAAAAGTACCTGTGACCACTTCCATAAATAGCAAGCAGCATACTACCTACAGCTAAGTAAGTTAAATTTTACGTACTGTAAAGTAGATACGATGTATCATTTTACCATTAATAAGAAAAACCTGGATTACGACTGAAGTTGTCTATAGGCAGTTTCTTTTATCACAACGGGCTGCAAAGATTTATTTAGCACGAACATTGTGTTACTATTATCACTTGAAGTCATGTTTGGCCCTCGAGGAATGGTAGCAGAAACATCCAAATTGTCAACATTCTCTTCGATAGGAATTTTACAGGAATGGACAAGTAATAAATTTCGAGAAATAAAGTTTCTACCGCACTTCTCACAAATCATGTCTAATTACAAATAATTTTAAGCAAATACAGTTAAATAATAAGACAATTATTTCTTTTAGAATGTTTGTTTTTAAAAATCTAGCCAAAATAAACGTTTCTATCCTTACATTCGGCCTGCCGCGCCGCATACGAGCACATGGCAACAACTGAGAATGTTTGGTAGGCAAAAGCAAATAAATTAACGTATCTCGTTGGAATCCATTGATTGGACCATGCAAGATGGCAGAACCCAACATGATTACATATATGCAATTGCCATCTTTGAAGTTACTTCAGCATACGATTCATGAAAGGGAGTAAAAACATATATGTCTGTATATTTAGTTTTGCCATCTTTTAAATAATCGCATATTAGATAAATATTTGATGCTATTTTACAATATTGTAATGAAGTCAATTTTTCTCAATCAATTTATTTTCATTTTTCATTAATAATAAATATTAATCGCGGTTGAACTGCTAATTTTCAGATGCGCGAACGCCACTCGAAATGTCGATGCGCGATAGCTTTAAACGTAAGTGAAATTTTCGATTGGGAGAGGGACATTTGTTTGAACGATAGCGGAGATGCTATTAAAATTATTAGTTCGATATAAATTTTGATTGCCAGCAGTTTAGTCCGATAAGCCGCAGTAGAAATCTAAACACCGCCGATATTTTTTTTCCGTTTTCAATATTTACGAATCCGTCAGGTAAAAAAACCTGTTCCGCTTTTTACATTTGCAATTAAAACGGTATTTCATTTTAAATAGCGAATTAGTTTGTAGGAATAGGAATATTTTTAATAGACACTGTTTAGTTAAAAGAATTAATTTGATTTAAATAATAAATAATAGGATTTGTTTCTTGGCAAATAAAACCGCGTCTTTATTTTTATTTTATAGATAGGGTTTAGTTAAAAGAATTAATTTGATTTAAATAATAAATAATAGGATTTGTTTCTTGACAAATAATACCGCGTCTTTATTTTTATTTTATAAATAGGGTTTAGTTAAAAGAATTAATTTGATTTAAATAATAGAATTTGTTTCTTAGCAAATGATACCGTTTCTTTTGTTTTTATAAATAGGGTTTAGTTAAAAACATTTGAATTTATTTCTTGACAAATATTCCGTTTCTTTAAAAAGGGATATAATTTGAATTAAATATTAATTGATAGGATTTAATTTTGTAATATTGTAAAACCGAGGATTTTAGACTTTTGATTGTTAGTCGGTTTTAAGAAATTATTCATTTTCTTTTGATAGGTTAAATCTGGATTTAAATTTGACTTTATTCATAAATACTTTTGTTTAGTAGGTACCGCGTTGTAATTAAGTTGTGAATATTTATAAACCGCATATTTGAATAATCTTAAATAGCATCCTCTCCTGGTCTGAACGGGCTCGTGATGACGATCAGTTCACCCTTGGAGTAGGTGCTATCCGCGTTATATTTTTTTTGAGTTAATTTGTACCGCAATTTTTAAATAATTTTAAATAGTATCCTGTCCTGTTTGAACGGGCTCGTGATGACGATCAGTTCACTCTTGGAGTAGGTACTATCCGCGTTAGTAAATTTTCTTCCCTCCGATAATAATTTTCTTTTCTTTTTTTTTTCCGACAATTTAAATAATTTTAAATAGTGTCCTGTCCTTGTCTGAACGGGCTCGTGATGACGATCAGTTCATTTTTGGACTAGGGACTATCCGCGTTAGATTTCTTTTTCCCCTTTGTTCTTCATTTTTTTCGTGCAAACTGCAACTTGCAGAATTTAAAAATAGCTTCATTACCCTGTCTGGAGCGGGCTCGTGATGACGATCAGCTCATTCTGGGATAATAGGCTACCCCGGGTATAAATTTATTTTTATTTTCTTTCCGTGTATTTACTATAAGTAATTATTTCGCGTCCCTGTCTCCTCGCACTCTATTCGTCCGTTTAATTAATTTTTCTTCACCTATAGCAAAATACCTATATTTTGGTTTAATTCCCGATACCGCGGTTAAACAGTTATCTAACGAGTAAATAGCCAAGTTAATATTTTTTTTCTGCGACCGAAACATATATTTTATTTTGATTTATTTTGACGTCTGATTGAGACTAGTCGCGAAGTAATACCGTCTGTTTTGTTCTTTTTTTTAATATATATTCAGGGTTATATTGACTTTCACCACAACTGGGGTGGGCGTTGAAATATTTATTTATTTTTTTTGTTGTAAATAGTTAACTACAATATATGTGTCAATGTTAACCTGCCGTATTACTGGTTAATAATTCCCTAGTTTATTTCCCCCTTACATTTCAGTCAGTGATAAATTTCTGTACGAGTCCAAGCAACGATTAAAGCCCGTTACTTGTGGCCTACTATTACCTGTGTCTAAGTGACCTTTGACCCCTGGAATTTTTCATCTCCATCTGTAGCTACCCGAGTACTTTCGACGCTGTTTCGAAAGTTTGTGGAGTAAACCATTATCAAAAATCTGGCGCTCGAGAACCGCCCGTAACCAGCGTTATTCGTAAGGAACCGTTTTCTCTGTGGCGAGAAAACCCCTTACAATATATTAACATATAGTATATTGCCACCTTCTCAAATAAGATGCACCAATAGACTACAAGCAGGCAATAACCTGTATAAGACATATATGGTTTTGCCAAAGTTAGTTGTCGCTGTTTTCAACATATTCGATCTTGACACGACACTATCAAATAGCACAACACAGAAATAGATTTAGCATATCTTATTTTGCCATCTTATAGATCTCATTACGAGGATTATAAAGGTATAATAATATCAAAATGGCGAAATTGTGACATATATGCTTTTGCCATCTTATCACAGATTTAATTTACGAAGTGCGTATATACCATTTTATATGCCCTTGCCTTATTTATGTTATAGAAACTTATTTTGCAAAGTAAGCGTATGAAATGTGACGTTATATTCTAATATTATAAAAAAACTTATTAATAAAGAATAAAGAACTTCTCTAAATAGTGATAATCAAATCAAACTTTTCTTTAAAATTCTAAAGAGTTTTTTATTAAATATGGAAAATACAAAATATTTAATAAAAATATCAATTATCACTATTTACCTTTCTGATCTACCTGCCATCTAAAATGATCAATCATTAACCAGCGTTGATTCTTTTCATCATTACAAGCCTCCAAACAAAGATCATTATCATCAGTTTTTGTAAGACAGTTCCCTGTGCTAGTATTATTTATTGTCTTTTTCTCGAAATCATAGACCCAGATTTGCCTTGCGCCGATTGTTTGACAAGTTCTTAATTGTATTGGACCAACTGGTGAAGAGGCTTCCAGACAATATCCATTAGATATTATTTTATATCGTTTTGTATAAACAAATATTTGAGTATCGCCTAAGTGTTGACAGTAAGACATACCAAGGTTTTCATATTCCTTTCTTCCCATAGTATCTAAACAAAGCCCAGTTACTACGTTCCGAATTTCTCCCAGATAGTAGTAGTTAAGTGGCATAGTAGATTCTGGATGTACATTTTCTAAGTACCATCTGAAACTTTTACAATTTAATTTTTTTCTTAAATTAATTCTAGAAGACAGATCACCAGCCGGTTCTAGTCTGGCATACGGATTCGTAGCGTAATAAAAATTAGACCAATTTTCCATCCAGACCTAAAAAAAAAACATGAATAAATAATATTAAACAGATGACTAGTAAGACAATAATTTAAGATTTTTTATGTTAATTAAAATTAGTGATTAATAAGATTAATAAAAAGTGGATTTTAAAATAGATCAGAGTAATTAAAGTTCAATATTATTTTAACCTGTTCACGATAAAATGTATAGGATACGAACACCATGTGTGGCCACTTCACCGTTAGTGGCTACCAAGGCCACTAAATTTGACAAGGTCTAAGGTTTTTTCTTACAAATATTGACAAGAAACGAGGTATTTTTATTTAAGCTATAGATAAAATTTAAGTGAAATACTTAAATAAACGAATTTGTTAGGTTGTACGCTTATGATTTTAAAATACTTCTATGTAGTCAAAAATATTTAATTTCTATTGGAATTTTTACTATATTTGGCATTGTGATGGCTAATTTTAGAACACTTATGATTAATTTTTGGCTAGGCCATGGCCACTAATAGAAAACTCATGATCCTATTTTGACCACATGATAAATTGACTGGCGACTAAAAGTTTTAATATTGTTCACATGAGTTTAATGATTCTAAATATGTATGTGTAAAATATGAGAAACAATTTTTACCAGAAATAAATACAGATGAAAAAAATCAAGTAGGTACTAGTTACTGAAAAGTTATGAAAATTATCAGAAATGGTCAGAAAAAAAGGAGAAATCTGTTAAGACAGAATTGATAGTATGGAGAAAATGCAACTTTTAAATAAATGGTATTCTATGTATTTAACGAATAAAAACTGTCACAACAATTTTTTAATTTTAAATTTAGATATATTTGATGATTTTAGATGAAATAACTAAAGTGGGTATAAAAGGGTCTTACAAAGGCCACATTAGGAACTGAGTGGCCATAAATGGAACAAAATTAATATTTATGTATTCGAAGTTTTAAATAATAATAACAAATAAACCCTATTGTTTAAATTTAAAACCACTAAAATACAAGTAAAAAAATAAAAATACTTACTACAGGTTAATTTTCAGACCCTTATGGTAATTTTATTAATTTATGATTTTTTTCAATTCTCAGGATACTTTAGGATGGGCAAACTGTTAGTTAATATTTAGATAATGTTACAGGTAATTAACAAGAAAATATTTTTATCCTTCTCGGTTTGAGATTCCTTTTTCTTCCATTACAGAATGATCTCTGTAATCACTGCACCATAAAGGTATTTCAGAAAGCAGTTTATATTCCGCTTGTGAACAAGTGAGGATATATGTTTAACAATATTATTCCCTAACTAGGTCAAGACGTCGAATATGTAGTGCAAATATTTTTTAATTGCGATTGTTTAAAAAATGTTTAAGAACAAAAATATTTCAATAAAGCTACTGTTTAGGCCAAGCGGTGGGTGATTCCTATTCGCAAAAGGTCGGAAAGAGATGAAATTTGGTGAGATGGTAGACATGGGTCCCCTCATACTACACCTATGTTTGCGACCTCGAGGGGTGGAGGGATGAAAACTCTCAATCGCGACGCTTTTCGGGAAATAGCGCCGTTGTGGTAACTACTATCGAAAAAAAGAAGACGAAGATTGCCACGAAACAATTATGTTATATTTTTAAACTAACAGAATAATGATTTCTGAGTCTGCAGATGCCCGATTCATTTGATTTGGTCATTAGTCGATGTTCGGTCTCAAATCAACACGTTTAAAACTGTGTCCTCATCAAATAGCAATTTTAACTGGGAAACAACCAAAATTCCTTATTGAAATTTATATGTGCGTGCATCTAAAAAAGTATCCTTGCAAGTGGTTCTGCAGAAATATGATATTGAAGTAAATTAACAAGAATAATCTAAGATTTTATAAACTGTAAGTAATAATCTTATTCTTTTACTATTAAGTTATCAGATTCCACAAAAACTCGTTTCTACATTAAATATACGAGGACAGCATAATAATTAGAATGAATACAAGCATTACACAAAGCGCTACAAACCAAGATATTTATGATTTAATTATAAATCTAGATAGTAAACTAGGGAAACAAATTGAAGATGTTCAGGACGAAGTAAAATCACTAAAACAAGTAGTTAATGGTGATATAAAAGTTCTAAAAGATAAAATTAAAGCTTTGGAAGAAGAAAACAAACAGAGAAGATAGACCAAATGCATTAAATTAAAAATAATTTTAAACAAAATTGGGGCTGATTTTCTGTTGAATGTTAAAAGATACATTTACTAATTATTGGAAAATTAATTTCATATGATTTTATGAACGGTTTTATCTGTGTACTGTAAGTAATAATAAAATTATTTTAGCAAAGTAGTTTTTTTGGCGTCTGTCATTAAAAAATACATTATAAGGATTTATTAATATTCGATAAATAAAAATTTTAAGAAAAATTTTGCATTCAAGCCTTTTTTCAAAAATAAGATTATAAAAACATATTAACGATTAATATTTGGTTCGAGCAGTTGAAGATCCTTCTTTGTAGACAATATAAAGTGCATTATAAGAATAATAAAAAATATTTAATAACCTGTGCTACTCTGTTAGCATTCCGAAAAATTCTTCTATAACCACTTTCAGAATAATACATTGTTTGATCCTTAGAAACATGCCCCACACGAGAACATGGTACTATTTCCAAGACACCACCGCACTGCCAGATTCTAAAACTTAATTCTAAATTTTCCATTCCCCAAAAATCCATTCTCTCATCATAAGAACCAATTTCTTTGAAATATTTTTTATCAATTGAAAAAATTCCTCCTATTACTGGTGTCCTTATTGGCACTGTTCTATTACCAAATCTTTTCTGTGGATCAGTTTGGGAAAAATCGTGCCACTTGAATTGTAAATGCCAATCGAAATCTCCATATCTGTCGTTGGAAGATGGCACATATTCAAATGTTTCTTTGGATATAGTATCTATAACTGGTGATGCAACAATTCTTCTATCTTTTTCAAGTCTCGCCAATAAAGGCAATAACCACCCCTCTGTGCATTCACAATGTGAATCTAAAAATGTGATGACTTGACCTGTAACATGTTCAACTGCTAACAAACGGGCTTTTACTAAACCATACCGATTTTCTGTTCGAAGGAGATGAACTCTGACAGGTAGTTTTGCGACATATTCCTCTAAATCTTTACCCAAATACCTGGCATCACTAGCATCATCAACAAGTATTATTTCTCTGAGTAAAGATCTAGGCGATCTATTAATTGTACTCCACACTGTCCTTAGTAAAGTGGACCAAGCTTCGTTATGAAAAACTATCACAACTGATGCAGTAGGAAGAAATTCTGGATATTTTCTTCTTTTGCAGTCCTCTGGTCTCACATCTGGTAATGATCTTTTTATTGAAATGCTATCACTGGCTAATACATTGAAATTGTATATGCTGAATTTTTTAATCATAATGGCGTTATGTTTAAAAGGAATATATACAGGTTCACCCATTTCGCCTGCACCTTTACTTTGAAGTACTAACGAAGCTGGTAACCATCGCTTTAAGATGGTTCTTTTATATTTGTAAATAGAATCATTTTCCTTATCGTTTAGTACTCTCTCTTCTTGTTTTTCTTCTTTTGTTTCATTAAATCTATTACCATAATTATAAGTCTGGCTCTTAAAATATTCTACTTTCTTGCAATCTCCCCAATAACACTTAGTTTTAAAACTGTTCAATAAATTAATCAGAAGCCACAATAAGGATAAAACGATTAAACTTTTGCAGGTTCTTCTTCCTATTCTGGACAACAGCATTTGATTAAATATGCTGTTATTTAAATGAAGCACAAGTAAAAATATTGTATTGGAAGTGTTTAAATGTCGTACGTAACTTCAAAAACCAACATAACCTCAATTATATCTATATACTTTGATTTTCTTTTACTATACGGAGAATGCTCGCAACATACTTTGATTACTATACGAGGTAAGAGAGAGGTCCGACAAGCCCAACATAGGGCGCGGCCATTTTGAACCCTGTGACACAGTTTACAGCTAAAGAATCAGATCGCTCACTCTGCGTCGGCACTTTGGATTTCAATGTTTCAGTTTATACACTGTGCAACTCGGATAATACAATATATGACAACCGCCTATAATAAAACATTAGTCTACTGCGTATCCTGAATTTGTATCCCTGGAGTGGATGTTATTTTGGAACTTTCAACTGGTCCGAGTGAGCTAACTGATTCTTTAGCAATAAACTGTGACTTCAAAAATAATATTCACTGACACTGACAGCAGCAAGCAAAATATCAGGTGCGTTTTAATCATCCGCTTCTGCTTCCGGAATTGTCGGTTTAGTCGTTTTAACCAATGACATATATATGTCATTGGTTTTAACCTGTCAGATTAAAACAAGAAAACTGACACTTCCGAAGCAGAAGCGGATGATTAAAACGCACCTATTAAAAATATTGCGCCAAGATGTAGGCAACACGTAATAAGGGTTCAAAATGGCGGAGTTTTCTCTCCTTTTAAAAGGCACTCAGAAAGCTGCGCAGTGCGTCCATTCTCCGTATAGTAAAAGAAAATCAAAGTATGTGATGCTCACACTGCGCAGCTTTCTGAGTGCCTTTTAAAAGGAGATAGAAAACTCCGTCATTTTGAACCCTTATTACGTGTTGCCTACATCTTGGCGCAATATTTTTAATAGGTGCGTTTTAATCATCCGCTTCTGCTTCGGAATTGTCGGTTTTCTTGTTTTAATCTGACAGGTTAAAACGACTGAACCGACAATTCCGGAAGCAGAAGCGGATGATTAAAACGCACCTGATATTTCAAAGTATGTGATATGAACAGAATAGGACAGGGATTCTTAACTCAACACGTTACGTGTTGAATAAAGAGACATTACATATGAATCGCAATCTGTCGAAAGAAGATAGATGCTTCTCAACACGTGCCGTATTGAAAGATGAGAATCCCACTACAGAACTACAATAACGAAAAAGACTTCACAGAACACTTAGTTTAAGAATGGAATCTCCCATGTTAATAGAGTTTACTTAAGGTCAGTCACTTATGCGCTAGTTCAGCGATGATGTAATTATGGTTCCACTGACAATTAAAGTGAGCGTAGATTTTTTGAGTGCGTTTTGTGCGTTTTGTTCGTTTTGTTTACCTAAATTATATCGTTTTTTTCACTTTTATAAATATATTTCTAAAGTAAGTAGATAGCATGCGTCAAATATACAATCGTTTAGTTACAAATTACATACCTTTAAACTAATTTTATGACCTGTAAACAATATTTAGAAATAAACTAAAAACAGTAAAACGTACATGTCAAATTTATTGATGTTTTTGTTAAAAGTTTGGTTAAAATTAAATGTCAGTGGAACCAAAATGACATCACACTGAACTAGCCACATACTTTGAGTAATCAAAGTATGTGGAACTAGCGCATTGCCGCTCTTATTCTGACATCTGAGCATGCGTAGTGTATTCTAGAACTGACTTTAATAAAAATTGTGCGTGTCCTTAATTGTGGATGTTAGAGACTTTATAGTTTTCGGGTGCGCTCGCCAATATTCGTATCAGTTTGAAGTTTTTTAATATTAAATGTTTAATATCATCGTCATCACCTTCTAAAATGGTAATTTCTAATGCGTCTTCTATATTATGTACTATCCTTGTGGCACACCAATATTGGTATAAACATAGTCGGATTTGTAAGCTTTTATTAACTTTTCATTTATGGAAAGACTAACATACTGTCGACGTTCACTTAAAAAAGATTTTATCCATTGAAGAGACTGATTAATAAATATCACCCTAAAATGCACGACTTATCCTCAGCTAGCGCTAGTATCGCTTTTGCTTCCCCTACCATGACTTCTTACTGAGCAAATAGGAAGCTGTCAAAAATTTCTATGGAAAAAAAATTCCTTCTAGTTAAGAATCGACACCCTGGTGTATAGTCCCTTATGGTTTCACTCGTGTATATGGTTTCATGCGTTAAATAATAAACAGCTATTAAAACTTTTCAACTATGAATTTTAACCTTTCTCAAGTAGTTAATAAATTACATTTTGTATGTAATATAATTAGTCGGTAAAAAGAGAACAATCTGAAAAAATATTGAAATTATGTATTCAAAAAGAAACTTCTAGCATTGGAGTTAAAATAAGATTTATTGAATTGAAAAAACATTTTTATAAAAATTTATTTTCAAACTGTAATAAATCAAAACGACTCTCGCTACAAAAGGCTTATCGCAATAGTAATTTATATGAATTAAAAGTTGGCTTCAACAATTAGAAATAAAAGTATATGAAAACTATCCAAGCAGTTACAATTTAATTGTTGGAAATAGAAACTGGGTCAATGAAATTAAGAGTATTAAGATCACTGAATAATTTTTCATTAATTTTGACAAGATTTTATTAAATTTTAAAGTTGTTTGGTATAGTTTTATTATGTAAAAATAATGCTGGGAACAAAAAATGTGAAATTTTAATAAAGCGAAACTAAAATGTGTAAAAGTATAAATACTTGTTCAACTATGAAGACTAGAGAGATCAACACAAGTCGAGAGTCAAGAGACAAAGATGTGCAACTTGCTAATCCATATGCAAAACTTTAGCTAACACTGAGAATGCTTCGTTAAAGTCGAATTGCATCCAAACTGCTTTATTATTAATCTTAAATAATCCGAAAATTTAAACTGTCACTAAGGAAAACTATACCGATATCGTATGCATTAGCAAGTTGCACATCTTTGCATTAATATGGATATGGTTGGGTGACGTCGAGTGACATTCAGTCTTATTTAATTTCATTATAATGTAAAGTATCTTGTGACAAACTTGCATCATTGAAAAATATAAATTGTTATGAACAGATAACTTGTACATCTGGGCGTTGTTCTCGGGAAACGGTGGAGACTTTGAAAAACGGAAAAAGTGTTTTTTTTAGTAAATTATAACATTAGTTGTGATTCTTAAAATTTTAAATAGTGCGAATATGAGTGCAACTATAATTTTTTATTTAAATGTTTAGCTAATGCACAGATCAACCAGTCTATTTTTTATGGCCATTTGCGCCACTTCTTCTTAAATCTGAACTTTTAGTAACACTTAAGTTACACATTTTAATATCTGGCCACAAGGCAAATTATTTAAGGTGTACCTAAGTAGTAGCAAAACTAAGTTGAAGTACTTTCGGTTTAAGTTATGAACTGTGATTTAATAATAAAATTAGCCTATAGCGAACATGAACAACCATTAATTTCGAACGAACATAAACAATATTACATAGACGGATAGAGGAAGGTAAAATACAAAAAAAAATACTTCCCAGCCACTTTTTCAATTTTCCCTCCCTCTTTATCTACCACTCCAAAATGGTAAGGGATACAACAAAATTACAGCAACAATTTCAAACTGCCCAAATTCTACCTCCTTCTACTCCTCCCCCACCCCAGGGGAGGTCTATATATAGAATCGCTAGACTTAGGATGATGTACTTCGGGTACGATAGATTTGACTTTGGGGAAAAAAATGTAAGCAGGAGGTGAATTCACCCCCTCCCCAAGTATAGATGTAGGATGAAACATATCTTTCATAATTAAAAACATTCTAAGAGTAGAGTACCCCTTTCCTTACCCCTTTTTATACATTTGCTGGGCTATTAATGATTAGTTTTGATATGACGGTGCATGCTTAAATGGACGACACTAGCAACAAATTTTATTTCCTAGCCATAGTATTAGGAGCAAATGGCTTGCGCTACAGTAATTAATATAAATAATAGTGTTTTAAGTAATAAAACGCCCAATAAATACAAATATAAAAAATATTCACGTTAAAATAAAATATTAGAAACAATATTATATTCTAATCATTTATTAAAAGTTGCATTAAAATATTTATTACATACGTTATAAGTGAATCAATTATTAATAAAATTTATAAGTGAAATTATTAGAAAAATTTATAGAAAATGCAGATGTCAGGTGTTTTTTGTTTTTTTTTTTTTTAAAGAAAGAGCTTCCTTGATTTTTTTTTTTTGGAAACACCAAAGGTTTACAGATTTTATTTATTAGTTCACTAATATTATAACAAAGCTTTTTCTCTTTAGAACTTAAATTTTTAACTCTATTTTCATTAATTTATTTCAAAACAGTGTATTTCCTTTTGAAGAGTTGTTCATGTTACTCATCTCATGACTAATAATATTTTTCCTTTTGCAACTAATTTCTTGTTTTTCGTTGTAGATTAGCAAATATGTCTATCCTTTTCTGCTGGGTTTGTGCTTTAGCCAAATTATATTCTAAATTCTGACTCTTGAGTTGAGTATTTAAATTGAATGCACTATTATTCAGTGAAATTTGTATATAATTTATAATTAGCTATTTACGTTTTGAGAGAACCTTACCAAAAATGACTCTAGCAAATCTGTTTTTACTTTCCTATTTGTATACAGAAAATAAAAGTATGAGAATCATGATTTTTTTACGTCGAGTTTTTAACGGCTTTTTACGTTTTGGGGTCCCCTGAATCCGCTTTGACTATTTTCGCGAAGATGTCTCTCTCTGCGTGCGTGCGTGCGTACGTGCTTGCGTGCGTGTAAATTTAAAATTTTGATGAACACTCTGCGGTGAACTGATTAGATTTTTGGCAGATTCGGAACATCTGGGATGGGGGAGGGGAACTTTGTAGGGGGTTGTTTTTATATTTTATGAAATATATTTGTTATTTACATGGAAAAGAAAATTCTTCAAGTACTATTCTCTATAATTTTTGTTCCATACAAAATTTTCCGAAATCGAAAAATTAGACAAAATGTGCAAAATTCTGATTTTTAATAAAATTGTTTAACTAAAAGTTGTTTGCGATATTGATATCTATAAGTTTTGTTTTATACATGATTTCTCTAAAATGGACCGTAATTAAAAAATTGGAGAAAAAGAGTAAAATTTTAATTTTTCAGTATTTTCGTTGGCACTGGCATTTATATGTAATGTATATATACAAGTTAAAAGGATTATTCGGCAGATACCGCAAAAAAAAATGAAAAAGGCCTACAGGCAAATAGCAGAAACGCGATTCTGACTATTGGTCTTCATCAGTACGGTGCAGCCAAGTTCAAAAGAAAATGGAAATAGCGATGAAACCAAAACAACAGGAGATCATTCAAGGAGCCAACCATACATTTGTGGACTCAGCTAACATTCCCAGTGCTTACTAGAAAAATATGAGGTCGCCACGGAGGCAGTTATAGCCGCCATACTGATGCATTTAAGCCCAGGAAAACTAAACAAGAGAAGAAGGTTTAGTGCGGTGAAAAAATATACAAGATAAAAGAATTATTGGGCAGATACTGCAAAAAAAGCCTAAAGGCAAACCGTAGACACGTGTTTCTGACTATTGATCTTCATCAGTACGGTGCAGCCAAGTTCAAAAGAGAATGAAACTAGCGATGAAATCAAAACAACAGAAGATCACTCAAGGAACCAACAACATATTTGTGGTCTCAGGTTAAACTTACAACTCATGGAGAATGGTGTGTAACGGTAGTCATTTGATTAAATATATTAGACATCACAATGTACAAAAACGAAAACTAGTTTAAAAACACAGCAAATTAATACATTTTATTTTAAATTAATTGTAGAACAACATCGATGTTAACTAGATCAAGGTGGATAACCTACAAGTGGTTTGCAACGTGGTGTTTTTAAAACGCGCGAAAAATTAAGTATTAAGTCATATGTCAATCATCAATAAAACCTGTCATTGGCAAAAAAAAAACACTATGTGCCCTATGTCACCTTAGCACAAAGGGTAAAACAATCAGCCAATGAAAAGTTTGATAGATGATGACCATATAAGGAAACAAAATTCTATTTGTGTTTGAATTATTATCTGACTATTGAATGTACGGAGAAAATTATGATTTGTTTTAAAAAATGTCACTAATCATGCAAGCTAAGTTGCCATAAGAGTAAACAGCACATTTAAGGGTTGCTATCTTCTCATCCTAAATCGTACCATTCACTCACCAGACAATATCACGAGCAGAGTTAGTGCATGTAGTTTTAATAGCAAAAATTAAATATATAGCATAAATAGCATAAATAGAATTAATAGCATACATAGCATAAATAGCATAAATAGAATTAATAGCATAAATAGCATAAATAGCATAAATAGCATAAATAGCATAAATAGCATAAATAGCACAAATAGCATAAATAGCATAAATAGCATAAATAGCATAAATAACTTAAATAGCATAAATAACATAAATAGCATAAATAGCATAAATAGCATAAATAGCATAAATAGCATAAATAGCATAAATAGCATAAATAGCATAAATAGCATTAATAGCATAAATAGCATAAATATCATAAATAGCATAAATAGCATAAATAGCATAAATAGCATAAATAGCATAAATAACATAAATAGCATAAATAGCATAAATAGCATAAATAGCATAAATAACATAAATAGCATAAATAGCATAAATAGCATAAATAGCATAAATAGCATAAATAGCATAAATAGCATAAATAGCATAAATAGCATAAATAGCATAAATAGCATAAATAGCATAAATAGCATAAATAGCATAAATAGCATAAATAGCATAAATAGCATAAATAGCATAAATAGCATAAATATCATAAATAGCATAAATAGCATAAATAGCATAAATAGCATAAATAGCATAAATAGCATAAATAGCATAAATAGCATAAATAGCATAAATAACATAAATAGCATAAATAGCATAAATAGCATAAATAGCATAAATAGCATAAATAGCATAAATAGCATAAATAGCATAAATAGCATAAATATCATAAATAGCATAAATAACATAAATAGCATAAATAACATAAATAGCATAAATAGCATAAATAGCATAAATAGCATAAATAGCATAAATAGCATAAATAGCATAAATAGCATAAATAGCATAAATAGCATAAATAGCATAAATAACATAAATAGCATAAATAGCATAAATAGCATAAATAGCATAAATAGCATAAATAGCATAAATAGCATAAATAGCATAAATAGCATAAATAGCATAAATAGCATAAATAGCATAAATAGCATAAATAGCATAAATAGCATAAATAGCATAAATAGCATAAATAGCATAAATAGCATAAATAGCATAAATAGCATAAATAGCATAAATAGCATAAATAACATAAATAGCATAAATAGCATAAATAACATAAATAGCATAAATGAAATAAATTAGTATTTGAAAACAATGATTTCATGAAATACACAGAAACATTAAAATTTTTACTTTGTAAGACTTTCGAGAATGGAAAACATATGTTCGAAAAAAAAGGGAATAACAAAGATTTAATAAAACTAGAAGAACCTGAAAGTTAAAGACGTAGATGAATATAATCAAAAAAACATATTTTATGGCCCTTTTGACCAAATAAACAAGCAATCATTTTGTACAAAATGTTTCGATAGTGAAGAACTGTGTTGCTGATGGAAGTAGAAAAAACTAAAAAGATATCTGTAAATCCTCTACTTGAGGCAGTCAGACAGGGTCAGAATGAGGAAGGAAATAGTCCAGGTGAAATAGCAGAGATGCTAAAAAAAAATTGCTATGGATAATAATCAATTTTGTGAAATTTATGACACAAAGAATTAACGTGTCTGAAACCTAAAATATTTGTTTTATTTTCCATTTATGTTTGTTTTTATTCTTTGTTCTACAGAATTTTAATTTTGAGTACGAAGGTAGAAAAAATAATTAATGAATTTTAATTTTGTTTTAAAGAATTTTATTTTGGTTCTAAATTAGATAATTTTATTTTTATTTTTAATAAATATTTATTTTAATAGTACCTACTGTTTTATTTATCTAGTAAAATGTTAGATAATTAATTTAAAACAGGCTGTAAAATTAACAGAAAAATGGGCGACAAGTACATACAGGGTATAACAACAATATTTATAATATATTTAACGACAGATTCAGCGTCGAAAATTAGTCGATTTCAGCTTACTTCTTTGTATACAAAATTGAGAGTAAAAAAGGTACAGTGTGTTAAATTAGGTACTGAGTTATAAGCCCCAAAAGGAAGGTCATAGTGAAAAATATTGTGACGATAGTAAAATTTATTTATAGTTTATTTATTTATTTCTTTTCCCCCTGGAATCTGTAAAAGCACTTCTTTAATTCCCACATTACTGGCATCAGTATCCAGAATAAATTCTTCCTCTAGTAGTGGGTAGCCTAGTATTCCTTAACAATCCTTTTAGCTTCCTGTCTCTTGGCCTTTGGTAATCTTGGATCTGATTGACAAATCGACTTGGCGTCACGTGTCAATTTTGTTTTGCAACAGAAGTTCTTCCTATTTTTCCTCCTTTTGGTGAAAAAATGTCACGATATCGTCAAAGAAATTTCTTTATTTCCTTCTTCTTTAATTGATTCAGAGATTGACTAGCAACTGCAATTATTTGCTTGAAATTGTCATTGGAATTATCAGAAGTTGTTGTTTGACGAATTATGAAAGTTACTGGTACACAAGTTCCGATTCTGGTCTCTTTCCTGATGGTAATTGGGTGATCATTAAGGTTTATAAGACAAACTAGAATCTCCTTAGCAGTCGTGATCAACTCCTTTCCGATCAGAATTCCTCGTCCAACCTCTTCATCGTGGTTCCGAAGTTCCATAATGACAGGTGTTCCTTCTTCCATAGTTTCTTGTAGTCGTGCTACTATAACGGTTTCACTTCTTGCAGGTACCACCGTATCCTCCTGTACAGCAAATGACACGGTACTGTCCCCATATGGACGTAGAAATACCTCTTAGGCACCAACTTTGATCACATTGTTCCAACGGGAAACCATGTAAGTTCATTAAATCCATTCCAAGTATAACATCTTCTTCGATATCAGCGATGTAACAGTATGAGTGAACTTTTCTGTACCGATTCGCAATTGAACCTGGATTTCCCCATGGATGTTGGTACTTTCACCTGTGGCAGTTTGCAGCCACAATCTTGTTGGTAGAAGTTTCTTAGGGTTATTTATGGTTATTGGTCCTAGTTGCTCCAGTATCCACCAACAGTGTATACTTTTTACCATTTACTGCGCTATCACGTATACACTATCATCGCGATATTTCAAAGAGGCTATCGATATGAGAGGGTCTTTGGAACGATTTCGGGTCGAAGCTGTCCCCTCTAGGCCGACTTGCTCTAGTTTTCCTGCGGCGTATTGTCTTGATTCGTTGTGATCCTTGGAAGTTTGCATTAACTGCGTACATGTCCTAGTTTACGACAATTCCAGCACCTGATAGTCATCGTCTTCATCTTTCTGTCAGTTTGCCAGTTATTCGAGTTTACCTTCCTCTTTTTCTTTTTTTATAATCCTCCCTTTACTGTATCCACCAGAAGCCTGTGTAGCTGCCTCATATTCAAGGGCAGGGACAAGACATCGACCAATGTTTTGTGACGAGCTAGACGAAGTGTTTTCTGCATCTCGTGGTCACGGAGTCCATCAACAAATGTTTGGATTGCCATCATGTTTTCCGGAGCTGATGGGTAGGCAAATCGCACCAACCTGGCAATATCTACTTCATATTCTTGACGGGTCTCGTCTTGTTTCTGTTTGCGATTCTTTAACTGTGATTGGTATAGATGCTCCAAATGTTCGTGGCCATACCGCATATTTAGTCTCTTTTTGAGTTGCTTAAAATCATCTCTCTTCCACGGGTATAGTCTGAAGGATATCTAAAGCGTCTCCTCGAAGGGCGAATATTTATTGTAAATAAAGTAGTAAAATAGTAAAAAAAAAATATTAAATTTTATTGTTCACTATGACCTACCTTTTAGGGACTATAACTCAGTAATTAAGAGGCAAAAACATTTAAAACATGTAGAATTTCAGAGACGTCATGTTTTAAAATAATTTTCATTGTCTAAAAAAGTAGGGGCTCAAATGGGCGCGGAAAACTCTTCTAAAAACCTATAAAATGAAAACAATTTTAAACGCCTTGACTCCATTTTATTGGTTACTGTATACTGACATTCCATGCATATTTTCATAAAAATTTTAATGAGAGCACAAAATCGCTTTTAAAATTTCTACTTTAGCACCCTGTAACTTTTTGACTGAAAGTGGTGTTCCATAAAGCTGGATCCATATGAATTTTTTTTAACATTAACATTGGAAAAAATATCGTAGAACATTCAACTCTGCTTTTTTTAAGACTTAAAATAACCTATATTAAAGTTGGCTAGGTACTGCTTTAGTTATCGGTCAAATTTAGTATTTTTATAAAAATCGTTATTTTTTTTTTGTTAGGCAAATTTGGCCTACATTTTTTTGTTACATCCTTTATAACAAAAAATTTTTAACAATACCCCTGTATAAGGTTTGACATAAAATGCAAGTCCTAAAATTACTTGCCAATTTTTTAACTATAAATAAATTCATTATTGAATACTTTTCAATAAATGTGTAACGGTTAAAACCGTTTTCGTTATTTAGACCCAAACATTGGAACGGTTGTAACCGTTTTCGTTATTTTGACGCAAACATCTCTACCCTAATGTCATTTGTCGTTTATGCCTTGTGTCAACAGTTGGCAATTCATTTAGATTTATAGCTGTCAACGAGCAAGTTGAATTATTGAATTTTTACTATCTTTTATCTTGGACATCCGATGTACTAATTGTCTTTAATATTTTTAATGACCGTCTGATTTTAAAAAGGTAAGTTTCCTACCGATATTTTGTTAAAAATATATATTTAGTACAAGAATTTCTTTATTAAAATGTCAAATTTGAAACATAACCTCAACACATTGAAGCACACAAGAAATCACATGTTTTATATAATTTTATCAATTATTTTGTTAGGAAAGAGATACTAGGCTTAACTATATTTAAATATGTTAAATAAGATTTTTCCTTTTCATACTAATTTTGGTCTTTGTGAATCTATTCAAATAATAGTATTAAATTGTGCATTTGATAGTAAAAAGCATCTTATCTGTTTCCTATATACTCTTCCTAGTCCTTCTCTTAATATTTTTACCTTTTTCCTTGTAGCCTGGCTGTATCTAGATGGTTCACTAGAGTTTCTATAGAAGTTATATCGATGGTTCTGTAGAAGTTTTGTAGAAGTTTTATCGAAAAATATTGTTTGGAAGAACATTCCAGCTGCATGTGTAAAAATATTGAAACTTAAAAGTTAAGTTCCAGCTACAGAAGTTGTTTCAAGCATTTCAAGAGGTTTAGTTCGAGCCATCCAAAGAAGTTTACGAGATTTAACTTTACCTATGAAGATTTAACAGTTGGTGATATCCAAGCGTATCATATAAATCCCCTGTACGTGCTACCTGTTATACCAAAGATAAGTCAATAATAAATCATTTAAATTTGAATAAGTAAGTCTCTGTGAATTAGAATTTGTCGCTACCTTATCTAAAACCTTATTTAATTATAATATCTTAATGGTTAGTGATTTTCTATATTTTCACCAATCGATTGTCCAGTTTAGTAAGTCTTAAATATAGTGGCGCTCAACATTCTTTTTCAAAGTAATACGAGTTGTTTAATAACCTGACCCACTCCCCAAAATCATAGTGCTTAAAACACTATAAAAATAGATAAAATAACAAGAGCATATTACAAATGTTAGAGACCTAAATTCGAAATAAATAACCGTGTTGAAAAATAAGCAATGTTGTGACAACTCAACGTTGTTTTGATTTTTGAACGGCCACAATAATCGAAAATCAGTAACAACGTTGAGAAATGCACAATAATTAAAAATTTTTCAACATTATTTACCTTTCATTGGCCACGAGAATACCCCCGTTTATTGAATAATAGTTTAGTACATCGTTTCATAAAAAATCTGAAAAACGTATTTAACCAGTTTTTACTTTCCTATCTGTATACAGATAAGGAAAGTATAGGAATCATGATTTTTTCGACCTCCAGTTTTCTACGGATTTTTACGTTTTGGGATCCCCTGAATCCGTTTTGACTATTTTCGGGATGATGTCTGTGTGTCAGTGTGTGTGTGTCTGTATCCACCATAACTCATGAACCAATACAAAGAAAAACACCAAATTTTAAACTTAAGCCATCCTGCGGTGAACTGATTAGATTTTGGACAGAGTCGGAACATTTGGGGGGGTACTTTATTGGTGGTCATTTTTATATTTTATTAAATATATCCGTTATTTACGTTTGGAAAAGAAAATTCTTCAAATAAAAGTTACTTATAATATTATTATCTATAGTTTTTGTTTTATACAAAATTTTCCTAAAATGGTCCGTATTCGAAAAATTTGACTAAATGTAAAAAAAATATTTTTTTATAAAAATTAATCAAAACTTCTCTATAATTTTTATCCCATACATAATTTCTCTAAAATGGACCGTATTCGAGATATTTGAGAGAATGTGTAAATTTTGAATTTTGAAGAAAACTCAAAAACGGATAAAGGAAAAAACATTAAATTTTAAACTTAAGTTTTATTTTGGCTTGAGGTGAAATAATTAGATTTTGGACGAAGGCGGAACATTTTGTGGGTACTTTATGGGAGGCCGTTTTTATATTTTATGGAATATATCTGTTATTGATGTTTGGAGAAGAAAATTGTTCAAATAAAAATTACTTACAATATTATTATCTATAATTTTGGTTTTATACAATTTTTTTTTAAATGGTCCGTATTCGAGAAATTTGACAAAATGTAATAACATTCAAATTTTTAGGAAAATTGTTTAAATAAAAGTTATTTGTGATATCGATCTCTATAATTTTTGTTTTTTATATGATTTTTCTAAAATGGACCATATTGGAAAAATTTAAGGAAAAGGGCTAAACCTAAATTTTTCAGTATTTTCGTTTTCAATATCTATAGAAAAATGTTTCGAGTTAGATGTATGTGGAAAATGTATATATTTATTTTATCCTCCAAACATTTATAGAGGTGCTGCAATAGGTTGTACAAAATAACCGGAAAAAGCCTATAATAACTAGATAGGAAAGTCATGTGTTGGACACATCAGATTTTTATGAATACGCATTGTAATTTTACTAGAAGTTTTACTTCAAAGTTTAATTAACCTCTTTATTTATTTAACATCTTGTTTGTAAATGATTCTATGAAATTGTTTAGAACAAAAAACAGTTTATCTTAATATCATTATACCCATTTCAGTAAAAAATAACACTATAGATAACAAAGAATTCTAAATTTTGCTTATTTCAGATTCAGGCATAATTACCTACAGTATATTTATAATTCAGAATGTAGAAGGTATACATTAGTATTCATTATTTAAAGGTATCAATTATGCATGTGCTAAAATGACACTATTATAATTTCAAAAGCAGAAGAAGAAATAAAAGAGAAACACAATGGCGACTTGTCAACACCTTCAGATGTTTATTTTAAAAGAGGTTTTTACCTTCTCTTTGGCCTTGCTTATCATATAAATTATAAGGTATGTATTCTGTAATGATAGTTGCAGCTTTGTTAAATTATAGCTTTTCATTAAAGTTCCGAGGTAAGAATTGTTAATATAATTCAACGAGTAGAATAATGTCTTTATCTTAGCCATTTATCGGATTTATATTTATTGCTTCTACAAAAGAACAATATGCTTTTAGAACTTGTATTTAATAAATAAATTAAAAAACTACAGGTGAAAAGAAAATAAGGAGTTATTATTTTTTTTAATTTAATTTACATTTTTGAATCTAAACCAATTACCATATGGTTTATGAGACAACTATATAAAATCGAAGAGGAGAAAATTATAAGCTGAATTAAAAAAAACTATTGGTTATTAATTGCTAAACTCTTAACCAGGGATTCCCAAAGTGGTCTATACCAACCCCTTGAGATCGAAATCGGTTTCCTAGGGGTCAATATAAACGAAAACTGGTTTTAAAGGTCGACGCGCGAGATCTAAAAATCGAACCCTATTGTGTTAATTATTAAATATAAGTTTTTATTTGAAATTTTCAAGATACTGTATAAGTTGTGTTACGTGTACCAACTGGTTATAAAATGACTAATATTTTAATAGGAAGTATCATTGGTGTACTATTAAAAAACTCAACAAGAGTGTATGAGCGTGCACAAATTCGTACAAGATGAAAAACTCAGCAAGTAAATAGGCGTAGACAAGTTTGTGCTAGATAATAAGTTCAAGCTTACAAGTCTTTCAAGCACGTTTTGACTTGCTCTTTATACACGATTTATTATGAACGAAATCATGATCAAGTTCAAGTTCAAACATGGTCCTGGTAAATTGTTTATTGTTTCGGCCTTTACTTGATGAAATTCCATTTAATCTTGAAAGAGTAAAACCAAATTTGGTAGATTTTCACACTTTTATTTTAAAAATATAAAAATTTTTAAAAACACTAACATGACATATGTTTCGAAGTACAACTTCTTTTTCAAATGTGACTATTTACAATTCGGTATCCAATATATATACGAAATAATTTAACAAAACAAAGTACTTAAGAAAAACATCAATAACATTACAAAATAAACTAACTATTTAAAGTAAATAAGGGTACTTAGGTAATTATAATATCAATTAGATAACAATAAGATAGCACATTACCGGGATTATCTCACAGAAAACTAGGAAAGAGATTTAATAAAGGTGAATTATTAATATCTAATTGATCATTTAGTAAGTTATCTGAATTTTTAAATCTATTTATTTCAAGTGTTTCTAAATGGTTTAATTTAAGGCTCTTATTTTCTATATGTAAAATTTCAAAGTTGTCTGTAAAAGAATGATTTTCAGCTAAAATATGATTTGAGTAAGTAGAATTATTTTTGTTTTTCGTATAGCTATTATAATGTTCGGAATAGTGTTTTTTAAAAGTACGGCCTGTTTGACCAATATACAATTTTGGACAACTACCACAATTTAATTTATATACCCCCAATTTATTATTAGGATTAATTTTACCCTTATTGTTTTTAATATACTTCCCAAGCGTATTATTGGTTTTGAAAGCTACGTTAATATTTTGGTTTTTTAAATATGATGATACCTTTTCACTAGGAGCTCCTATATATGTAAGACTCTTATATCTGCAATTTTGATCTTTAATTATGGGATAAACTTGTTGAATAGCCTGTTTAAAAAGTTTTTTCTCTAAAATGTTGTCTACTAACTTTAAATTAAAATTATTATTTACTGCGATTTGTTTAATGATATTTAATTCTTTTGTGAAGTTCTCTTTGGTAAGGGGAATATTAACTAATCTATGGATCATACTGTTGTATGCTGCCAGCTTTTGTTTGTATGGATGAGATGAACTATACAGATACGGCCATAAAAAACACCTATGACGAGGTTTTGCACCAGGCTCCAGAGACTACCAACTTAAAAACACCCCATTTCGAAAAAAATACAATAACTTTTTCGACTATGGACAAAAATCCTTTTTTTATACCACCCTCAGAGGGAAGCAAATCTACCCCGGAAGACCATCAAATGGACACAGACGACTCACATAACAGTCTAGAAAACACCCTACTATACCAAAGTGCGGAAAATTCGCCACTAAACACCAGTGAAATTAACCCTGAAAGTGCGAGCAGCACCACCGATAGTGCGGCATCACAAAATCAATTTAACAACATAAAAACCAGTGAAAATCGCGGAAGTGCGGTAGTTACTAATAATATTAGTGAAACCACCCCTGACACCTTCGTGTCCGCGTATTAAACGCTACCACTACCAAGGTCGGTAACTTTATAAATTACTTTATAAAAATTGTTACCTAAAATTATAAATGTTCAAGTTTTCTTTGTTTTAGTTTTTGCCCTAAATGGTACCTAATACAAATTATCTATACTGCAGTAACTATATCCAAGTTTATCATTGAGTAAGTTCGTGAGCATACCTAAAAAAGTTTAACAGTTTTATTATTTTTTAAGTAGTTTCTTAAACATATTCTATTTTCTATTTGCAGGTTTACTGCGAATTTTATGATGGCGATACGAAAAAAAAAATTGCAGACAACCCAATGTGGACTACTTAAAGTTTGGATTTATTCCATCTCTATCAAATCAACACTTGCCGATGTGTCTTATATGTAAAAAAAATCAGTAATGATGCATGAACCCTTTAAAAATGGAGGACCACTTATAAAGTGTACATGCTGACAAAAAAGTGCGCCCTTGTCATTCTTTCAAGCGCTTAAAAAAAACTAGAGAAAAGGCCATCCATAAGATCGACGTTGAGGGTGTACGAGCGTCCTATAATATATTTTAATTAATAGCGAAGTCAGAGAAACCCACACAAATGGAGAGCAGCTTATTTTAGCAACCATTGCGGAGGTCCTCAACAATGTTTTGCACAGGCCTGCATATGATATTATAAAAATAATTCCGTTGAGGAATTACACGATGAGAGGTCACTTTTGACAGGAGGCGCTCGATACGCTCCCACTGCTTCAAGCGAACATGGACTCCATCTCACCGAGATATATCTTCCATAAGCCATATAAAGTTATAATAGAACAAATAGAAGAGCCAGAAGTGGCAGGTACGATTCATAGCTACACTGATGATTATAAAACAAAACAAGGCTCAGGATGCGAAATACACTCCAGATTCTTAAACCTAAACATAAAATGGGCTGTGAGCAATAGTGCCAGTGTAGCTAAAACAGAGCTAACGGGTATTATCATAGCAGCAAAAGAAATTACCAGAAACATTATCACTGTAAGGAACATACTCATCTATACAGATAGCAGACAAGCACTACTCACCCTGAACAGACCACGAATTTATTCAGGGTTAGTACTAGAATGTCACGAACCTTTGGCCGAAGTATCCATCAACAATGTGGTCACTTTAAGATGGATCAAAGGTCACGCCACATCAAAAGGTAACCGTCTTGCCGATTCACTAGCCAAGAAAGCAGCCAACCAAATACTTTTTGCACCTGGCCCTTCTATTGGCCTGACAAAATCGGTAGTGACAGACCTAATTAAAGAACATTCCCTTATGAAATTCAAGGAAAGATGGGATGAAACAAGAAACTGCAGAGTTGCTAGGAAGCTCTTAAGTTATCCTGCCAACACTGCAGCAAACAAATACTTGACTATGACTAGACAGAATCTGCGTCTGGTCACAGGCATTCTGACTGGTCATTGCCAAGTACGGAAGCATCTCCATATCATGGGGCTGTCAGAATACGCACTCTGCAGAGGGTGCAAACAAGAAGATGAGACCATCGGGCATATCCTTCACGATTGCCCGACGCTCTCATTTATTAGAAGATTTGTGTTCGGCGAGTATGGGCTAACACCGGCCGATATAAGAGAAGCACCTCTTAGCGACGTTGTCAACTACATTAAATCTGTAGACTGGCTCACGAGGATGCACAATGGGCCTAATGAGGCCTAAGTGCCGTGAGGGTAACCCACCCTCCACACGTTACAGATAAAGAACACGATGAGATGGGTGGTCGAGATATGGAAAACATTTTATGTAATTTCTTACTGAACAACAGATTCTCTCCAGTTAGACGAGTCTACACTAACCGACAATGAAACTCTGTTGTAAGGATATGTTCGATTTAAAGATGAAAATATATGCCAAAAACAGCTTTTTGCTAAAAATTTAGAGGCTGATACCAAAGGAGAATCGATTTTTAAGTCTGTGGAACGTTACCGACAAAGCTATTCCATGAAAGAACATTGTTTCTCTTGCGACTGATGGTGCATTATCTATAGTTGATCGTCATCGTAGTTTAATGAACAAATTATGAACAGAAGTAATTTAGCTCAAAATACTGTACATAAAATAAATGATAATATTTGACACAAGCTTACTGGTGTTATACAATTTTACAATAATCATGTTTAGTACGGAATGAGCGATGGTGTAATTTGGCGCGTATTGGCAGTTGACTAAATTGAGTTTTCAGCTCGTTTATAAAATACCTAGTTTTTTGAACTTCTACATTTTATTTCATCAGCGTTTTAGTTCGATTAAGTTTTAGTTCATTTTAATTTCCAAATACCTAAAGATGAACGTGGAGGGGGAATGAATGAGGTGGTTCAAAATTATGTTTCTGTTAGTGTAAGAATTAATAATGAATAAGCAGTACCTAGGTACCAGACACAAATATATAGAGAACTTAAAAAAATTAAATTTCTATTTATTTTATGTACAAAAAGTACAGCGACTTGAACACACATAAAATGTTTGGTGTGGAATTTATAAAAAATCACTTATTAGCCAAGTATAGTTATTGAAAAAAATTAACAATGTATGTAACATTAAAAATAAACCGAAAATAATTGACAAAACAGTGAAAAACCTGTTAAAACGTTCGCAGTATATTGACGTTTACGGTGTCCATTTTGTATATCTACTTTAATTTTAAGTAATTATTTGTTATGGTTAGTTTATTCTATTACTTTATTAAAGAAAGTGAGCCCGGTCCTGTGTACTGCCGTCCTATGAAAAAACCCCAAAAATTGAAAAAAAAATAAGTATTGCCCTATACATGTTTCTGGTAGTATAAACTACTATTTTACTAAGAAAAAAACTGTATTTGCTTTTTTGCCTTTTAACATAGAAAATTATTTCACTGTATACAGGGTGTCCCGAAATTAGACGGTCATATTTTGACAGCATAATCTACATCCTAAAATAGGAGTAAAAGTTCATATAAACATTAGACTGGGCCAAAAAAATAAAACAATTTTTTTTTCTTAGCGGAACTATGAAAATATTGTTCATGACGAAAAAAAAAAATTTTTCTGAAAGGTTGAGCCCTTAATAATAATATTAAGAGGTGTATCATTGCAGTTATTGATTTTTCAACAGTTGTCGCGTTTTTGCATAAATTTCGGACTTGGTCAATTTAAAAAAAATTTTTCATCTCTTATCCTAGTAGAAAATTAAATTCTCCACAAAAAAGATTTCTAAGTAAATTTTCGTAAGACGAGTCTATTCCTTGTAATTGAGCCTTAGACATTGGTATATATTTCAATTTTTCACTTTGCATTTGGGATTTCCAAAATGAACTTAATTATTAAGATTACAAGGATAAGAGATGAACAATTTTTTTAAAATTGACCAAGTCCGAAATTTATGCAAAAACGCGACAACTGTTGAAAAATCAATAACTGCAATGATGCACCTCTTAATATTATTATTAAGGGCTCAAACTTTCAGGAAATTTTTTTTTTGTCGTCATGAACAATATTTTCATAGTTCCGCTAAGAAAAAAATTGTTTTATTTTTTTGGCCCAGTCTAATAAACATAGGTCCGAAAACGTTTCTTTTTCGAGATACAGGGTGTTAAAAGTAAAGTCCTGATGACATTCTTTTGTAAATATTTTTTAAACATTTAAAGATAGCTAAGTGAAATTTGGTACAAATGCTAACCTTTTTACGCTCTATCTAATAGACTAAACCCCAGTTTTTGATCATCTTCATAGGTGGGTAAATTAGGAGGGGCTTAGGGTAAAATTGTCCTGAGTTTTTTTTGTTGACAGTTTTTACCATTTTTGACTATAAAATTTGGAAAACCAATGTTTTCTTTACAATAAAGTTACTATTGTTGCATCTCGCTAGGACGTACCATTTTCAAGGAAAAAGCATTTGAAAATGTCATGATAATGTATTCGAAAGTGTAAACAATAATAAGTAGGCCTGTAAAATCAAATATTTTATTTTTTTTTTACTTCGGAAAACCGGTGACTAAATAAATTTAAAAAAATATTTACAAAAATATGCCATCAGGACTTCACTTGTAACACCCTGTATCTCGAAAACTAAACGTTTTGGGACCTATGTTTATATGAACGTTTATTCCTATTTTAGGATGTAAATTACGCTGTTAAAATATGACCGTCTAATTTCGGGACACCCTGTATAGCTTTGCGGCCAAACAAAATATAGTAAACCGTATTTTTCTCGAAATCATGTTTTCTGGAGATACGGGGTCTTTCTTAGGACGGCAGTGTGGATGTTCAATTTCCTAATGGAAAATGCTGTAGTTTAAAAAAAAATTAAGATGGTAACTAATTTTTGTAGAGTTTTAAAAGCACAAAGTAAAATATTTAATTTTAATATTCAATATACTGATTTATAATACTGCAGTCTCGCCATTATATTAAAATTTACTGTAAAAAAAATCAAGATGGTGCCATAAAATATTATTACATTGTTTTATTTATTGATCCACGTACTATTTAAATGTGAAGTAACATTTATTAAAATCCGATATAGAGGGTGATATTCTAGCTAAGAAGAGCACTATAAAAAAGAGAGGCCGGTTCTAGAATTTTTTTAAATTAAATTATGGTTTTCATTAACCTAGGGGTGTAACTTTTGTAGAAAATTTTATCAAAATATCTTTAGCCGTACAAACAAAATGACCAATTTTAGTTTTGGCAAAAAATCATAAAACACCCTATATCTTAGAAAAGAGGGTGTTTTAAACTCAGCGCTAAGTGTACTTTACCACCTATTAAGCTGTGTCAGTTTAAATTTGAAACACCCTGAATATTATGTTTAGTTTAATTTTACTAAATGAAGAAAATGGAAAAAAAGACTAGTAATCTTGTTGAGTATTATTTACAAATTTAGGTGAGTTTTTATTTATTTATTTAATAACTCTTTATAATTATTTGAGTAAATTATTGGTAAGATTGATTTTTGACCCGTAACACTGAGTTACAAAATTATTTTATGGCTCTTCTACGCTTCCGTACTAAAACCTATTTCCATAAAAATATTAACATTAAAAATAGTGTGGTTTACAAAGAATATTTCTGTCAATCCTTTTGGATTTTGTCTTACTTATGTGGTCCTATAAAAATTAATGATTCCGAAAGTTAAATTCGAATAATTAGATTGACTAACAAGCCTGAAAATTGTTTCCGTCACGAATATAAGTGTCTATAAGTAAAGATAGATTTTCGATCACATGTAATGACATCTTTCTGGGTCGATATAGCCATCCACTTCGAAACCTGAAAATTAGAAAGCACTTTCATACAGAAATTACCCCCTATTGGAAGTCTTCCCGTGTAAAATAAGGCCAAGTTGACGTCGCGGCTTTCACGCTCTATCATTATTCATGTCATCGTCTATCAGAAAAAAACATCGAATGGCTGTCGATTTATTCAACGGTGGAGCTATTAGGCCTAAAATATGGCGTGGGCGGAGTCACACTTTTCATTTTCTTGATAATCTCTCTATCGGACAAATTTGTCTTTTGTTGGAACTGGTTGCATAAAATTACAGGTAGCGAGTAATTCTGCTGATAAAAAGATGTTTACTTCTCTTCGATAAAAAATGTTTCCGCTGTCAAACTTTTTTTAAATAACTAGAAGATAAATATTATTTTTTAATAGCAGATGAGATTGTATTAGGTTTAGAAATAAATTAAAAACAAACCAAATATAGGTAGGTCCTCATCATACAAAATTATATTTTTTACGGCAATCTCTATATTTCCAAGATCAACAAAATTCCTTTATGAATTTCATACAAATAATAGAATGGGCCATGTTCAGATGTTCGATATGTTGTTTTATAAATTAAATTGTAATAGTTAGTCACTATACAAGTTATTCTTAATAATCTGTTTGTAAAAAAAGCCAAAAGTTTTAAGAGTAAAACCATTTATAATTTAAAATTTAAAATGTGTACGCCATTGAGAATAGACCAATCAGCTTGTGTCGAAGTTTTGTTTGTTATGCAGAACCAAGCCGACGAACAAACCAACATATATACTGTCGAAGGGAAAGCACATCTTAGTGACACTTGAAAATTGATACCACCTTACCTAACATTCGTTGTGTACTTTTTCTCGATTCTGATTTATTTATTTTTTCTTTGGATTTATAAAAGCTAATTCAAGTGTTTCACCCATTGTTAACCAAGATATGATTACGGTATTTTTTTATTTTTTTAATACTCAGTTTATAAATGCCAAAGTTAAGAATGTTAAGACGGAAAGGTATGTAACACTTTATTTATAATTTGTTTTAATAGTGGGTATAGTTTATATGGGGTAATACACCTTATAGTAAAAGTATATTTATCTCAGGTCATTAGGGTTGTCGAACGGTAACAGTTTTTCAAAGATAAAAATTGTACCTAAACCCTTCACCTTATTTATATATATAAAAAAAAAATATGTTTCTTATATTATGTTATGTTATGTTATGTTGAGAATGGGGTGTTAATACACTGCGGCCTAAAAGATCTATTGTGCCCCCTTCTGTCGTCAATGCACTAAGGAAATGTCTCAATGCCTATAACGACCCTTCCAGTCCTATTTTCTCAAGGAAGTGTAGGATTTGAAGTGGCTTCAAGTTAGGTAAATATCCGTCTTCTATTTGATATCTTTCTAGATTCTGGAGTGCTACACATTCAGTTAGGATGTGAATGGAGGTTTTGCCCTCCCCCTCACAGAATATGCACTTACTATCCTCTACTACTCTCAGTTTACTTAGATGTTCTTTAAGTCGGCAATGCCCGGTAAGGATCCGTTACAATACGTAGCCTGTTCTTGCTCAGGCAGATGCAGGTCCGATCTTTTCTGGTTATATTCACCCAAAACTGTCTTGGCCTGTTTTATCCCCAAGAAATAGTTCTAATTATCGGTTCTTCTACTTCCTAATTCTGTTTTAATCTCTCCTAATATTAAATTACTGCTGATACCGCAGAACGGCTCAGGTCCTACAAAGGGTGTTTGAGTTCCTTTCCTTGCAAGACTATCTGCAATCTCGTAACTCTGTACCCCGTTATGTCCCGGTACCCAAGTGAGAGTAACTCTATTTTTCTCGCCTGGCTCATTCAATTGTTCTAGGCATCTCCAGACCATTTTTGAGCTGATTACGTGAGAGCTCAGCGTTTTGATGGCTGCTTGACTATCGGACATGATGATAATCTCTTGTCTATGATAGTTTCTCTCGATGTGTGTTCCAGAGAAGTTTGTTGTCCAGTGTTAGGCCTAGATATTTGACTTCATTTTTCCATTCTATATCTATCCCATCTAATTTAACGGGATTTAGATTAGGTTTTCTTTTACTTCAAAAGGCTACTAGTGTTGTTTTTGTAAGGTTTATACTTCTCGGTACCATCTTTTGGTATGTTCTAGTTCTTGTTGGACTATATTACACAGGATATTACTAAACTTGCCACTAGCAAATATGACTGTTATTGGCATAACCTTGACAGGGTATGCTGAGGTCAGTCAATCTGCATAGAAGTTCGTCTACGATTAGGCTCCACATTAGTGAAGATAGAACTCCTTCTTGTGGACATCCTCTAGTTGTGCAGATGGAGATGGTGTCCTGCCCTATCTGTGTCTCTGCAGTTCTCGTAGATAACAGCTGAGCCATCCATCTGGATATGATGTTATCTACTCCTCTGTATGCAAGTACTCTTTTTACAGATTTGTGTGGCGTGTTGTCAAAAGCTCCTTCTATGTCTAGGAAGGCACACACGACCGTTTCTTTGTTTATCAGTGCATCCTGTATTACGTCAGTCAACTGTACCAGGGCAGTTTCTGTAGATCTTCCTGCTTGGTACGCGTGTTGGCTGTGGTGGAGTGGCACCCTCTCTAGGACTTTCGTTCTGATAAAATTATCAACAGCCTTCTCCATTGTTTTTAATACAAAGGATGTGAGGCTGATTGGTCGAACGGATTTAGGATGTGTGGTATCCTTTTTTCCTACTTTTGGAATAAGAGTGACTCTGGCCCTTCTCCATGCTTCTGGTATTTATCCCAGCTCCAGACTGCTCCGGGATAGCCGGATTATGTGTGGTAGTAATTCCTCCTGTGCCTGCTGAAGCAGGACAGGAAATATTCCATCTACACCTGGAGACTTAAACGGTTCAAAAGTGTTTATGGCCCACTTTAACCGATTTCTGCTGCATATGTGTTTGCCCACTACAGCGGCCTCTCTTAAGGGCCTGCTTACCTTAGATGTATTCCTTATTAGAAAAGGTGTGCTTCCAGGAAAATAAGTTTTGAGTAAGAGGCGAGCTCTTTGCTCCTCACTCTCTGTGAAGCTTTCGTTTGGTTTCTTTAATGCCATAACTGTATCAACTCTCCCTTTTGCCAGGGCCCTGTGCAGTCTCGCTGCCGCAGGAGTAGAGTTAATATCTTCGCAGACTTTTCTAAAGCTGTTACGTTTAGCTTTCCTGATTTCTTTGTTGTAGGTAGTAATCGACTCGGTGTAGCTCTGCCAATCTCCGCTGTGCTTGGCCCTATTATAGAGCTTCCGCACTTCGGATCGTAAGTTTGTCAGATGACGGTTCCACCATGGATCATCCCTATTACTTCTATTTATTTGAATAGGACAGCTTGATTTATATAATAATAATACTTTCCCTAATGCACCACCTTACGAGTGAATTTTAACCCCAAAAGCCGAGCTTGTGCGGGGAAAGGGACGGCTGTTATTATTATTATTATTATTTGCCGTGGTGCTCTGAGGCGACTTAAAGATGATTCATGGTGCCATTTGACTTACAGGTGAAGAAAACCCGGAAAACCTCACCCACCATCATGCCTCAAGTATTGCCCCATTTAGTTCTTCGAGATCGATTTTCAGAGCAAGTGGGTGCCCGGGCCCCTTTTTTGTCTGAATACGTGCTAAATTTTGTTTTAGAATGGTGTTGTATTTGTTCCAGTCTGTTTTTCTAGGATTCCTCCTGAGGATCGTCCCAGGAATGTCGCTCTTTAACGTAAACACAATTATCCTGTGATCAGATAGAGATGGTTCACTCGATACCCTCCAGTTTTTAACTGGATCTTTAATGCTCGGTGTGCTTAATGTGATGTCTAATACCTCACTTCTTGCACAATAGGGTTCTTAAAAATATATTCTTACAGTTGCTCGTCTCTTTGATTGGTGTTGTTGCTTTCCTATACGGTGCTGTGCGCGTTGGCGTTGCATCCAAGAAGTAATGGCAGATGTCTTCTCTGGCAGTACTCTACTAGCCTCGATACTTCCGGCTTGCTTGCTGCCTCATTCCTAATTCCAGGTATGCTCGAATTGAATGAATTCTGAAAGACAAGAATATTTAATATTACTTCTTACCATTATGTAGGTCCTGGGTACTTTATCACTAGTGTGATAAATTACCCTTGCATCCTTACATGCAAGTTCTTTTACCTGGTTTCCATAGACCCACGGTTCCTGGATCAGTACGATCCCTAATTTATATTTAGTGACTGTCCTGGAGATCACAGCCGAGGCTCCATTTGCGTGATGGACATTCACTTGGGCGATGTCGATGCCCACTATTTTACTCTCCTTTAATGGGGGTGTTGTCCCCATACGTGAGGGTGTGTTCCATATCCCCCTCTTCTGCTTCTTTATTAATTTATGCATCCTCAGATAAGTCTACGTAGAAATTTGAGTGGTTACGGCTCTCTATGATTTCCACATCAGTCTCATCTTTAAAAGTACTAGGAGTTGGTTCGGTTCTTTCTCTCATTTCCTTTATTTCCTCTTTCTTTTAAAGGCCGTGTACGGGTATTTTCCCGAATTTATAGTGCATAGTGCATCCATTATCTGCGCTTCTATTGACTGTAGAAGCTTCTCTGCAGGCTGCCCTTGACTTCTTGGGAGAAAAAGCGTGGCTGTATGTGCTTTCGGGATGTCGTCTATGGAATGGACTATGGAATTTCACAGTCGATTAAGACCATTCCTGGCCGAAAGTGGATGCCTCCGAATTGAAGCTTATGCTCCCATCCAGCGAACATTTTTTCTACTATGGCTTCTTCCACCAAGATTTGTTCGTTCGTACTGAGGATGGTCTCAGGGAAACCCTTAGGTAGGATCGCGACCCGCTCCGTCTTTACGACAGTTGCATAATTGCCAGAAGTATCAGCCATTTTCCTTTACTTTTCTTTTCTTTCCTTAGCGGTGGTGTAGTGTTATTCCCTTTTCAGACCCTTAGGATTGGTTTTACTCTCCTCTCCCTGGGAGTTGTGCTCCACAGCTTTCTTTTTCTCTTCCTCCGGTGTCATGCCCTGAACGAGGTAGCGAAGATACCACCGAACCCCTGCCCCATGATTCAGTGGGTCGTCCCTTCCACCAGGTTGTCCCAATGGAGGTAGGGAAGATGTAAATCACACAAACAGGTAGGGAAACAAAAGTAGACCGACGCAGAGCCCCGCATGCGCCGGTAAGGCTGGATACAAGAGGGTTTAGCCAGGTGCTCCCAGACAAACGTTCCAAACTGCTTTCTCAGCGGCCATTTAGTATTCAGCAAGTTTCCTTACACCTTGGCTTGGGGTATTGATCGAGTACCATTTAGTTAGTTAATAGTGCTGTTCATAGAGCAGCAATATTAACGTATATAGCGGTGCCACGAGGAGGCAGACACTCGATGAATTAATTTCTACGTTGGCATGCAGAAAGAGTTACCTTAAAGCGGACAAGCAAACAAGCAAACAATCTAAGCTACAAAGCAATGGCTAAACTACAACCAATCCCGCCTGTTTCTTATATTATATTAGCATACATTGATATTCACTAGAAATTCGAACAATATATCTGTACCTTAAAGCAACAAGGGTCTTTAATTTAAGAGAGAGAGAGAGCGATGTTTAAAGATGTGCTGTTGGTATTATTTCTATAATTATAAGTAAAAGTATAATTATTATGTATTACCTGAGAAATAGCAAATTTGTTGTTGTATAAAACAAGTTTTGCCTTCCTTAAAAATTTAAACCAAATAACATCTAAAACAATTTAGAAGGGTAGTGCACAAGTATTTACTTAATACTGTTTTTATTTAATAATAATAATAATAATAATAATAATAATAATAATAATAATAATAATAATAATAATAATAATAATAATAATAATAATAATAATAATAATAATAATAATAATAATAATAATAATAATAATAATAATAATAATAATAATAATAATAATAATAATAATAATAATAATAATAATAATAATAATAATAATAATAATAATAATAATAATAATAATAATAATAATAATAATAATAATAATAATAATAATAATAATAATAATAATAATAATAATAATAATAATAATAATAATAATAATAATAATAATAATAATAATAATAATAATAATAATAATAATAATAATAATAATAATAATAATAATAATAATAATAATAATAATAATAATAATAATAATAATAATAATAATAATAATAATAATAATAATAATAATAATAATAATAATAATAATAATAATAATAATAATAATAATAATATAATAATAATAATAATAATAATAATAATAATAATAATAATAATAATAATAATAATAATAATAATAATAATAATAATAATAATAATAATAATAATAATAATAATAATAATAATAATAATAATAATAATAATAATATTAATAATAATAATAATAATAATAATAATAATAATAATAATAATAATAATAATAATAATAATAATAATAATAATAATAATAATAATAATAATAATAATAATAATAATAATAATAATAATAATAATAATAATAATAATAATAATAATAATAATAATAATAATAATAATAATAATAATAATAATAATAATAATAATAATAATAATAATAATAATAATAATAATAATAATAATAATAATAATAATAATAATAATAATAATAATAATAATAATAATAATAATAATAATAATAATAATAATAATAATAATAATAATAATAATAATAATAATAATAATAATAATAATAATAATAATAATAATAATAATAATAATAATAATAATAATAATAATAATAATTAATAATAATAATAATAATAATAATAATAATAATAATAATAATAATAATAATAATAATAATAATAATAATAATAATAATAATAATAATAATAATAATAATAATAATAATAATAATAATAATAATAATAATAATAATAATAATAATAATAATAATAATAATAATAATAATAATAATAATAATAATAATAATAATAATAATAATAATAATAATAATAATAATAATAATAATAATAATAATAATAATAATAATAATAATAATAATAATAATAATAATAATAATAATAATAATAATAATAATAATAATAATAATAATAATAATAATAATAATAATAATAATAATAATAATAATAATAATAATTATAATAATAATAATAATAATAATAATAATAATAATAATAATAATAATAATAATAATAATAATAATAATAATAATAATAATAATAATAATAATAATAATAATAATAATAATAATAATAATAATAATAATAATAATAATAATAATAATAATAATAATAATAATAATAATAATAATAATAATAATAATAATAATAATAATAATAATAATAATAATAATAATAATAATAATAATAATAATAATAATAATAATAATAATAATAATAATAATAATAATAATAATAATAATAATAATAATAATAATAATAATAATAATAATAATAATAATAATAATAATAATAATAATAATAATAATAATAATAATAATAATAATAATAATAATAATAATAATAATAATAATAATAATAATAATAATAATAATAATAATATAATAATAATAATAATAATAATAATAATAATAATAATAATAATAATAATAATAATAATATAATAATAATAATAATAATAATAATAATAATAATAATAATAATAATAATAATAATATAATAATAATAATAATAATAATAATAATAATAATAATAATAATAATAATAATAATAATAATAATAATAATAATAATAATTAATAATAATACGATACGATACGTTTATTGACCACTTTGAAATACATAAATATTTTTGAAGTCCAAATTTATAAAATAAATACAATAAAAGAAGTTATAAAATAAAATTACACAAGAATTAATATACAATAAAAAATAAGATAAAACATTATAATACTACATACAGTGTAAAACGCATTTAAGACATACAACATATTAAAAAAACAATTACGACAGAGATAAAATTTTAAATTTAGATTTGTTCAATATTAGGATAAATAGCTAAGATACTCTTCTACGGAATAGAAGCAATGTTCTAAGAGAAACAATTTAACAAATTTGTGATATTTTAGGCATGACATACTTTTTAAATTGATAGTACTGAATAGACTACTTAGTTTGTTGTATAGGTTCATATCTAATTTGTTTTCTTGGGTTGTAGTAAGCCTAGAATAATATGCAATAAGATTTTCTGCCCCTCTTGTTTGATAGTGATGAATATCACAGTGCCTTGCAATTTTAGATATATTCTTATGAATTAACAACAGAGACTCTAATATAAAAATGCAGGGCAATGGTAGGATTTTGTACTTTTTAAACAATTCCCTACAAGGTGCGCGATATTCTGATGCATCAACTATACGTACTGCGGCTTTTTGTAACTTGAAAGCTTTGTGGGCATTTCTTGAGCGGCCCCAGAGTGTTACACCATAAGATAAATTAGAATGTATAAGCGCATAATAAACTGTTACCATGACTTTATTGCATATTATTCCAGTACGAATCTGTCTCATAACAAAAAGTTGCGATGAGAGCTTAGAGCAAAGAGTTTCAATATGACTAGACCAGTTTAATCTGGTGTCAAATGTGACACCTAATAGTTTTACTGGCTCAGATTTTAGAGCAAATTTATCTGAGCTAAATAGCATGTGTTGCGTTTTGCTTTCATTGAGCTTTAGTTTATTGCTGGAAAACCAGGCTCTCGCCGTATTTAAACCATCTGTGCTCTTACACTCATCTCCCTTCGCTAATATGGTAGTATCGTCAGCGTATAAAATCACAGAGCCTATTGTATCCATAGCTGAGGGCAAATCATTAATATATATCAGGAATAAGACAGGACCCAATATTGAGCCCTGCGGCACTCCATTTGATACCTGGGTGATATCAGAATCCATGTTGTTATAGCTGACGTACTGAAATCGACCGACTAAATATGAATGTATCAAGCTTAAAACATTTCCCCTAAATCCATAAAATTCCAGTTTCTGGACTAGTATGTCACTGTTAACACAATCGAAGGCCTTGGTCAAGTCACACATTACAGCATGGATATCTGTTCGTTGATCAATGCCTTCGACTATATAATCTATGACACTAATGAGTGCCGATGTGGTAGATTTGTTATTCTGGAAGCCAAACTGAGCCTCAGACAATATAGACTTACTTTCTAAATATTTAATTAGATTGTTTTTTATGATTTTTTCAAATATCTTTGAGATAACTGGCACTATCGCGATTGGCCTGTAATTATCGACTACATCTTCGTTTCCTTTTTTATGGACTGGTACAATTTTAGATATCTTTAGCGATGTTGGCCAGTTACCTTCCTCTACGCATTTATTAAACAGAAGTGCTAGTGGTTCAACCAAGTAATTAAGGGAAGCTTTAAACATTACAGCATTTAGTCCATAATAGTCAGGACTGGGCTTATTGCGCAAAGATAAAATTGCTTCGTGAACATCCGATTCTAAAATAGGGGCCATAAAAAAGGAATAAGGAGGCCTTGGCAGATTGTTCATATGCGACAACGGATTAATTGCAAGATCATTAATACTATTTAGGATTGTGTCAGAAATAGTAGAAAAAAACTCAATAAATTGTTGTGAGTCTAGTGAGGTGCTACAAGTCGATGAATGTTTACCGTGACGCTCTTTATTTACTATGTTCCAAATTGTTTTGCTCTTATTGTCTGCTGTACTTATGGTTTTTGCGTAAGCATTCCTTTTTGCTTCTTTAAGAGCCCTCTTGTATTGTTTACGTTCCGAACAATACATATGCCAATCTTGGGGGGAGTTAGAATTTCTAAACTGTTTTTTAAGATTAAATACTTCATGTCTTAGCTCCCTTAATTCTTTGGTATACCATTTTATTTCTGGTTTTTTATAATATATTGACTTTATTGGAAAGCAAATATCTGCATTAATTTTTAATAAATCCAGAATGACATTACTACAATAATTTGAATCAGATGTATCCAAGTTATAATGAGCCCATGTAATGTTACTTATTTTATTGGCAAATTGCATTAAAGTATTATCATTTATAACTCTCTTTTTATAGCAGATATTGTTTTTTACTACAGGAGCCCTAAAAAATATAAAGTTTCCACTATGGTCCGAGACAAGGGGTTCACACACACCTACATGTAAATCATTATAATCAATATTTGTGATAATATTATCCAGGCAAGATGCCGTTGATTCTGTAATCCTTGTGGGGGTGTGAACCATGTGTTTAAGACCATAATAATAATAATAATAATAATAATAATAATAATAATAATAATAATAATAATAATAATAATAATAATAATAATAATAATAATAATAATAATAATAATAATAATAATAATAATAATAATAATAATAATAATAATAATAATAATAATAATAATAATAATAATAATAATAATAATAATAATAATAATAATAATAATAATAATAATAATAATAATAATAATAATAATAATAATAATAATAATAATAATAATAATAATAATAATAATAATAATAATAATAATAATAATAATAATAATAATAATAATAATAATAATAATAATAATAATAATAATAATAATAATAATAATAATAATAATAATAATAATAATAATAATAATAATAATAATAATAATAATAATAATAATAATAATAATAATAATAATAATAATAATAATATAATAATAATAATAATAATAATAATAATAATAATAATAATAATAATAATAATAATAATAATAATAATAATAATAATAATAATAATAATAATAATAATAATAATAATAATAATAATAATAATAATAATAATAATAATAATAATAATAATAATAATAATAATAATAATAATAATAATAATAATAATAATAATAATAATAATAATAATAATAATAATAATAATAATAATAATAATAATAATAATAATAATAATAATAATAATAATAATAATAATAATAATAATAATAATAATAATAATAATAATAATAATAATAATAATAATAATAATAATAATAATAATAATAATAATAATAATAATAATAATAATAATAATAATAATAATAATAATAATAATAATAATAATAATAATAATAATAATAATAATAATAATAATAATAATAATAATAATAATAATAATAATAATAATAATAATAATAATAATAATAATAATAATAATAATAATAATAATAATAATAATAATAATAATAATAATAATAATAATAATAATAATAATAATAATAATAATAATAATAATAATAATAATAATAATAATAATAATAATAATAATAATAATAATAATAATAATAATAATAATAATAATAATAATAATAATAATAATAATAATAATAATAATAATAATAATAATAATAATAATAATAATAATAATAATAATAATAATAATAATAATAATAATAATAATAATAATAATAATAATAATAATAATAATAATAATAATAATAATAATAATAATAATAATAATAATAATAATAATAATAATAATAATAATAATAATAATAATAATAATAATAATAATAATAATAATAATAATAATAATAATAATAATAATAATAATAATAATAATAATAATAATAATAATAATAATAATAATAATAATAATAATAATAATAATAATAATAATAATAATAATAATAATAATAATAATAATAATAATAATAATAATAATAATAATAATAATAATAATAATAATAATAATAATAATAATAATAATAATAATAATAATAATAATAATAATAATAATAATAATAATAATAATAATAATAATAATAATAATAATAATAATAATAATAATAATAATAATAATAATAATAATAATAATAATAATAATAATAATAATAATAATAATAATAATAATAATAATAATAATAATAATAATAATAATAATAATAATAATAATAATAATAATAATAATAATAATAATAATAATAATAATAATAATAATAATAATAATAATAATAATAATAATAATAATAATAATAATAATAATAATAATAATAATAATAATAATAATAATAATAATAATAATAATAATAATAATAATAATAATAATAATAATAATAATAATAATAATAATAATAATAATAATAATAATAATAATAATAATAATAATAATAATAATAATAATAATAATAATAATAATAATAATAATAATATAATAATAATAATAATAATAATAATAATAATAATAATAATAATAATAATAATAATAATAATAATAATAATAATAAATAATAATAATAATAATAATAATAATAATAATAATAATAATAATAATAATAATAATAATAATAATAATAATAATAATAATAATAATAATAATAATAATAATAATAATAATAATAATAATAATAATAATAATAATAATAATAATAATAATAATAATAATAATAATAATAATAATAATAATAATAATAATAATAATAATAATAATAATAATAATAATAATAATAATAATAATAATAATAATAATAATAATAATAATAATAATAATAATAATAATAATAATAGATAGATAGATAGATAGATAGATAGATAGATAGATAGATAGATAGATAGATAGATAGATAGATAGATAGATATGTTTATTGACTTATTTACAAAACATTTGTATTATACGTCACAATAATGGTACATAGTAGGTAAAGATAGATAAAAATATAATAAAACACTTTAAAAAGAAATACAATAAGATAAAATAAGATAAAATGAAATAAATTTAAATCAAATATTATTTTGTATATGTTAAAAAGTCTTGTATAGAGTAGAAACAATGCTCGAGAAGGAACTCTTTAGCTGTTTCACGGAATTTGTTAACATTCATAGTTTTAACAGAGACATTTCTATGATAGTTGACAAAGTTGTTATATAAATTATAGTCAGCTTTATTATTTTGCGTGATGTTAATTCGTGAAAAAGAGTTTACAAGATTCTCCCTATGCCTCGTGCCATAATTGTGAATACCCATGTGTGCAGGGATATGGTTTCTATTTTTGTGTATCCATATTAGTGATTCAAAAATATATACACAAGGTACAGGAAGAATCCTGTAATTTTTAAATAATGGCTGACAATGGGTTCCATATGGAGCACCTCCAATTATTCTCACTGCAGCTTTTTGACAGCTAAATAATTTCTGCAGAGCACTTGTCCTACCCCATAGCGTAATTCCATATGATAAGTGGCTGTGGACTAAAGCAAAATATACACATCTTAATGCATTAATGTCTAGAATGAAACTCAATTGTCTAATAACGCAAATCTGTGAGGCCAATTTCCTACTGAGAGTGTCAGCATGTGCTACCCAATTTAAACTTGTGTCAAGTGTAACACCCAATAATTTAACTGGCTCAGATTTTATTTCATGTTTATCTGCGCTAAATAATATTTGTGTAGTTTTGCTTTCATTCAGCTTTAATTTGTTGGCAGTAAACCATCTTTTAGCTGTATCTAGATGATTATCACTTATAGCGGTGTTTCTCCTAGAAAGAAGGGTTGTGTCATCAGCGTACAGAATGCAGGTACAAGCGTCGAGTGTTGTAGGTAAATCATTAATGTAAATCAGAAAAAGAATAGGTCCTAGGACAGATCCTTGTGGGACACCACTTTTAATGGGTAAAATATCTGATTCGATGCTATCATGACTTACATACTGCACTCTTTCGGTCAGGTAAGATTTTAATAATTCGTAGCTATTGCCTCTTATTCCATAATATTCCAATTTGATCAGTAACAACTCAATGTCAACGCAGTCAAAGGCTTTGGTTAGGTCACACATAGTGGCATGTGTATTGAACCTTTGATCAATGCCCTCGACTACATCTTCGATCAACGCTGTTACTGCTTCAATTGTGGATTTGTTTTGCCTGAAGCCAAATTGGGATTTAGAAAGTAAGTTGTTGTTTTCCAAGTAAGAAATTAATTTCTTTTTAATAACAATCTCAAAAATTTTAGAAATGATAGGGACAATCGTGATGGGACGGTAATTGTCGATAGACTCAATGTCTCCCTTTTTATAAAGAGGGACTACCTTTGAAATTTTAAGCGAATTTGGCCATTGGCCTTCCTGAAAACATTTATTAATTAGAATAGTAAGTGGCCTAACAAGTACTTCAATTGCTGATTTTATCATACGACTGTTAAGTCCATAGTGATCTAGACATAATAATAATAATAATAATAATAATAATAATAATAATAATAATAATAATAATAATAATAATAATAATAATAATAATAATAATAATAATAATAATAATAATAATAATAATAATAATAATAATAATAATAATAATAATAATAATAATAATAATAATAATAATAATAATAATAATAATAATAATAATAATAATAATAATAATAATAATAATAATAATAATAATAATAATAATAATAATAATAATAATAATAATAATAATAATAATAATAATAATAATAATAATAATAATAATAATAATAATAATAATAATAATAATAATAATAATAATAATAATAATAATAATAATAATAATAATAATAATAATAATAATAATAATAATAATAATAATAATAATAATAATAATAATAATAATAATAATAATAATAATAATAATAATAATAATAATAATAATAATAATAATAATAATAATAATAATAATAATAATAATAATAATAATAATAATAATAATAATAATAATAATAATAATAATAATAATAATAATAATAATAATAATAATAATAATAATAATAATAATAATAATAATAATAATAATAATAATAATAATAATAATAATAATAATAATAATAATAATAATAATAATAATAATAATAATAATAATAATAATAATAATAATAATAATAATAATAATAATAATAATAATAATAATAATAATAATAATAATAATAATAATAATAATACCATACCATTTATTGACCAAATATACATATGAACAATACGTTTGAGGTCACAATATCTTAAAATAATAATAAGAAAAATACATCAAATAAAGTAAGAAGCATCTATGTTAATTTAAATATAAAATAAAGAAATAAAATATTAATGATAAATAGGTAAAATATAAAATAATAATAATAATAATAATAATAATAATAATAATAATAATAATAATAATAATAATAATAATAATAATAATAATAATAATAATAATAATAATAATAATAATAATAATAATAATAATAATAATAATAATAATAATAATAATAATAATAATAATAATAATAATAATAATAATAATAATAATAATAATAATAATAATAATAATAATAATAATAATAATAATAATAATAATAATAATAATAATAATAATAATAATAATAATAATAATAATAATAATAATAATAATAATAATAATAATAATAATAATAATAATAATAATAATAATAATAATAATAATAATAATAATAATAATAATAATAATAATAATAATAATAATAATAATAATAATAATAATAATAATAATAATAATAATAATAATAATAATAATAATAATAATAATAATAATAATAATAATAATAATAATAATAATAATAATAATAATAATAATAATAATAATAATAATAATAATAATAATAATAATAATAATAATAATAATAATAATAATAATAATAATAATAATAATAATAATAATAATAATAATAATAATAATAATAATAATAATAATAATAATAATAATAATAATAATAATAATAATAATAATAATAATAATAATAATAATAATAATAATAATAATAATAATAATAATAATAATAATAATAATAATAATAATAATAATAATAATAATAATAATAATAATAATAATAATAATAATAATAATAATAATAATAATAATAATAATAATAATAATAATAATAATAATAATAATAATAATAATAATAATAATAATAATAATAATAATAATAATAATAATAATAATAATAATAATAATAATAATAATAATAATAATAATAATAATAATAATAATAATAATAATAATAATAATAATAATAATAACAGGACTTTATTCATCACTTAAAAAGGAAAATATACAAAAACGGTAATTTATGCGAGGAAAACCATATTTAAAAATGATGAAAGGGCGAAGTTCAGTTTTCACTGTTTTTCAACTTAACCTAACAAAAAAAAATACATATTTAAATCGTGGAAAAAATAAATAAAAAACACAGGTTATTTATTTATTTTTTTTTAAGCCAAATTAATTTATATATTCAATATATCAATATTCATATCCTACAAGTTGCCATGAATTGTTGTTAATAATTGTATTACTTATTGTTCTATTCTTAGATACTCTTTTAGACGCTTCTTAAAATTAACTAAATTGTAGGATCTAATTTCTGACCCAAGTTTGTTATATTCTTTGGATGCTACATAAGAAAATGATCTTTTAAAAAATGCTGTTTGGTGTTTAGGTATGACTAAGATATTTCTGTTGCGCGTAGATAATGTATTTATATTTGAAAACGTTATTAACTCTTTGAATAAATAATCGGGTTTTTGAAGCTTTAATGTTAATAAGTGAAGTGTCCCGTAGTTATTTAAAGATAACCATCCTGATTCGATCATTTTGTGTAAAATATGATCAAATTTTCTTATGCCATATACGAAACGCAAGCAACAGTTCTGAATTTTTTGTAAACGTAGAGAGTCATATCGAAATAGCGCAGGTCCGTAAATAGAGTCACAATAAAATATCTTTGAAAAAATAAGAGATTCACAAAGTTTTAGCTTAGTATGTGTGGAAAGTAAGTCTCGGCTAGGAAATAGTTGTCTCAAAACAGTAAAACAACTTTGCAACAATGAATTTACGTGCTTTGTAAACTGAAGCTCGGAATCAATCCACAGTCCTAAATTTTTGGCTTCATTTACAAACTGAAGAACATTGCCACCAATTGTAATCTGTAATTGATCTATAGTTGATTTTATATTTTTTTTGCACCAAATAACATTGCTGTGGATTTGGACGGATTTATTTTTAAGTTGTGAGCAGTAGATATATTAAATAATGAATTCAAGTCTTCATTAAGATGAAGACTTGAGTTACCCAGCGACTCTTTGTCAAAATATCGATAAAGCTGCGTATCTTTAGCATAGTGGTGAATCGCACAATTTTGAACAAAGCTATGAAAGACACAAATTTACAGAGCAAATAGGACTGGTCCTAAAATTGAACCCTGTGGCACCCCTTGTATTACTGGTAGGAAATTTGATATGTTGCCATCCAAAATTACTTTATGAGTGCGATTACTAAGATAATTTGATATAAGGGAGACTGCATTTTTTGTAAAGCCGAAAAAGTTTAATTTCTTACAAAGTAAGTCATGATCTAGGGTATCAAATGCCTTGCTGTAGTCGAGAAGAACCAAGCATGTTATTTTCCCTTGATCGGTTGCTTTAAAAATATCATCACTAATAGACAGAAGAGCAGTAGTAGTGCTGTGATGGCGTCTTAAACCTGACTGATCTTGAGTTATAATGTTTCGTTGATAAACATACCCAGTAATTTAATCTGTGATAATTGCTTCAAATGATTTTGATAAAGTGGGTAGAAGGCTGATTGGTCTTAAATCAGAAAAACTCGTTGCCTGATTACACTTAGCAATAGGAACGATAAGGGCTTGTTTCCATGCAGAAGGATATTGGGAGGAGGAGATTATATAATTAAATATGAATGTTATATGATTAAGTAAACAGTCCTGAACTAGATGAAGCATACGCAATGAGATATTGTCTAGGCCTACGGCATTGCTTTTAATTCAATTAAGTGATTTTTCGACTATGCCTGACGTAACGGTTTCAAATTGGAATAAGTTTTGTGATTCTACTTCAGTGTACCGACCTAGTAGTGATAATTGATCCGGAGATTTATAATCATAGGTGCAGAGTTAAAATGTTCATTTATAGCATTCACATTATTTAGATTGTCAGGAATATCTGGGCTCGTTTTTTTTCCGAAGGATTTCTAGGGATCTAAGAGTATTCCAGGTGTTTTTTGAATTTTTTTGTCTAAGGACGAATTCAAGGTAAGCCTTCTTTTCCCGCCGTATAGCTCCGGTTGTGTAGTTTCTAAGTTCATTGTAACTTCTTAAAGCAGACATAGTTTTATTTTGTTTATATTTTCTTAATGCTTTAGCTTTGAGGGAAATCATAATTTTAATTGTATCTGTAAGCCACGGAGCAGGTGGTTTATTTGCTCTTTTAGTTACGAAAGGAGCATGTCTGGAGAATAGATGTATTAGAGAATCATTTAAAAAGGAGATCATGTTATCAACATTATCAAGTGAGTAGATTATATCCCAATTAATTAGATTTAAGTCTAAATTAAAAAGTTGTAAGTCAAACTTAGAAAAGTCGCGATAAGTGATATATTTAGTTTTATTTTACATAGTTAATGAATTAATACTACAAGAAACTGCTTGATAATATGATAATCCACGACCTTTTACATCAAATACTTCTACCCCAGAGATATCTTTCACATCGGATACAAAAATAATATCTATAAGTGTTTCACTCCGTGGAGTGAAGTGAGTTGGCTCATTTACTACTTGTTCAAGACCGAAGGAATCTGAAAATTTATTACTCAATTCATGACCTCTATTTTGTGTTAAAAAATCAATATTGATATCTCCTGATATAAGAAGAAAATCACTAGTTGGTAATAAATTAGCGACAATATCCTCCAATTCACCAATAAAGTCAACAAGTTTTACCGCAACATTTAGTAGAGATCCAAAGTTGTTCTAAATTAGAAGAAATGTTAGAAAATAAAAATTTAAAAGGAATGTTTGAGTTGATGTAAAAAGCGACACTGCCACCTCTGCCATCTCTATCATCTCTTATAATTTGGTAATTATTAATGAAAATATCAGAGTCATTTTGGGCGTTTAACCAAGTCTCCGTAACTCCAAATATATCAATTTTTTTTTTCTTTAAATATTCAGCAACTAAATGAAACGCAGGGAAAATAGATCCTACATTTAAGTGAGAAAACTTAACACTACTTAACATTAGATTTTAAAACAAAACGAATACCGAGGACGAGAAATTTCTAACAGAACAAAAGATAATATTAGATAAAATAGTATTAATCTAAAACCAATGATTTATAAAAATTAAAGGACACTTTTGCGTAAATATTCTTTCACAAAAATTTTTGAAAGATTACAATTAAAAAACTGGCTACATTAAAATGTGAAATAAAAATTAATAACTAAGGCAAAAAGCAACACAGATACACTGGCTTGAGATTTCATAGATTACTTACATATAGTCTGGGAGTAAACACACCGAAACGGAATTGAGGATGAGTATTGTTGAATTCAGTCTTATTTCTTTCTGAGTTTTTCTTTAAATCCTATGGAGATAACAGTTTTATTTTTTGGAGTCCCTTGAAATGGTTGTTGACCTGTTCTGGCAGGATCTTTATCTTTTTTATTATTTACCACCGGAACAGAAGAAGCTGTATTTATTACTTCAATATGTTCTGCAGGTATATTGACTTCTTCTTCTTCTTCTTCTTGATATTTGTTTTCCACAGATGGCGATTGCGGAGCACTATTTGAAGCTATTCTTCTTGAATTTTCTGGCACTTTTAATTCGTTTATGCTATATGATTGAACACCGAGTTTATTTCCTTTAATATAACAATTTTTATTCGAGTTTAGCAGTTTTTTTATGATAAGCTACTATTTCAACTTTTAATGGGCTATTTGATAATTTTCCTAGAGAATAAAGATCACTGATGTCCGATTCTATAAGATTAATACCCAAACGTTGACCAATTTCTGCACAAAAATATGCTATGGATCTTTCCTTTATTGGTTTGTCGATTCCAAATATCAATAAATTGTTTTTCTTCTGGTTTCGTTCCAGCAATTCAACGTGTTTCTTTAATTCTTGGTTTTCTTGTTCAAGATCACTTACTTTATTATTTAATTCTGCAATTTTCATTAATACGCGTGTTTCACTTGCTTCTATGGAATTCTTTATTTCGATTTTTAGGGTTGTTATATTTTGATTAATTTCTGCTTTTGTACTTACTATTTCAGCCAGAAGCTGCTTCAAAGTAACTTGATCATTGGTCATGATTTCATGTGTTTCTGTATTATTTTGTAGTTTAATACCCCGAACTATTATTAGCAATTTGGAAATGTCCGAAAACAACTGTAAGATTTGGCCGAGGATTACCTACTTGCTATATGTCATTGTAAATAATTGTAATTTAAGTACATTTTTGTGTACTATGAATGACTACTTTTTGTAGATAAATATACATAAACTCTTTCTGTTACAACTATTATACACATGTCTAGTATTTACATAAATAAATCTACGATAATATTGCTAAATTGAAATAATAAAAATATGTTTATATTTTACGAAATAATTTGGAACATAAAAAAGTAATAAAAATTAAAAAATAGGAATCCATAAAAATGTTACTCTTGAAAATACTAAAAAAATCATCACTTTATTAAATTTTATTATTTCTGCCGAGCAAGTATATGGATATAATGCCATTTTCCATGAATAACTTGAGAAAAGGAGATATTTGCACATAAACGGAATAATTACACATGAAAATAAAGTATTGTGATGTTTGTTTACTTTAAAACAACAGTTTATTTATTAATAATTTATTTAAACACTTACTTATTTTAAACAATACTATTTTAATTTATATATACTTCGAATGTCTTTAGACTGATCACTATTTATATTCACCACTGTCTATCTACTAATTACTATTTATCTTCACTGTCCATATAACAACTGATCACTGATGGCTCTCCTCCACCAATTTATATACAAATTGGTGGTCTAGAATGCTCCCCCACCAAAATTGCCAGTATGTACCAGAAACGTTATCACGTTCTAGAAATAGTATCTCGTCGACTCTGGAATGTTCGCGAAAGTGTTTCCACCATAGTCGTCCCATAGGTTTGGTCTTAAGGGGTTTAATTATGTATAATAATCGGACAAGTTGAGGCTCAAAGGCCAAATAAGATAGAGAGGGACTTGTAGGGTTAGAGCATGACTGAATAATGAAATGGCTCACATAACAGTATTTTGCATTGTTCATCTCACATTTGAAGTAAATAATGAGGTAGAAATAAGTTTGAATTTGATAATGAATGTTTAGAGGAAATTCTAAAGAAACTAAATATAGTTACTTTTAGACTTATGTTAATCAAATTATCCCAAATATCATAGATTTTGTTTTAATCCTTAAGAAAATGTAGTCGAAACTTACTTGAAATAGGTATAAATTATTTAATCACTCTTTGCTCTTCGAAACTGTTGCGTAACGACACTCTCTTTAACTACTAACCTTCAAACACATTAAAGTACCTCGTTGCAATAAAATATGGCGCTTAAGGTATCGTTTTCTTTAAAATTCGGGAATAGTACAATTTAGGAGCTGGTACAATATAGCCGACTTTGCCCTACTCTGCGAAAGAATATAAGTATCTCTCAAAATTTAAGAATAGTCATGGAAATACCATTCACTGTATATCAATCTAAAGATGACAAAAATGATTCTTTTCACAAAAAAAAAGGATGAAAACGAAACTGAAATGACACATTTTAGGACGCACAATTTTCAAGAGAAAAGCATTTGAAGATTTCATGATAAGTTCAAACAATAATTAATAGGACTATGGAATCAAAAATTTTATTTGGAAAATCGGTGAGTAAAGAAATTTATTCAGTTGTAATTGATTTTAAATGTTTATTTTATAAAGAAACTTGTTTTCCTTCAAATGATTTGGTTGGCTTTGGCCAACTAAAATGATTGATGAGAATTCATTTCTTAAACTGTAGACGTTTAAACAATTTATTTAAACTAATTTTACCCTAACCCCCCCTAATTTACCCACCTATGAAGATGATCAAAAACTCGGTTTAGTCCATTAAATATAGCGTAAAAAGTTTAGCATCTGTAACAAATTTTACTTAGTTATTCTTAAACGTTTAGAAAATATTTACAAAAATGTGTCATCAGAATTTAACTTTTAACACCCTGTATCCCGAAAACAAAACGCTTTCGAACCTATATTTATATAATTTTTTACTCCTATTTAAGCCTGTAGATTACGCTGTTAAAATATGTCTAATTTCGGGACACCCTGTATACATTAAAAAACTACATTTATTTTTAAACGCAGTAAGTAAAAGGAAGTGTAAATTTAACAAGGGAAATTACTGCTAGATTAACAAAACTTCATATTAGGTACAAAAAAGGCATACTGTTCAATAATAGTATATTATTAAACGAGCAATTTATGCCTACGGCTCGGGACGCAAACGTCACCCTGCGTGAATAATGGCCATAAATTGCGAGTCTAATACTATACTTTGTCCACGACCATTATGGTTTCTTTATTAAATAAAAGTTAAGTGTAGAATGGAAAGTTTTTATTAAACTGTTGTTTTTTCGACTTTTCGATTTGTCGATTTTTAGTTTTTTTTTTCGATTTTTCGTTTTTTTTTTCGATTTTTTTTTTATTTTTCGATTTTTCGATTATTCGATTTTTCAATTTTTCGATTTTTCGATTTTTCGATTTTTTGATTTTTTGATTTTTCGATTTTTCGATTTTTCGATTTTTCGATTTTTCGATTTTTCGATTTTTCGATTTTTCGATTTTTCGATTTTTCGATTTTTCGATTTTTCGATTTTTTGATTTTTCAATTTTTCGATTTTTTTTTTTTTTTTCGATTTTTCGTTTTTTTTTTTTCGATTTTTCGTTTTTTTTTTTTTCGATTTTTCGATTTTTTTTTTGATTTTTCGATTTTTCGATTTTTCGATTTTTCGATTTTTCGATTATTCGATTATTCAATTTTTCGATTTTTCGATTTTTCGATTTTTCGATTTTTCGATTTTTCGTTTTTTCGTTTTTTCGATTTTTCGATTTTTCGATTTTTCGATTTTTTGATTTTTCGATTTTTCGATTTTTCGATTTTTCGATTTTTCGATTTTTCGATTTTTCGATTTTTCGATTTTTCGATTTTTCGATTTTTAGTTTTTTTTTTCGATTTTTCGTTTTTTTTTTCGATTTTTTTTTGATTTTTCGATTTTTCGATTATTCGATTTTTCAATTTTTCGATTTTTCGATTTTTCGATTTTTTGATTTTTTGATTTTTCGATTTTTCGATTTTTCGATTTTTCGATTTTTCGATTTTTCGATTTTTCGATTTTTCGATTTTTCGATTTTTCGATTTTTCGATTTTTCGATTTTTTGATTTTTCAATTTTTCGATTTTTTTTTTTTTTTTTCGATTTTTCGTTTTTTTTTTTTCGATTTTTCGTTTTTTTTTTTTTTCGATTTTTCGATTTTTTTTTTGATTTTTCGATTTTTCGATTTTTCGATTTTTCGATTATTCGATTATTCAATTTTTCGATTTTTCGATTTTTCGATTTTTCGATTTTTCGATTTTTCGATTTTTCGTTTTTTCGTTTTTTCGATTTTTCGATTTTTCGATTTTTCGATTTTTCGATTTTTCGATTATTCAATTTTTCGATTTTTCGATTTTTCGATTTTTCGATTTTTCGATTTTTCGATTTTTCGATTTTTCGATTTTTCAATTTTTCGATTTTTCGATTTTTCGATTTTTCGATTTTTCGATTTTTCGATTTTTCGATTTTTCGATTTTTCGATTTTTCGATTTTTCGATTTTTCGATTTTTCGATTTTTCGATTTTTCGATTTTTCGATTTTTCGATTTTTCGATTTTTCGATTTTTCGATTTTTCGATTTTTCGATTTTTCGATTTTTCGATTTTTCGATTTTTCGATTTTTCGATTTTTCGATTTTTCGATTTTTCGATTTTTCGATTTTTCGATTTTTCGATTTTTCGATTTTTCGATTTTTTGATTTTTCGATTTTTCGATTTTTCGATTTTTCGATTTTTCGATTTTTCGATTTTTCGATTTTTCGATTTTTCGATTTTTCGATTTTTCGATTTTTCGATTTTTCGATTTTTCGGTTTTTCGAATTTTTTCGATTTTTCGATTTTTTTCGATTTCTCGATTACCTATGAAGAATATTTTCATATCAGTTTAGACATACGTGCTGTCGTGACGTCATACCGTGACTAATGGATCATTATTCACTAGTGAATAATTGGTATTATTATTCTTAAGGAAGTACAAGTATAATGAATGTTTTATAGAACAGTCGTGGACAAAAGACTTTATATGTAAATGAGTACATATCTCTTCATGAATCATTTTAAATAATACACTCACATAAAATACAACGCACAAAGGGTAATAGCTAAAATGAGGCAATATTTACCAACATCACTAAAGTTGAAAACTTCACGTAGCAACAATGTTTTCCATGAAAGTAATAAACCTGCCAGAAAAACAGCCTGTTCCCCCGCCCCCTACGTGTCCACCCATGTAATTTGCATTCTCTCCGCAAAAATACCCACTTTTCCAAACAAACTTTTATGAATTTTAATTTTTCCACGGGAAACTACCACCGCAGCCGGCGAATACCACTCACGAAACTCTAATTCGTGGCTCTTCCTTGCTTTACCATAGTTCCTAAACTGGGACAGAACAGAAGAGTATGAAATGTTTGCTACACTGTAAAAAATTAAGCCTTAATTCGTTAGAATATGATTGACTAGGTAGATAAATAAGCATAGCGAATATTAAAATATTTAATATTAATTTAAAAAATATATTAATTTGTAGCATTCATATCCAAAAATGCTTATTGTGAATTAACATATTTTTTTTTTAATATGGTGACAAATCTGAGAAAACATTGTAACACTTTTTGTTCCCTTTTTGAGACGGTTTTTATAGGCAAACGAAAGGTTACAAGAGCACGACAGCTCTATAGCCTGGAAGCAGGGTTCGTGGGTTCTGAAAACTTTTAATAGTGGACGGCATTTAATTTTGATCTTATGGAAACTAAAAAAACAAAGACTAAATCAAAACAACTAGATCGTTCTACAAATTCTTTAATGCCCTCCAGGCGAACGAAATACAAGTTCCAATACTTGATATTGAATGATTCTTTAAAATAATAACGACAGATGCCTACTCCTAACTAAAGTTAGTATCTGCTGATTTACAATAGTTTATAGGGTTTTATAAAAAATATATCCTTTAAATTAATAATAATAACAGATGCCTACTCCTAACTGAAATTAGTATCTGCTGATTTACAATAGTTTATCCTTCTAAGGGTTTTATAAAAAATGTTTTTATTTTAAATTTTTAAATACATTCACAAGTCCACAGTTACTAGTGGCTTGAATGATTACTAGAAAATATGTACATATGTTTTTAAATCGTTATACCCCCTCCTACAGCTGTATTTGGTTCACACTATGTAATAACGAAGAATACTTATAAATTCTTAAGAAACATTTTTGTGTGAATAAAAAAATAAATAAAATTTAGTTACATAAAAAAATAGGCATTGCTCGGCACTTCAAACTAAAAGTCAATCTTCAATGCGGCACCAAAAAAAAATAACCTCAAATAAATTGGGTGGAACTCACCAAAAAATTATTGTGCTAGCACAAAACACACCTACTCCGCCCTAGGATGGGTAGACCTCGAAATGGTTTTTTCTTGGTTAGGCCCCATTTTGTATTGAAGACCAAAAGGAACCATGAAACCGCAGATGCACATCATTTTTAGGGAAGGTCCCCACGACATGGAAAACATATTTAGGGAAGGTTCCCAGGACATGGAAAACATCATTTTCCTGCTTAATATCCAAAAGGAGGCCAACTAAGGATCGGCCATTTTCAAGTTTTTTTTATAACTTTTTTTGTCAAAGTGATCTTTATCAAAAACAATTATTTTTAGTATTTTAAATAGGTCGCCTGATATCTAAAATAAAATGAAAAGTTTTACCTTGATTTAATAATAAATTTAACGGGAATATTTACCTCTGAAGAGATGACCTTTTCGAAAAATAGAAAAATTTTAACGCCATGTACTAGTTTGACTTGACTTCTTCAGCTCGCCAAAACCAAAGATAAAATGGTACCTTCTTGATCGTTTCCGCCTGTGCTTCAGAGAACACAAAAGTCACAAAACCGAAAAGACGAGAAAAACGGAAGTACGAGTCGGCCATCGAGAACCATACCACTCACTTCGGAGTGGTACTGGTGTAGCCAGCACCTCGAAAGAACGGACTTAAGAATTACTTGAAAAACGTATCTGTTGTCAAATTGAATGATAGTGACAGTTACTTGGAAACAGGTTAGAAATATGTCAATAAACAATATTATTAAATTTATTAGGTAAAATACATGACTAAAGGAAATAAATAATTAGAGATTAACGAGATTAATGTACACTTTAAAAGTAGGTAACACGATTAAACCATGGCATTTATAATTAAAATACAATTAATTTATTTAAGATAAAAATTACTAAACGAAAGGTATTTGTAAATGAAATACTATTTAATTTATTTGTAATAGGACTAAACCAATGGTATTTATAACTGAAATACTATTTAATTAATTTGTGTTAAAAAAAAACATACTTTTATTCTCAAACTTTAGTAAAAATCTTAAACGATAATCCATATAAATTTGCTATGTCTCACGTTCATTAAATCATGATTATTTTCAGTGCATATGAACGTTACAACATATAAGAGGTGGCAAAAACGCGGAGAAGAATATTTATTTAAAAATAAGTCAAAGAAGATACACGTACATAAATTAAACAATAGGAAAAATGTACTAAATAACTACACTAATATACACCGATTAATATTAAACGTATTTTTTAGTTTAAATGAAAAGCAGATTTATTAATATTATACAAATATGTTGAAGTTTTTGGTATCAAAATTTATTTCAACTTTAATTTTCTGACGTCAGGTCGTCTATTTATATAGCTTGTTTCGACCTTCTAGAACCTCCTCGAACAATCTGGACTTTTCTTTGACAAGAAATGACATTTCGAGACATTTGGGGACTATTCTATCTTCTTCATTTACTCGTACCTTTACTTATGACGACCGCAGCACGCTACAGGGTGCTGCGTAACAAAGTGAAGTGATGAAGTTGGCTTAGGTCCGAAAAATTAAATGCAGATTTGGAAATTCTGAAAATAAAAAATCCCCAATTTCCTCTTTGAAATTATGAAGATTACACCCCCATATTCCCAAACTGAAAACACACCAAAGAAAAATTAAAATAGTTATTTTTTCAAATTTAAACCGACTTTCGCACTTCACTTTCTTTCATTTTTACCTTTGCGATGTTCCGTACTCGAAACACTGTTAAACGAATGAAGGATTTTAGATATTTAGTTCTAATGTAATTATAAATTACTGTCTTTCTACATGATGTCAAAAGGTGGCTTAACAAGAATTTAGAGAGATGAGATGAAAATTTGTGTGTAACGATGGGAATATTTATCTGAATACTTTAAGTTTACCACTTTGGACATCAATATGTATGTGTGAGGTGACCGAATTGGTTAATGCGTAAACCGATGTACCAGGTTTGACTCCCGGTCCCGCATCTATTTTTTTTTCTTTAATTCGAAGCTTTTTTAATATTTATTGGTTTGTTTTCACTGTAAGAATATAAGAGTGTAATTTTCATAAATTTGTAGGAGTAATTAGGGATTTTAAGAATTTTTAAATGTTAAATTTTAACGAATATATATTAGAAAATATTTTTTATTTTCTCAAATATAGTCAAATTACTCAAAAAGAATATTTACGAGAACACAAAATCTGTACCACATATATTTTTCAATTGTCTAGGTTGTGAAGCGACTAGCATTGGCCATCAGGCCATCTTCATGCCTACAATAAAAATAAATTTATGTGTAAGGAAAAACACATTATATATAAAATGTATCTGTAACGTATGGAGGGAGGATGACTCCATGGCACTTAGACCTTACTATTGTCAAGCCAATAGAAGGACCAGGTCCAAAAAGTATTTGATTGGCTGCTTTCTTGGCCAGAAAATCAGCAAGATGGACCTTTCGATGTAGCGCAACCTTTGATCCATCTTAAGGTGACCACATTGTTGATGAATACGTCGGCCTAAGTTTTGTGACATTCTAGTACTAACCCTGAGTAAATTCATGGTCTGTTCAGGGTGAGTAGTGCTTCTCTACTATCTATATAGATGAGCATGTTCCTTCCAGTGATATTGTTTTTGGTGATTTATTTTGCTTTCTACACCGGTACTATTGTTCACAGCCCATTTTTTGTTTAGATTTAACGATCTGGTGTATATTTCACATTCCGAGCCTTGTTTTGTTTTAGAACCGGCTCTTCTGTTTGTTGTTTTAACTTTATATGGCTTATGGTAGATATATATCACTTAAAGCAGTGGAAGCATATCATGCACCTCCTGCCAAAAGCTACGCCTCGCCTCTCCAGATCCTACATCAGGTTCCAATCTAACCAGAGCAACCCACTTGATGTAAGTATCAATCAAGGAGGGTGAGACTAAGAATGGCTTCCATGGCTCTGGTCGTTGTGGTTTTCATGGCTCCTGTTATGTTGGACATGCTGTTCTTTGAATTTGTTCTAGTTTGCAGGTAGCTATCAATTTTTGGGTTTTCGGTATCTATACAACTGCGCCGTAAATTAGCATAGGTTTTATGATGGTCGTGTAAGTACCTGAGACGACTCTAGGGGAAAAACCTAAAATACACCCTACGGTTCGGCGGCATTGGTCATAAACGATGTATGCTCTTTTATCTTACTTTTCTAAGTATGAGTTTCATATTAACTTGCCGTCAAAAGTGAGACCTAAGTACTTCACCCCTGTTACAAATTTAGTTCTGTGTTGAGGAGTTCTGGAGGCTTTTTTTTAATTTGCATTCTTTTTCTTATGAAAAGGAAAATTTTTGTCTTCTTGGGATTGTTAGACAGTGAATGGTCCTCGCACTACTGTTCTATAATTTTGAGAACTACTTGCATCTTTTCGCAGAGTATGTTCTCAAAAGTCCCTGTTTGCAGAATGACCAGGTCATCTGCATACGCTATTGTGTAGTGACTGTCAATATTGAGGCGACTGATAAGGGTGTCGAGGATCATATTCCACAGTTAAGGTGATAGCACCCCTCCTGTGGATAATCAAGCCTCTTTATATTCTACACTTATGTTTACTGCTCGGTTTGAAAGCATCTTATGTATCCACTCACTAACCATCTGTGGTACATTCATGTTGGTTATTGAGTGTATTATCTTGGAGAAGGTAGTTTTATCAAAAGCACCTTCTATATTTATGAACACACTCAAGGAGTACTTCTGCCTGTGGTACATGCATGATGATTTGGGTGTAGTGGTGTTGTTTCAATCCCTTATATACCTTTCGCATAGCCTTTCCAATTTCTTCATGGAAAACGATGTCAGACTAATTGGTCGTTATGTTCTTGGGACAGTGTAATCCGTCCTTTCTGGTTTGGGTATGAATACCACTTTTACCTGTCGCCATTTTTTAGAAAGTTAACGAGAATCTGAAAATACCTACCATGTGCGGTGTGAGTTCTTCCAGGCCCCACTGAAGTAGGGCTGGCGATGTAAATGTAAAGAAGCTAGATATTGCCCATCTAATTTTGTCATCTTCTACAATGTGTTAAGCAGTTTTTCCAATCATAGAAAGATGGAGTGTATGCTTCCTTTGTCCAGTCGGCCACGTATGTGATGACCGAATCAGGAAAGTGTGTTGACAGCAGAAGTTTAATGCTATCTTCGAGGTTGGCAGTTTTCATGCCATCCTCTTTGATTAGCGCACCAATTCTGCGGTGGGATCTTTTTAAAAAGAGTTCGCTACTTGCTGGAAATCTAAGATCTCCATGTATCTCTCTGTTTTTGTCTAACGATTCTTTTGTGTTCTCTGAGGTGAGATTTGTAAATTATCTTGGTTATAGCCTTATTAAAGGAGTTTCTAGCCATATTCTTGGGGTGATTCAACTCGTGACACCACCATGCATCTGATCATGTTGGAGCAGCCTCAGGGGACAGGATTTTTTATAGGCATTGTTTATTGTGCTTTGCTTAGTGTTTTAGTACTTTTTCAAAGCATTGTTATTATTTGGTGTTTCGGGCTCCACCTTTCTCTGAGCCTCTTGTAGAAGGTGAGCTAAGATTGCTTTTTGGGTCTTCCGAAGGTTCCGAGAGCGTAGCGGTCAGCAACATCAAATTTATTTTTATTTAATATTAGACACGTACCAGTTTAGAATTGATTAATAGATACCAGTTGTGGTATAAAGTGATATCTAGGTTAGTGTTTAGATGCGAGATTTAAAAAATGTTGGTGTAGTACCTTTATTTAAAATACAAAGATTTTTGGTAATTATACAATTATTAAGTGACTTACCTCTAGCGTTGTTATCCTTACTGAAGTGATTAGCATTTAAGTCGCAACCTATTACATTTTTAAGACAAAATTTTTGTTTTTATTATCTAGGGTTCCTGGATAAGTGTTATTATATCTTGCAGCTCATCAAAAGCGGCGGCATAATGTTGCCATAGCTACCCTTTTGTGCTGCAAGTTGTATTGTATAATTGTTACCTCATTAAATGCTTCCCGGTCGTCTGTTGAAATTTGGGCAGCAGGGTAGTTATTTATTCGATCATTTCTTCCTCTGAAAATGGAGTGGGTGATTTAGTGTGTATCTTCTGAGTTTTCTTGCTGAAGATCATGGCTTGTCATTTTTTCTGACTCGACGTCCTCCATTGTTGAATTTAATTGAGGGACAAGAGGTTCTTTGCGAAGAATTATTCATTGAACCCTGCTTGGCCTTATAATCAATGAGGTGAAAGCATAGCTTAACCTCATTGACTTGGCCTTTAGGGTTTCCATGTCTTCTTATCCGATGCTGAAGACGAAGAGATGGCCCTTGGGGTCTTTTTTGGTTTTGGTGGAAGGGGCACCATTTCGTCACATGCAAGTTTGGGTTTTACCCCTTAAGTTGCCTGAGCACAACCTCCTTCTCTTTAAAGTTAGTTTGCGCTTCCCTTGGGATACAGAGACAAGCTTTGGTCAACTTGGGGACCTCATCCATCCTCACCACAGCGAGTGTTGCACCTTCCCATCTTTTTAATATTGGTACCTTAGTTTCAGCCATTCCAACGTCAGGTCATCGTCGCACATTACTCTGGTAATTTCACCAGAGTAGTGCGTCCAAGACCTGAATGCGGGTGGCTTTATCTGCTGCAGGACGCGGACAAAATTGATTTTTTCAGCACTCCCATTAGTGTCTTTTTGACAATGACCTTTCTTTCGATAGTTATCTTGACCTAAGGGTTATCCTTGTCTATTATAGCTACTTTAAGGTGGCTCGTAGCTGCACCCTTGTAGCTTATCCCAGACAGAAATTTGTGATCCAGTCTAAATATTTTCTCCTTCTGGGGCGGTACCTCAAAAGAGGTATAAGTTCGCGGCCTTTTCTTGTCCCTAATTGCATCGTGTTCCTGTCCTCTTGTGGAGGCAGAATTAGCGTCGCTGCCTGAGAAGTTGATTAGGCCGCTTTTGTTTGGTTTAGAGTGAGGGCTTTTCCTGAGGGTGGCGGTTGCTGTAGCACTGCCTGCTTGCAGCTTATCTCTCTTCCTCCTCTTTGCTTAAGACTTAGTGGAGGTAAGCATTGACGTATATCCTCCTTATTTGAGGTGATCGTCGCTGTCCAGTCCCCTGCGTCGAACTTGGATTTTGTTATTCAGTGTCCTTTACTGGAGGTGAGCGTTGACGTCCAGCCTCTTTGGCTTTTGTATTGTAGTATCCATATGGTTCCCACGAGTAGCTAGGGAAGGAAAAGTCAACTAACACAGAGCCCTGCATGCGTTGATATGGCTAGATACAAGAGGGTGCCGCCATGTTTCCTCAAGGGAGCGTTTGCTGTCACATCTGCCCCTGCGACAATTCATCCGTCGTCATGTTACCTTACACCTTAGATTGAGGGAGTTGGTTCGTGGCAGTAGCCTTCACAAAATATTTTGTTGGTTTTAAGGCTCTCTTACTCTACTTATGTCTACCACTGACCAAGGAAAAGCTGGCCGTTATCCTGTCCTCCACCCGGAGACGTGATTAGTTGGCACTCAACCGCTGAGCACTTACATAAATATCTAGGTCCAAATGATTATAAACAACATAATTTACTACAGAATGTAAACATTGGACTTTAAGTTTTAAATCATAAACGTATAAGCAATACATTTAAAATATGTGGTAAACATAAGTGATATATTTAGGATTTTCTTTTTAATCCTAAATTTTTAATCCTAGATTTTTTACCCTGGATCTCCTATCTCCGACCCAACCCACATTTTTGGTTTTATTACAACCACATGAAAACTTATACTTGTCTTTAAGTCCAACCTACATGTCATATTATTCGTTATTCTTCGTCGTTCGATTTTTTTTAACTTGCCACTTATGTAGTTCTGCTACAGAGTATGACGCCATACCATGTGTGTATAGCTATGAAAAATGGCATAATTTGGGCCTTACACAAAGTTTTTAATACAGTCTTGTCTAGGAACCTAGCCATTAGTCTTAAGATCAAACCGGACCTCTTGCGAAACCAAAAATATTTTAAGTATTTTATAATGTATTAATAAGCGCCCCACTGGTAATACTTTTCGATATTATGTTAAGCGCGAATATAAAGAGATTGTTATTTGTGCAATGATAACGCAGAACTCTACAGAGATATTTAAGAAAAAAAAAAGGGGAAATCCTCCCATTTAAAAACTATTGGATATTTATTTAACCCTTTAACGTGCACTGTAACCGCATGGTTACATTGAACAAAAACCTTCTCTAAATTCACTCCTCGTATATTTAATCTCACCGGGCGCTCTTACCATATGGATACAACCTTATATTGTTGGTTGAATACACAACAAATCGAATAATTCCTAAAAATTTCGTTTGGCGCTTGTTTTTTTCACGCGCTTCCTGTGTTGTGCTGCTGAGGACCGTCAGTTGTGATAAATAATATAATTTCAGTAAGTAATTTTATTTATTTAGATTTATGTTTACGTTTATAAGTTTATATAATATAATTTTAGTGCATATTTACGTACTACAAGAAATTATATTTGAATAGTATAGTAACCATTTGGTTACATTGACCGATAAAAAATTTACTTTTAGAATAATGGATGGTTTATTCAAGGAAATATCGGCAGAATACTCAGATCAGGAAAACACTTAGAATCTCATGAAATTGCGGTTTCAACTTCTCAAGGTAAAAAAAGAGAAATTCAAGCAATTTTTAATTGCAGTAAAGATGACCTCCCAACAAATGATTCGGTTTTGGAAGGAAGAGGAAATTTTATTTCCGTAACCAATGGAGAAGTACACGGATGTTATACAAAATATTGTAGACTAAACTGGAATAAAAAAACTCCTTCTACGACTTTCACAATTAATTTTTTAATTTTTTTTATTTTTTTTTATTATTTTTTCGTTCAGAATAAATATTTTTTATAAATCTAATATAGGTGTATTTATTTGAAATTCTATTACTCTATCGGGCACTGTTACCACATGGTTACATTATCAAAGTTCACTTTTTTCAAAACTTGAGTATTCTACTACTTCTGTTAGCTTTAGATGGGCACTAAAAATGTATGAGTAAAATAACATATTTTTCTTATTTTAAGGCTTTCTATGTTTGCCCGATAAAGGGTTAAATAAAAGCAGCAAATTTTCATAGATTTAATAGACAATGTTTTTTATTCCTTTTAAACATTTTCAAAATACTTTTTGAAAGTTTACAAAAAATTTAAGGGTTCTTTACCTTGTTTTGTTACTATTGGTATTTCCTGAAAATTTCACAAAAATCAAACTAAAAATTTAGGTCCAAAAGGAATTTAAATTTTCAAGGTGTTCGATTTGCTCCTAATGCAAATATTTGTGACGACATCTTGGTGCAGGTACTCTGAATATGGGGAGCACAGTCTAGTCCCTCATCCAGTATCGCCATCCGGGTGGAGGACATAAACAAAATATGAACGATGGTATCGCCCCCAAAATCTGTACTGGAGTTTGGTTTTTCGCAAGTTTACTGACTGTACTGTACTCCTCTGGATTTAATAGTTTTAAAAATGTAGCAACTTCTTCGGGCGTATTTGAAATTTTATGGATGAAAAACCTATCAAAACTTATATCTTTTGGTCGAAGATTGACATACGTTCTGAATAAATTTAAATAAACTTCCCCAATTATAGTAAATAAACGATGTTTATGATTTTTTGTATTAGGAATATTTACCAAAATTAAATTTCCTAAATCTTTTATATCTTCCACTTTCATTTGAACAAGTTCATCACATCTGCACGCTCCCGTGACTCCAAATAACATCAAAACCTAGAAAAACAAATTAAAATAAAAAAGCTGAAATTAATAGAATATCTGTAAAACTAAATAACAGTTTAAAAAAATTATGTACCTACCTTAGTTTCTAAATATCTCTTGTTTGGTGCATTCTTAAGAAAGTTATCAAACTCCTGTTTAGAAAAAACTGTTGACTTCTTCGGTTTGTAATTATCACCTTTTCGTTTTAAGAAGGCAATTAATTTTGAATAGTTTTCAATTTTTACATTATGTTTAATATTTAGTTCTGATTTCTGCGACCACATTGTTGAACTTTTGAATTTTTCAGACAAATTAGTAAAATATGCGATCAGAACATTTTCTGAATAAAAATGTACGTGATTTTCTTCACTCCATTTCACAAATTTTGTGTAAGCATAATCGTAAACTTTCTTCGATTTCGTTGGCATTAAGGTTTCTATCGAAGATTTTGCTATTGCTAGCAATTCGGGAGGTGTTGATTGAATTTCTCTGACATTTTCTTTTTACTTGAAAAACACAGGTATAACGAACGGGTTAACACTATTTTTTTTTATATTCTAAACAAAGCTTCTCTATTTACATTTAAAACCCAGTCATACATTGCAAAGAAACGTACCGCGTAGCTATTTCGTAAATGAACCGACATGCGTTTCCTGGTGCGCTGTTGTCAGGCTGTATAGTTTATCCCTTTCATATTTAAAAATAGTTTTTACCTATAACTCACTAATAGCAACAAGTTTTATTAATTAGAAGAGTTTCTAGATATATTGCGACACAAAGCGTCCCCACCAATTAATTTTCATACCTAGTGCATTGTTTTCAACTCCGACGCTTTGTGGGCAGAGATGTTGCAATATTTCCCGAAACATTTCTAATAGTAAATCTCTAAATAAAATGACTTGTAACAAAACAAAAAACGTATAAAATGTGACCAAAGTGGATTAATCTATTTTAACTGTTTTCAGCAGACTTGATATTTTAGCAGCACCTTTTTTTACACCATTAGGCAGGGCATTTTTGTACCTATCGTTTTTACATACATACGCTTATTAAATAACAACTTTGCAAATACTAAGATAAACTATGACAAACACCAATATTATTCCTGCAAATAAATGCACGGATTTTAAAAGCGTTAAACGTGACACTACCGCAATTTAAAATAACTTTGGTTCATTCATTCTATACGTCACGGACGTCACGTATAGTATTTTATCCTCCGAGCAATTACTACTAGAGGGAGTCTTCCCCCCTTCCCCGCGCTAAATTTTGTTAGCAACATCTACTCCCCTCGAGGAGGAAAATACCTCTTCTATAATTGGCTTATTTAATCAGCGTTGCCAAGTTTGACAGCGCGTGAACAGCGCCAGTTCTGACACTTTCTAACACATGCCAATTTGGTTATTGTATTTTACGGAAAATATTATTATTTATAACGTTGTAAGGGTTGTAAATGTATATTTAAGATTTATTATCTCTAATAATATGGTGAAACATGCTTTATGTGTAAAAGGCCTGTTGAAAATGCTTCTTCAAGATAATATCATAAGTAAGTACAGACACAACCTAATTATCAGAGGCGGTGCATTAGGCAATCACCTTTAATTTGCAATTAAACTTTCTTATTTTCTTATCAAAAAATTAAAATTAAGAGCAAGTAAACTCCAGCTAAGTTCGTCTTCATCCGTCTCATAATGATTATAGTAAAGGTTAATTACTTATTATTATTTTAATATCACATCTTTGCAAAGTTTATTGTTATTTTTTTAGGTTTCCTTTACTTGATATGAGAAAGAAATACATGGTTCCAAAATATAAGAATTCAACAAGTGACTACCTGAATAACGTTTTATGCTAATGAACATTTTTATTAAAGACCACAGAGGAGGAAAATATTAAAGAAACATTCAATTTTAACCAAAGAAGTATAATAATCAATCCTGTCACTACTTCTATACTATATTCATCTGCTACTAAAATACTAAAACAGAAAGTAAGTAGAGAAACTTAAGTTTAAAGAAAAAGGCATAGCCATTTTTTGTTGACACTTTTTTTAACTAATCTAAAAGACTAATTTTGTGTATTATTTAAATTTTCATTTTTTGTACTTAATTTGTTTTAGGTTTAAACAAAATGAACTTCTAAGATATGCATGGAATATCCCATAAGAGCTAAGGAAGGTTTTAAAATTCTTAAGAAAACTATTCAGAGCCAAAAACATAAAATAGTCCTCCTGTCCAAAATATAAATAGGTATAAATATTTAGATATTATAATATAATTTGCTTCTAAATCACTACCTAATGAACTATATTATATAGTACAAAACTAAACAAGAATATCACATTATTTATGTTTTTTTTTAATTTCCTTAAAAAACGTCCCAAAAAAATGTGAATATTTATTATTGGAGTTTACATCGTTATGCTAAAGCAATACTAGAACAACTTAAATAATGTGGATTTTGACTATTTTGAGTTATGCAGATCATTATGATCTAAAAAAATGTTTGTCTGGTGCTATAGTCAGGTATAAAAACATTCATTTATTTAAACACAGTTGCAATATACATTTTATTTGGTTTTTAAGTTAAAACCTATTAGACATCCTAAAATGACTTTTCGTTTGATGTGAGATTAATAATTCTACATTTTTGTTGGTGAAATAGGATATATTAAGATGTCTTACTGTTTTCTCTGATTATCTAAAAAGTTAGAACAATATACAAAGACTGTTATAACAAAAAAGAGATATACCTTTACTTAAACATACAATTAGTCAGTTCAATTGTACGATAATTTAAAGCAGAAATCCAGAAAACTTTAAAAATGTGTTTAAATGTGTTCTTACTATAACAAGGACATAATTATTCAAAAAACTTGGCACATTAACATTGACAATAGGTTTTTATAATATATATTATACAAATCACAACGAACTACACAAAATGACATTATTAATTATTTAGCAATAAAAACGTTAAGTACATTGATGACATTAAAAGTTGAGTTTCTCGAAATACTTTTTTTAAATTGTATCAGTACCTACCTAGTATTTTTCTAGCACAATGATATTATATGAATATGCATTGTGTGATATCTTATATTTTGGGAATAAAATGATATATTTTTTTGCAGGTTTCTGTTAACAACAATTCCAAGAACTTTTAAAAATATTATTAAAACGGCCTTTGCAAATATAATTCCCAATTAAGAGCTTTTGATCTAACATTAAATTTTTATTCTCCATATGGCTACAGCTTCCTAAGAAAAAAGTTTAACAAGACTTACCAGACCCAAAATATCAAAATTTTACCAACCAATTGATGGTTCTACTGGTTTCCATAGGAAAATTCTCCTTGAAACTACTAAAATAAAAGTGGCAGAGGCAACCGAAGAAGGCAAAAAAGTCTTTTGCAAAACAAAAACTAGAAATTTGTTAAAGAATCTAATTATTGTTTGAAGTTTTACCATTAATAATTTTTGATAGCGATTTAAGATTATGAAGTTCTATTATGTATTTTACTCTTTGATAACCTATGTTTAAATTTTTATTAGGACCAAAATAAATTATAATTTTCATTTCAACTACAAAAACCCTCATAATATTAAAAAGGGGGAAAACTTAGATTAGATTAAACATTTATCTACTTAAAATGTGTTACTCTTAGAAGGTATGTTATTAACTTTCTATTTGTACTTGTATTAATTTATTTCATTTTATTATCTGTTGTATTTTCAAATGGATTTTGATATTAAAGCATATTATATTATTTTTTTTTTCATTGAAACAAACGTTTATTAGCTTATTAAATATAATGAATTCATGTTGTTTTATTATATGCTTGTATGAATGATTACTTTTATTTTCTTTTAAAAATGAATTTCGAAGATAAAGCCGAAACGGTGAGTGAGAATAAAAAATTAGACGAAAGTGACGATAATTACTGGAGCTTTCATCTATACGCCCCTTTTTCTAGCCATATACATGAGCCAGCAAGATTCGTCTTCTCTCCATTCTTACATTTTCCAGATTTACAGAGAAAACGCCGTCCTCTTTAACATATCCAGACCTTCTTTGACGGGGACTATACCACTTTATTATCAGCTTTATTTTTTATCCCGAGCAATTTAAATGCATTCGTAATTGCTCATTCTCATCTCTTCTCTCGTATGTTCCGTACTCAGTTTTCTTATTTTTAGTTACGTTTGCACTGCTCTTTTATTTTCACAGCTTTATTTCTATAGTGCTGTAACGCTACAATATGGATCCATTTTTGTGGTTTATACTATTTAATGTTATTCGTAAGTGACTAACCTATTATAATAATTAAAGATTATTGTATTACAGGCCTGAAGATGTTCCTGTAAGGCCGAAACTAGTCGCTCCTGTATTTATTTATAATAAAATTGATTTTAAGGTTTTATTCTTCAATTGAAAAAATTAGACCTTTACAGTGATTTTGTTTCATTTCCTGCATTAAACACATATAAGACGGTATTAATTTTAAAAATAGTAAAATTATCAAATTTTTTAGATTTTTTTTAAATTAAAACGTTTGGACAATGTGTGTTTTAATAGGTAAATGATACGCCACTGAACAAGAAGGATGTTTACCTTCCCTCTTGTGCCCGCTTCCTCACTTCCTCACTTCCACGCTCCCTCTATTAGTTTTTGCTCGGAGATTTTATCCATAGATAGTATGCGACGTTGTGATCCAGTAAATTGTTGCATATTGGGTGTTTTTGTTAATCTTTAGACTTTTTTGGAAAAATTACGGCTTGTGTATAGCTAACAACATGGTTCGCGAGTGCATTTTGAGCAAAAAACTGGAAAATGTGGGTGCTGAGGTATCTTTTCATAAGTAAGTAAGGGAAGGTAATGATGTATTGCATAGTTCAGTGGTGTAGATTTAAAGATTTTTGCCATAATATCACATGTATTATCTACTTTTGTATTACTATTATTTTCTTTGATCTTTCAACATTATTAATTTTGCAAAAAATTGTAATTGATAGAAACGTTTTATTCTGGACTATAGTAATAAAATAAATGTGCTTATGCTTGATTTTTAGATTCCCAACTGAAGGGCATACAAAAAATATTTGGCTATCACTTGTAGGACTTGAAGAAAATAAAGGTATCTAAAACAGAGTGTTTTACTCGGAGCATTTTGACCCAAATGATATTCTTCAAAAAGCAAATATCTCAAGCCTGGAGCACTGCCAAAACTAAGTTCATTGTTTCGAGAAAGCTCATTTAGGTAAGTAAAAACTTTCTTAATTATGTTTCGGAAATGTATATTTAAGTGTTTATCTTTTAAAATGAAAGTTGGTAGTTTATCTCACAAAGAAATTTTTATATTGTAAGTTCTTTAAATTTTGTAGGTGCTTAACAAGGACAAACTTTTTTATAAACTCATATTACATGCCTCTTGCTTTGATTATTTTCATGAACTACCTTATTATTAATCAAAATGTATACTTACTTTTACATTAAAAGTTCTGAATACTCTGTTACAGCTCTGATTTCAGTATCAGTATCTTTGACAGCTCTAGTAAGAAACCAGAAGATAATTTATCTATGCCGCACACATTTATGGATGATAATAAGTTAGTTTACTGCCTAGTTTTCCAAGTTAAAAACTGTCAATGGATAGGTTTATTGTTGTACAGTTCTACGTAAAAAGAGGTAGGCCTTCAAGAGAAAATTCATCGAAGTTGCAACATAAGAAACGTCATGTCGAACAAGCACAAGGTCACGATTAGAAAAATGTAGTGGCAGGTCAAGAATAGCTTGTAAAATATGTAATGTTCATTTATGTCTTATAGTAAACAAAAAAACTGCTTTAAAAATTTGAAACAATACATATTGATTTAAATTTTACGTTATGTTTTTTTCTTCTAGACCTCATTTTCCACCATGTTTTTAATTATTTTTATAGAAAAGCTATATGTACAAAATGTCGTTTATTTGTTCTTAACAACATATCTAAGTAATAGCAATCACCAAAAAATGTATTCTTTAGTGTTTAAAAATTCAGAGCTGAATGTTAATAATGACTTTTTTAAATATTTTTATCGTAATCCTGATTTGTTTTCCAAAAGAACAAAGCAATTATGCGGTAAGGGGTTAATATAATTACGAGACGACGAAACAATGATTGAGCCCACGTAGACAGAAACAAATGAAGTAAATTAATTAATAATATCTAGAGCAATATATAGAATAATTTTATATATTTCTTTAAGCCTTGAGAAGAGATTTATAATTTAACATCTTCTTCAAAAACATATTAAAACCATAAAACCATAATAATGAAAATAAACACGTATGCCAAATTTTAAATATCTTTTATTTTCTCTTTTATGTATATAATTTAATAGTCTACTAAAAATGCTTCTCGCTCCGTTCTCATGGGATTTTTATACGTCTTAAATTTAACACTCGGTTTTATTTACTGTGTAGTCGAAGAATGAAATTAAAGTGTGTTTAGGGCAGTGGTTAGAGTGACAGCGCGTCTGGAGGGAAATTAAGCTAGATATGACTAAGTGATATGATCTTGTGTGGTCGCATCGAATGCGGTACATGGTACCATGTACAAGGTGCACGTCGTTTCGTGCCCCTTTGGGAAATTGTTGACACCCCTACAACAAGTCAACCGGAATAATTCGTTTGCATTTGCGGTTGTTGCTTACATTAGTAGATATAATGAGAAATCTAAAATACACATTTCAATCAAAACTAAAATTTACAGCTATTTATTTGTTATTTTTATAACCTGTCATTAAGAACGTACTATTTTTAATATTCTATTGATGTTTGATTAATTTGTCATGTTCCCTTAAGAATTTTATGGAATGTAGAATTTAAAACCTTTTCACCAAAATGTATAAAATTAAGATGGCGCTCGCGTACTAGCCACTGACCTTGATATTAAACTGGATGCACATACTTTGATTACTATACGGTGCAAGAGAGACGGCCGACACGCCCAACATAGGGCGCAGCCATTTTGATGCAATTACTACTAGGTTAGGCAACACATATTTTTCCAAAATGTTAAACTGGTAGCCTACATCTTGATACATTGAGATTTTAAATAAAGGTAACAAATGTAGAAGGAACGTTTATTTATTTTAAATAATATACAAAAAAACTTCTTTGGAGTAAAGTTATAATTGCGAGTGCATCTTGAAATGGAGATTTAACCTTAATATTATGATATTTTTCGCCAGTCCCATGCCCATAAACATTTTATTTTTGTTATGTAATAACAATCTTTGATGATAAACAATCTAATATTATATTTTGCATTTTTTCAGCTGTAAATATGGTACGAAACTATAAAATAAAAACAAAGAAATATGAGATTAAAGAAGCTCTAAAAGATATTACCAGAGGAATATACTCTTGCAGGCAAGCGCCAACAATTTAAAATATAAAAAGAACAACACTTTTATTTATACCCTCTAAAAGTCCAAGCAAAGAAATAGCGCAAATTCAGGAAAGGAAATCGAATGTAAAAAAAACAAAATATGGTAGTAAACAGGTTTTTGTAAACTAACCCAAGAACTTTTGGTTGAATATTTACAATTCACTATAGTTTAAACTATACTCAAGTGATATCTTTAGGATACAAGTAATGCCAAATATATAATATACACAGGATGTTCTAACTACTTTTGAGAGCTTGCAGCTTTTTTAAAATAAGTCAACAAGAGCCATTTGAGGATATAGCAGATATAGCATTCAGCTAATGTTGACTACGTTGAACTGGTTAAATATGGGACCGTTTCTATGTGCAGGCAATGACCTTTATTTTTAAAATAGTAAATAATGTATTGAATTGTCCACTTACTCCTATTTCTTACATACAAGAATTGTGAATTCTAATAATTTTTGTGTTATAAGAAGTAGGATGGCATAGTTCAAATTAACCAATTACCTCATAATATAAACTCCCTTTAAAAAGCTAAATTATTTTAACAGTAATTAGTTATGTTAAAACTTTCAGCTAAGTCTTCTTGTTTGTTTGTTATTTTTTCATCGCTTATTTAGTTATTATATATTTATTTTCAAATACTCTCCACTTTTGTACATTTATGTATCTTCTTATTTTTTGTATGAATTAAATATAATCTAATGCTCCATATATATCAATGAGTGTTTTTTTTTGTGTTTCTTAAAAAGGTTTTTAATCTTCGTGATGTTTTTTAACAATTCAATATAGAACACTGATTAACTGGAGTAAGTACCACATAATTAGACTGATAAAACCTTGTACATTCAAACTAAAAGTTTAAAAAATAGTTATAAAAAAGAAGTAGTAAATGCAAATTATGATTGTATACCTAGGAATGTGACATTAGATTTGAATTGTGTTTATTTTCAAATAAATCAATTATGTCTTCCAAAATTGCCTGATTATTGAGAGTCAAGATTAGTTTTTTAAAAATGTACTTAGGATTGAGTAGGGTTTCATTAGAAAACATTACGATATTTTGGTAAAGTAATAGTAAAATGTCTTTATGAATATTTAACATTAATCCTAAGAAGATGAAGAATAGCTAGATTATTTCATTATTTCCTAATCTTCTCAGTTTACAACCTATTTGCACATTACAACACGAAGTACCAAAAACATTATAATGATGGTTGTTCTTGTTCAAATATTTCTTGAAGCTCATAATTTGGCTCAATTCAAAAAGTTTTTCCGGTATTTGATGTTTGACTCTGAAATAAAAAGATCATAAATATTTTTATAAACAAAATAAAAGTTTACGATTTAAATTCACTTTTAAGAAACAATAAAGTTTCTTGTTTAGGCACTATTTGTTACATCTGTTAATAAATACACCTTTATCATCTAGTCCTGTCTTAAATAAAAAAATACTTTATAAAATAAAATACATACAATATTTGTAAAATAGTTAAATAAAACAGTCACAGATAAATCACAAATTTATAGTTTTTTAAATAAATCTAGGTCACGGGTCATGAATAATGAAATAAAAATGTACATACCTTCAAATAATTTCATATATCATTTGATAAACTCCAATTATATACCATTATTTCACACTCACATAGTAAATAAATGGCTGACCTACTTCTATTACACCAAATTTAGTAGCTTGGAACATGTCTCTGACTGTGGTGATGATGATGCTTCTTTTTAAATATTAAGCTCGAAGCAAATCGGTTTTTAATGCCATTAATAAAGAATGCTGAATGGGCGAGCCGGGTTTTTTATAACTGATGCAAAAGATAGTTGGTTTGTATTTTAGTTTATTAAATTATCTGAGAAAAACACGTTGAATTTGTATAAATTATTTTTTTTAAGTTTAAGTTTTTAACGAAAATAAGATTTTTACTGAATTACCCTTTAAAATAGGCGGATCGTTTCCTGCAACAAAGGTGTCTCCATGTAACAGTACATAAATGGCAACGTTATTTGAAGCTGCCTTGTTCTCGGTTTGCAGCAACTCCTGAAGCTGCCTGGTTTTTTCGCTTAACAGCTGGAAAACTTTAATGTAAAATATAGAAATATGAAAAATGCATGGAATATAAAAAATATCGATTCCCTTTTGTAGGCATAAAATAAAAAGAGGAGTATTTGGAAAAAGAGTGTAAAACGGCAATAATGAACATTCATGCAATAACAAAAGCAGAGTGGAGAGAATAGCGACTAATATGGCTTCAAATACAGTAGGACCAAAAGATATGCGAGGGCGCTATGGAACGACCAAATAAAATACCAGATCATATTGACAAGTCCATTAAGGACCATATTATTAGCTTTCCAATAAGAAAAAGACATTATAGTAGAAATTATATTATAAACAGACGATATCCTTCATCCAAACCAAATTTAAGACTCATGCACAGTTTGTATTTAAAAACGTATGAGCCAGATCAACATAAACAACTAGATACACCAGAGTTTAAGCCAAAAGTTTTATACACATATTATCGACATGTATTTGTGGAAAATTTTAATTTAAGGTTGCGCCACCCTAGAACAGATACTTGCGACATCATTAAAAATAAAATAAAATGTGCCAAAGATGATGAAACTCTAAACACACTGAATTTTGAAAAAAAAAGTGCATCTGACCAAAGCTGATACGTTTTATAAAGATTTAAAAGAAAAGACTGCTATGACTAAAGAAGATCCCACAGTTGAAGTCATGTTATTTAATTTTAAACAAAACATGATGCACCGGTATTTTTTTAGTTAATCTTTTTTTAATATTTTGATGTTATACTCAGGGGCGTAGATTCTTTGCCAGGATGTATTCCTTATTGAGAGAGCAAATTAGGTCAGTTCACGGATCTAATTTACCTTCACGAGAAGACAAAATAAATATTAATAGGTAAAGTACAAAATAAAAAAAAAAGCAGAAAAATACCTCAGTAAGAAATACATATGGTCTCTTAGTCAAGTCTGTAAAGTTGAATAGGTGGAAATTTAAAGATAAACCTTCCTATATACAATATAATACAATGTCAGTTTGAATACATTTGAATACAATGTCTTTAGATTGTTCAGATTTCTTTTATTCGAAGAATAGGTACTTCTTTAAGTTCTGCGAAGCGAAGGTATCCCTCGTAGCTACTGTTGTAGTATAATGGTGAATTTGCCTTATCCTGATCTCCAATTTAGTTCATCTGCCATCTGATTCCGAGTCTGATTTATCTCATATCTCACAAGGTCTCATAGGTCCTAGTTAGTTAATTATAGGAACTCCCACTTAATGCTAAAAGAATTTTAAACAATGTAGACCGTGAAACCTTTTTTTGTTACAGAACTCAGACAGATTGTAATCTAATAAATCCCAGTTTAAATTCAAATCAAAGTTGTACAAAAATAAGTCAATTTAGCATTTAACAATAATTATAACAGAAATAACTCAATTTAGTATTTAACAATAATTAAAACAGAAATATTATAATTTAATTGACAATAAAAAAAACAAAATCAATTTCAGCAAATCATTGGGAACATATCCATTATAATTTCAAAATGTCTGATATTCTTGATAAAAAAAGAATTGATAAATAAGAAAAAAAATATGAGAAAAAAAGCAAGTAGTTTTGTATGCTTATAAGACATGAGTGACCTTCATGCAAAATTTAAAGCTTTTATATTAGCACAGAGAAAACAATTTCAACCGTTATTTGGAATATCATAATTTACCTATTTTTATATGTATAAAAAAACAATGAGAAAAAAACTACATCAGAAATTAAATATACTACCAAAATAAGCTAAAATATATAGCGAAATTTGAATATGAATTATTCTTATAAAATTGTTGAACAAATTTCTCGACCCCTCAGCTGCCTGTATAAAAAAACTTAATTACAGAAAAATATTAAGCCGGCATCCATTTTGTAATCACACGTCTCAGCATTTTCTAAGAAAAAGAAATACACATCTTCTTATTAAAACAAATTATTATTCTTACCAGATATTCTAATGTGGCAAAATCCTCATTATCTGCACTAACAAAAATTACTTTTAATTCACTATATCGAAAAATTTAACGTTTTTAACAAATTCACGTCTTGCGTTGGCAGTGATCGTTGATAGAAAAGGCTTGAATCAGTTAGACGCGAGTCATGGTGCGCCACCGCGAGACCAAGTATCAATTTTATACCCGGTACGATTACTATCATTTTATTCGTAATTCTCGTAATGGACAGAATTTCTGTTACAATGCCACTGCCACATGTTCCTTTTTTAGTTACTTTTAAGTTTTTCATGAAATAACGAGTCTGAAATCTCCAAATAAAGTGATAAGTTGCTTACATGATTTTATTTACAACTACATTATTCCTGAGGTAACAACCCTTTTAGTTTATAGTGGCAACTGTGCCGCGCAGAACAATATTTTTAATAGGTGCGTTTAAAATCATGCGCTTCTACTTCGGAATTGTCGGTTCTCTTGTTTTAATCTGACAGGTTAAAACGACTAAACCGACAATTCCAAAAGCAGAAGCGAATGATTAAAACACACCTGATATTTTGCTTGCTGTTGTCAGTGTCAGTCACATACTTTGTATATGGTGGCACTGAATATTATTTTTGGAGTCACAGTTTATTACTAAAGAATCAGTTAGCTCACTTACTTGAAAGTTCCAAAATAACATCCTCTCCAGGGATACAAATTCAGGATACGCAGAAGACTGCTGTTTTATTATAGGCGGTTGTCATATATTGTATTATCCGAGTTGCGCAGTGTATAAAGTGGAATATTGAGATCAAAAGTGCCGACGCAGAGTGAGCGATCTGATTCTTTAGCTATAAACTGTGGCCTATGTTGTGCATGTCGGACCTCTCTCTTGTACCGTATAGTAAAAAAAATCAAAGCATGTGGGTTCCAACCTTTTATTCAAAGGTTCCAACACACCCAAACTTAAGCACAAACCAGTTTCTGTACTGCCAAACGAGTTCCTGGGTGAATAGAAACGAATTGTCAAGACATGCGCAAAACGAAAGTGAGCTCGTAAATAAACCACGAGACCACGTCTGGAAATTTCGTGATTATATTCCTTATGATCAATGAGGTTGAATACCTCCATAGTTTTAATATCATCGATCGTAGTCTCGATCAAATAGACTATTACTGATCGTATTAATAATGAGTAACGAGTGAAGAAAGTAAAAAGGACTATTATTCTGACTTAAATATGGTAAAAAATTAAAATAAAATAAAGTTTAATGTAGGTACTAACCATTCGAATAATCAAAATTTATAATTTTTATTTCCCATATAAAAATTTTTACATTTTTGCTATATTTGTTTTGACATTGACGTTATTAACAAGGTGTGTCTGATTACAGCAAAATGTGTTTTAAAACAACCAAGTTCCGAATTCAGTCCCAATCCTCGACAGGTCGTCGACTATTAGTCGCCGACAATAAGTTGTGGACTGGTTTTTGTATGGTTCCAAGATTGTTGTTGGAACAAACCAAATATAACATCAAGTAATTTTTTAAAATAAAGTACACGAAACATAAATAATTTATAATAAAGACGGGTAAAACGAGGGGTAAAATAATAATAAACTAAAGGAAATACTTAAAAAGGGCAGGTTTAAAGAGTATTATTACAAGAAAGTAGGTATATCTGTTCTGTATATTTATCAAGTATTGTTTTAGGTTACTTTTGAATACATTTATTGTTTTTTTTTTAATTTCTGTAGACAGTAAATTTTTACAAACCTTTAATAAAAATTGTATTTTGGGAACTTTTAGTGATGGCAAGCCAGATTAGCTTGTATCTGATGCAATGGTACTGTCATTTATATTTTATAAATAAATATCAGTCATATACTGAACATAATTTTGAACAGAATGCCGATTTATTTCTTTTAACATAATTGCAATATTCATCCTTCTGTCCTTTATTAATATTATATAAATAGGCGAAGTAAGGAGCCCAAATATTTTACATGAGTAGGCTTGAGAGGTAAAGGGGCCAAATATTAATGGATAAATTGCTCGAACAAGTTTGTAAACCCTAATCAAAAGGCGATATAGAATAATTTTAAAAATCAAGGCTTGTAAAAATCATCACATGGTTTAACCTAAGTAATGTCAATGCTTCACAAACCAAAAAAATTCAACGTCCTAATACTACTAGGCTTTCGGTCTTTCATTCCAAGTTAAATCATTTCTCATTTTTTTACGCCGCGAGTTTACCTTTGTGGGCCTCAGTCTCGATAAGGTGGCTACCACCATTTTAGCGTCTCTCGAATTTTAAATAGGTCAATATGTAGCTCGCTGTGCTTAATATGAATTTAATGCGTTATTATATGGACAAAATAAAAAAATGTAGATTTATTAGTCTAATATGATTAACTTCATCTCTCTGTATAAACTTAAAGTTGTTGCACATAAAGATTAGCTACTTTTGATTTAAAATATATTAAAAAAATCGAAAGGGACCCAAAATCAATATATACGTTTGTAATTTTATGGGAATTAAACTTAATAACCATCACCTACTACTTCTTTTAATAATTTTCCCAATGCAATTAATGTAAAGAGACGTCGTTCAATAGTACGAACTAGCGATAAAGATGTTAGTGAGAGATGACCGACCATGAATACGAAAACAGCGGAGCAGCAACAGCGTCGCTTTATCGAAATATTTCCGCATTGGTCTGCTTTGTGATAATTCAATTTTCTGCAGTGGTCCGCGCCGCAGCCCATATTAACTTTATTCAATTAACATAACATCTATAAAGTCTCCTACACAGATACGTGTACACCCAATGGACATAATTAAATAATACAGAGTGGCCACCTAGACAATATTATTCGATAATATTTATATTTTTCAGAGATAAAAAAAATGCCTATACAGATTTAGCCGAGGGAATTGGATAAATTTAAATATAATTTTAAATAAATTACTTTTTTGCTAGTGATGGGGTGATAAATGAAGTATATAACAGTCGGTGTAATGAGCCAATTCCTTAGGGTAAATAACGAGGTTTTTGGTACATTGAAATACTCTTTATTTACCATTACACAACTCAAATAGCGACGACGAGTTGGGTTGGACATCAACCACAGCTCGATTCGTTACAAATTTTACTTTACAAAACAAAACCTAATATTGCCCACAGAACACTAACTCTTAGAAGGGTAACTCCCATGTTAAAAAACGGTGATACAATTTCAGCGCCACCTGGTGGACGTGGTTGATTATTTTTCAATTAAGTCCTTATCAGGTAAGAGGCCATATAAAAAAAGAAAAGAGAAGAAAAGCGCGGGGGCCATTTAAATTTGACAGTAAAAATCACTCGCATTAAAATCTGTTAGCCAAGTTAAGATTTGTTCACACAAACTGCATTTTTGCGTTATTATAGCATGAACCAATCTTAACTTGACTAACAGTTTTTAGATAAAAAGACAAGTATAATCAAAAAATTAATTTATTATAAATATATATGCAAATCCAATATTATAAAATGTATTATGTATGAAGAGTTGGCTGCTACATAATCCAGAATACAGCATTGTGCCCCAACATTATGAAGAATACTCTGAAACAGAAAACACAGTATAAGTATAAGAATAGCAGTATTCCCCGTCATCAAAAACAGTTTCATTCGATAGGAATTATACATTTCTATGCGTTGTGTAAAAAGTTGGGATGAGGGTGAATGAACAACGGACAGTGTTAAAATTTGAAATATCTTCATATGGTTTGTACTTTAAATTAACCTAGGATCAATTATTACATTTTGAGTTGGGTATTGAAATTATTTTACGGTAAAATATGTTACAGACACATTTTACTTCAACTTTCTCAAATAACACTACCACAGAACCCTTACTTTAGTACCCATTGGGCTTATTTGACAAAAGTAAATGCAAAACGAACATAACCAATCACAAAACATCTGTTAAACGTAAAGGTAGAAGCGACTTTAATTTGCGCTTTTACATTTTAAAAAAGCTGTCCTATAAGTCAATAATAACTCAAAAATAAATAATAAATTAGGACCCAAGGGACATTGATTCATAATAAGCAGTACTCAAGTAGGTATTATAAATAACAAACATGTCTCAATCTTTCTGATAAATAATGAAACATTCTTTAAAGTCTCCTAGTTTGTTTCAATAGTATGGTTTTAATGCAACATTCTATAACTAAATTACCTATTTCCAACCAAAATAATAATTATTTCAAATACTTATATCCGGATAGGTAAGTATTTTTTTTTATTTGATGAAGAATCTAATTTTTATTAATTTTTTTTTTTTTAATTACTTCCTTGAGCACGTAAGTTTCCCGGAACCTTTCGGTGGAGGAGTCACGCGGATTACAGTTTAAGAAACGGTTTGCAATAATACATAAAATTTTAAAACTTACCAATGATAGCAAATTTTGTTTAGTTTAAGCCAGAAAAAGTACCTAACTAATTATTTCGATCAACATATTATATGTCTAAATCATTTGAAGTTTAATGCATTTCTTTCACTGAATATTTCTTTAAATATTTTAAAAACAAAGGTGTAACCAAATTACTATTTGATTACTTAAGTAATTTGACAGTCCATCCGGTACACTTCCAAGGAAATAACACAAATTTATCATAACTAAATCCATTAAACAAATTGAAATCTCAAAAGAATGCAAACAAATTTAACAATTCACAATTAGCCAGTTTCCGCCATGACACAAAAATTAATATTTACCTGTCATCGTCATTACCATAGATAAATTAATAAGTAAATGTATCTATCGTCATAACACTCCCACTGCCCAGCCCACCACATGACTGCACGTGGTTGATTTTTTCGGTACCCCAGTCTTGCGCACAGGAGTTCCCCCCCCCCCCTGATATTGCCTTTCTCGTCTTAAAGCCCTCCGAGCAATTACTACTAGAGGGAGTCTTCCCCCCTTCCCCGCGCTAAATTTTGTTAGCAACATCTACTCCCCCCGAGGGGGAAAATACCTCTTCTGAAATTGGCTTATTTAATTAGCGTTGCCAAGTTTGACAGTGCCAGTTCTGACACATGTCAATTTCTTATTTGTATTTTACGGAAAATATTATTATTTATAACGTTGTAAGGGTTGTAAATGTATATTTAAGATTTTTTATCTATAATAATATGGTGAAAACATGCTTTATGTGTAAAAGGCCTGTTGAAAATGCTTTTTCAAGATAATATAACAACCTAATTATCAGAGGCGGTGCATTAGGCAATCACCTTTAATTTGCAATTAAACTTTCTTATTTTCTTATAGAAAAATTAAAATTAAGAGCAAGAGAACTCCAGCTAAGTTCGTCTTCATCCATATCATGATGATTATAGTAAAGGTTAATTACTTATTATATTAATATCACATCTTTGTAAAGTTTATTGTTGTTTTTTTTAGGTTTCCTTTTCTTGATACGAGAAAGAAATACATGGTTCCAAATATAAGAATTCCACCTAAATAACTTTTTATGCTAATGAACATTTTTATTACAGACCTCAGGGGAGGAAAATATTAAAGAAAAATGCAATTTCGACTAAAGAAGTATAATAATCAATCCTGTCACTACTTCTACACTATATTTATCTGCTACTAAAATACTAAAACAGCAAGTAAGTAGAGAAACTTAAGTTTCTTTCAAAAAGAATGTTTAAGGAAAAAGGCATAGCCATTTTTTTGTTGACACTTTTTTTAACTAATCTAAAAGACTAATTTTGTGTATTGTTTAAATTTTCATTTTTTGTACTTAATTTGCTTTAGGTTTAAACAAAATGAACTTCTAAAATATGCAAAAGAGCTAAGGAAGGTTTTAAAATTCCTAAGAAAACAAATTCAGGCCAAAAACATTAAATAGTCTTCATGTCCAAAATATAAATGGGTATAAATATTTAGATATTATAAGTGATTTTTTATTCTATAAATAGAACATAATTTGCTTCTAAATCACTACCTAATGAACTATATTATATGGTACAAAACTAAACAAGAATATCACATTATTCATGTTTTTTTTAATTTCCTTAAAAAACGTCCCAAAAAAATGTGAATATTTATTATTGGAGTTTACATCGTTTTGCTAAAACAATACTAGAACAACTTAAATAATGTAGATTTTGACCATTTTGAGTTATGCAGATCATTATGATCTAAAAAAATGTTTGTTTGGTGCTATAGTCAGGTATAAAAACATTCATTTATTTAAACACAGTTGCAATATACATTTTATTTAGTTTTTAAGTTAAAACCTATTAGGACATCCTAAAATGACTTTTTTCGTTTGATGTGAGATTAATTATTCTACATTTTTGTTGGTGAAATAGGATATATTAAGATTAAGATGTTTTCTCTGATTATCTAAAAAGTTAGAACAATATACAAAGACTGTTATAACAAAAAAGAGATATACCTTTACTTAAACACACAATTAGTCAGTTCAATTGTACGATAATTTAAAGCAGAAATCCAGAAATGTGTTTAAATGTGTTTTTACTATAACAAGGACATAGTTATTAAAAAAATTTGGCACAAAATGACATTATTAATAATTTAGCAATAAAATGATGACATTAAAAGTTGAGATTCTCGAAATACTTTTTTTAAATTGTCTCAGTACCTACCTAGTATTTTTCTAGCACAATGATATTATATGAATGTGCATTGTGTGATATCTTATATTTTAGGAATAAAGTGATATATTTTTTTGCAGGTTTCTGTTAACAACGATTCCAAGAACTTTTGAAAATATTATTAAAACGGCCTTTGCAAATATAATTCTCAATTAGGAGCTTTTGATCTAACACTAAATTTTTATTCTCCATAAGGTTACAGCTTCCTAAGAAGAAAGTTTAACAAGATTTACCAGACCCAAAATATTAAAATTTTACCAACCAATTGATGGTTCTACTGGTTTCCATAGGAAAACTCTCCTCAAAACTACTAACAGAAAAGTGGCAGAGGCAAACGAAGAAGGCAAAAAGGTCTTTTGCAAAACAAAAACTAAAAATTTGTTTAAGAATCTAATTATTGTTTGAAGTTTTACCATTAATAATTTTTGATAACGATTTAAGATTATGAAGTTCTATTATGTATTTTACTCTTTGATAACCTATGTTTAAATTTTTATTAGGTCCAAAATAAATTATAATTTTCATTTCAACTACAAAAACCCTCTACAAAAACCCTCATAATATTAAAAAGGGGAAAAACGTTAGAATAGTTATGTTCAGGAATAAACTCTTTAAACATTTATCTACTTAAAATGTGTTACTTTTATAAGGTATATTATTAACTTTCTGTTTGTACTTGTATTAATTTATTTCATTTTATTATCTGTTGTATTTTCAAATTGATTTTGATATTAATCTTATCTATTTATATATTTTTTATATTCACATATATGTTTTTTTCATTGTAACAAACGTTTATTAGCTTATTAAATATAATGAATTCATGTTGTTTTATTATATGCTTGTATGAATAATTACTTTTATTTCCTTTTAAAAATGAATTTCGAAGATAAAGCCGAAACGGTGAGTGAGAATAACAAATTAGACGAAAGTGACGATATTTACTGGAGCTTTCATCTACATGCTCCTTTTTCTAGCCATCTACACCTGAGCCAGCAAGATTCGTCTTCTCTCCATCCTTGCATTCTCCAGATTTAGAGAGAAAACGCCGTCCTCTTTAACATATCCAGACCTTCTTTGACGGGGACTATACCACTACATTATCAGCTTTATTTGCTATCCTGAGCAATTTAAATGCATTCGTAATTGCTCATTCTCACCTCTTATCTTGTAGATTCCGTACTCAGTGTTCTTATTTTTAGTTACGTCTGCACTGCTCTTTTATTTTCACAGCTTTAATTCTATAATGCTGTAACGCTACAATATGGATCCATTTTTGTGGTTTATACTATTTAATGTTATTCGTAAGTGACCAACCTATTATAATAATTAAATATTATTGTATTACAGGCCTGAAGATGTTCCTGTAAGGCTAAAACTAGTCGCTCCTGTATTTATTTATAATAAAATTGATTTTAAGGTTTTATTCTTCGATTGAAAAAATTAGACCTTTACAGTGATTTTGTTTCATTTCCTGCATTAGACACATACAGTGAGCACCATAAGTCTTACCCCCCTATCTAACTCGTTACTGAAGTCTTGTTAGGAAAATCGCACGTCGATTTTTAATTTCTACAATGTACATTTTTGTATGAATAGTTTACCCTTAATTTCATCCCTTACTGGAGGGGAGCAACCCTTTCGAAAAATTTTAAATGGCATGGGGTGGTGAGTGATAGCTCATTTGAAAGAGGGTTTTATTTTCTATTTAACCGTGTAAAAAAAATTTGAAATTTGCTTTATCAATTCTCGACTAATTGTTGTTTCAGAATAACGGAAATTAACGTAGCGCACTCATCCTTAGAATTAAAATTCGGCCCTGCATGATTTCGGTTTTGGTTCAGACGTGAAGTAAGACTTTTTGTCATTAGAAGGTCACTGTTAGTCTAGTTGCTTTCCTATTTTGTGAGGTTTTGTTATTTTTAAACATCAATAAATCAACACGTAATGAAGCAAATTTCAATATTTTTTTGCACGGTTGAATATAGAATAAAACCCCCTTTCAAATGAGCTATTACTCACCACCCCATGCTATTTTAATTTTTCGAAGGGGTTGCTACCCTCCAGTAAGGGATGAAATTAAGAGTAAACTAATCATGCAAAAATGTACATTGTAGAAATCAAAAATCGACCTGTCTCGGCGATTTTCCTAACAAGACCCCAGTAACGAGTTAGTTAGGGGGGTAAGACTTATGATGCTCACTGCATAAGACGGTATTCATTTTAAAAATAGTAATATTAGCAAATTTTTTAGTTTGTTTTACAATTAAAACGTTTGGACAATGTGTGTTTTTATAGATAAATGATACGTCACTGAACAAGAAGGATGTTTACCTTTCCCCTTGTGCCCTCTTCCTCACTTCCTCTACAGATGTTGCTAACACAACAATCGCCTACAAACTCGTTTTCACGCTCCCTCTATTAGTAATTGCTCGGAGTTAAAGCCTGTCTGTCTCCTCCACATACTTTGATTACTATACGAGGCAAGAGAGAGGTCCGACACGCACAACATAGGGCGCGGCCATTTTGAACCCTGTGACACAGTTTACAGCTAAAGAGTCAGATCGCTCACTCTGCGTCGGCACTTTGGATCTCAATGTTTCAGTTTATACACTGTGCAACTCGGATAATACAATATATGACAACAGCCTATAATAAAACAGCAGTCTTCTGCGTATCCTGAATTTGTATCCCTGGAGTGGATGTTATTTTGGAACTTTCAACTGATCCGAGTGAGCTAACTGATTCTTTAGCAATAAACTGTGACTTCAAAAATAATATTCACTGACACTGACAGCAGCAAGCAAAATATCAGGTGCGTTTTAATCATCCGCTGCTGCTTCCGGAATTGTCGGTTTAGTCGTTTTAACCTGTCAGATTAAAACAAGAAAACCGACAATTCCGAAGCAGAAGCGGATGATTAAAACGCAACTATTAAAAATATTGCGCCAAGATGTAGGCAATACGTAATAAGGGTTCAACATGGCGGAGTTTTCTATCTCCTTTTAAAAGGCACTCAGAAAGCTGCGCAGTGCGACCATTCTCCGTATAGTAAAAGAAAATCAAAGTATGTGGTCTCCTCCCACCTAGCTCACGGTTCTAACCTTTCCCCATAGATAAATTAATAAATGAAGATGAATTTTTTAAATGCATGCCACTGTCAACACGTTGTAGTTCCCAACATACTATTAGTTAGCGCTACTATTGCAATAATATGAAAGATATGTTGGCGGTTTCCGTAAACTTTCATGAGATGAGAGTTACATAGAAAAACTAAAGCAGAAGGTTTCAATAATAGAGGGGAATTGTTTCCTTGTTTGTAGTTTATCATATCACGCTTCATGGGCTGCGATCATTAAATATATAACGCCGTTTTTACACCCAAATAATAATTAAAAAATAAATAAATATTAAAGAAATCAATAACTGTACTAATGCAATCTCTAAAATATTACTTTAATCAAAAAATTAGAATAATTTCTTGAAATAAATGAAATACTATCTGAAATAAAACAAACTTGTTATTCTTTTAAAATGATTTGTAAATATAATCAATTTGGTCCTAACAAATAACTTCCTGCGATATGACTCTAAAGGCTAAACAATTGCTATGAAAACCACTATATAGGCAGTCTTGCTCACAATGTGACTAATTGTTCTTTTTTAAAAATAAGGTAATCTTAAAATTATGCAAAATATATAGCCGGATATCTTTGTATAAAAAATATTGTTTGCAAGTTGTTTGTGAAATTATTTGGTCATCTTCACGATTTAGCTGTGGAATTTATTTGGAAAAACTTCTAATTTGTACTTACGATATGCATGCTATTTGAATTTAAGAAAAATTTCATTTGTTGCACACTCAAACGAATACTTAGTATAATATTTAAAAAACTACTGAAATTATTTAGGACAACTATTTATTTAGTCATTCATCAATCTAGGCAGACAAGTTTTGGCAAGGGACGGAGCCTTGCGGAGATACAAAATATTCTTTGAATTCATCTCTTATTTCTTGCGTTGTAACTGGTGGTTTTCTTGCAACATTTTGCAATCTAGACAATGATTCTCTTTTCGACATTTTGTCTCCGTGAACCCGGGATAATTTAATTATTATCGAGGTACTTAGTGTCAAAAGTTTATGGTGGGAAATAAGTGTTGATGGAGTCAACAATTCGTCTTAAAAAATAGTGGAGATAAAGACATGTTAAAGTCACAAGTTCTACTTTATTCGGGTCTAATGCTATGGGCTTAAACAAAACTCTGAACTTAGAAGATAGAATTCCGAAAACTTTTTCAATTATTCTTCTTGCTCTAGAATGTCTGTAATTATAAATTCGTTTAGGATTGTTAGAACCAGGTAACTGACCAGGATAAGGTTTCCTAATATTTGTCATTGAAGCAAATGTATCCTTTTTGGCAAAAATAAACATCATTGGTTAATTTTTTCCAAGCAATGGTTAACTGGGTGGTAACCGGAGCCTTTCCTTACTAAGTTCGTTATAAAAGCTTGTAAATTTTAAAACTCCTTCTTTAGATATTTGCCTTTGACATCCAATGCCATCATACAGAATATTATAATTTGCGACCGAAGTGACGAACATCACAATACTGTGTGTCTTCTTATAGTTAAAATAAAGGCTTCCACTATGTGCCGGTGCAACAATTTGAACACGATTACCGTCCATAGCGCCAACACAGTGGGGAAAATTCCATTGGTTATCAAATTCCTCGCTAATAACGATCCATTCCTCTTCTTTTAACGGCATCTGAAAAATAAAACTAATTATAGGTTTTTTACAAAACACATTCAAGGATGTTATAGAAGAAAATTCACAAAGCCTCATCGAAGATGAAACAAATGCCACTGAAATCGATGTTGATGGTCATCACCAAGAAAATATCGTCAATCAATCTAGCACATTACCAGTAAAAAGAAGGGAATTTGTTTCTCCACTACCAAAGAAAATATGAAAAGTTAATGGTTCAAATGCAGCTGAAGCTTTGAAATGCATGAAAACGCTAGCCGTTTCGGTTTCGCAACGTGATGAATATGCTGTTTATGGGAAACATATTGCTAATAAACTTAAAAACAACGGTAGATCAAATTTGATAATATCTGCTTTAAGTTATTGATGGGTAAATTTTGTAATATACGTTCAACTGCATCATCCTCTGCAGCAAGTTTAGTCATTGTATTGGTTCCCCACAACTTAGCATTTAGTCATCCCTCTAGTGACATCGCCATCGCCCCAACTTGCTTTAGTATCAAAGTCTACAGCACTATCTTATGACACTACAAAATTGCAACAATCTAAGAGTTTACTCTGTATTTTATCGCAAGAAATAGCAAACAGTAACTTTGTGCAAGATAATTGTCAAGCGCAGGCTCAATGGGTATATGAAAATGAAAAAGAGTATGCCAATAATATTCATCTACATCAATCCACACATTTAAAACAATCCAATGGAGTAGAAAATCTAAGAATGTTTTATAATATTAATAACTTTATAGATCTTTAGATGTCTAGTTTATTTAGTCGCTAAAATGTTATTTTGATTTTTATAAAGTTTTGATCATATACCTCGTAATTTATTTGGCAATTTGCTCCAATATTTAAGGAGAACTTGAGTTAAGTTTTAATTTGACCACACATGGCATATGCATGTTAAAATAATTGTAGAGTCATGTGACAGTAAAGGTAAGCAGAGTTTGGATTTACTTAAATGTACAACAACATAGACAATAATTTTTAATTTTCCTATTTACGGGTTCATAAGTCAAAAAAAAGAATGATTGCATTCTATTTAAACAAATAAAATTAATTTTTATGTATACCTACTTTTATATATGGTTTTAAAGCTATTTAAATGGCATTGTACACAACAGGTACTATTTCTGATATTGACTGTTGAAATTAGAAGTGTGTACATCGAACTAGTATATTAATCACCACTTGCCAGATATCTAAGAGTTATTGCTAACTGCAATGTAACAGGGATGATTGCTCTGTATTTTGTATCTTGTTTACAAATTTTTGGGTCAATCATTTGAATTATTATCTCAAAATCAGTTGGAGTCATTCTAACAAACTTTTTAAATTCAGATCCATAATTAAATTTTAGGTCTCTTAATAAGTTCGAAAAATATTCTATTCCATTTTGCAGGCGTTGACGTACCCACCAACATTTTTTTTTTCTTTTATTTTGTGACGTAAAATTTAATATATGTCCAACACAAATGCCCGCCACTGTATCATTATTCACCGACATGTTTTTGTCTTTAGTCTGGACTCAATTGCTACCTCGTTTATACCAATGTTTACTGAAAACAAAACACCATACACACGTGTATAAATGTTTTGTTTGCAGGCAAATGTTTCCAAACATTTGTTCGTGGGCAGTCTATGTAGGTCTTAACTAGGCTTAAGAATCTAAATGGCTTGGTAGCGTCATCATCCCCGTTCGTTAGTTTTGACCAATCATTCTTTCATTGCAGCGATTCGGATATCACGTGCGGTTACCTATTGTTATCTATTGGTTTTTGGAGGTGAACTCTATCGCTGACAAGAAAGGGTGACGTTATAATCTGGTGGGTTTTAGAACAATCGAGACAAAGCCAGAGACGGTGCTAGGCATAATGTAGAAATATTTGAACATCAAATATCAGCCGTTTTATAATACTAGGTATTTTATAGCCAATTAAAATCAGTTGTAACAGTAAGTGTCTCGTTAGTGGGAGGGCAACGGATACCTATTCGTGCCACTAATAGTAATTGGTACCTTATCTTTCAATCGTTTCGTTCCTCTATCCTTATTGCCTGGAAGTTTACTTGCACTTATGTCTTTATATACCTTGTGCCTACCATCTTAATATATAAATTATAGTTTGTTGATTTCCACGTTTATAAGTTGCTTCACGCTACTGTATGAAGAATTTTATATAATTTCAATTTTTAACATTTAATACCATCTAAGTAATACACCAACCGCTTTTGTATCTTTTGCCACTAATTAGATTTTGTATTGCAGACCTGATGATGCCTTTCCGAGGCCAAAACTAGTTGCGCTACATTGTATTTTTATATTTATTATATTGTGGTATCGATTTTGAGTAGTTTTATTCTTATTGAATACATGACTACATTTGAGAAAAATAGAAAATCAGTATATATACATAGAAGATGTAGAGATGTAAATAATGTGGAAGATGTAGAATCAGAAATCGAATAACCAATTGAAGTACGACAATAGGAAGATACAAATGAATTTAAAGTGAAGAAATTTTCTAAAAATGGACATCCTGTATAAAGACTACTACACGTGAGCGGTCAACAAACAAAATTAGATTATTTTATCCCCCTTTGGAAACAATCAATTCTAGTCTTGTCGAAACAGGAATAACTTGCGTAAAGGCTAAACTAAATTTTGCTTTCTATTATTATTAAAATGATATTTGTGTGTTGTAAGGGATTGAAAGTAGTTTTGGAATTGCGGAACTTTAGATTAAATTGTCAACCAAATCATAAAATAACAGATCCAGAATGGAAATACAGTAATTGTCTGGGTTATCTTTACAATTAAATCCATTTAGTGAGGGCTTCGAAGTTAATGAGTGGAAATAATAATGGGTATTCTAAAGAGATACCTCCCCATTATAAGAAAGAAAATTGTACAACTATAAAAATCTTACATTAAAAGTAAAGTCAAAACAAACATTAAATTTCATTGTAGAAAATACTTGTTGATATTAAGGAGGTCCTTTCTCCACCCCTTTTGCCACCAATGTTAAATAAAAAATATTAGATTATGAGTAAAATTTATTTTTTTTCTAATAGTTGAAGTCCTTATTTATCTAATGTTGAACTTTTAACTATACCTTACCGTGCAAATTTTTGAGATTTGTTTTTTTAAACATGTGAGTATTTGTACAGTGTCTTATGAGAAAATAAGACCTCAACAACAATTCTCGAATTATATTATTATTTATTGATTAGATGGAGTAAAAAAAAACTAAAAATAGGGTTTTTGGAATATTTAGGTTTTGTTTTTTAAAATAAAATATATAGGTTACCTTAAAAAAATTTGAAGTTACCTAGTTGAAAATTTTTTGTGATTTTTTAATATTAATTTCTCAATAAATTCCACGGTAACCTATATATTTTATTGTAAAAAACAAAACCTAAATATTTCGAAAACCTTATTTTTAGTTTTTTTCTACTCCATCTAATTAATAAATAATAGTAAAATTAGTTATAATTCGAAAATTGTACTTTCTCATAAGACACTGTACAAACACACACATTTAAAAAAAAAATTTCTCAAAAATTTGCACGGTAAGGTATAGTTAAACGTTTACTATTAGATAAATAAGGACTTCTACTATTAGAAAAAAATTAATTTTAGTCATAATCTAATATTTTTTATTTAACATTGGTGGCGAAAGGACCTCCTTAATAATAATAATAGTAAATCAATCACCTAGGTAAAAATAAAGAAAAATTTCAAGTAGTTATGAAAAATTTAGGAAGCTATTTAAAATAGAATCGATACACTTGAAAATAATATTAGATTTTAGGATATTTTATATCACAATTGATATAGATTGTTAAATGGCGATTTCTTTTATAGATAGTTTAGAAAATGCTACAACCTTTGTAAAACTAAATACTTTTTATAAATCTATTGATATGAATTTAAGAATTTAGATGTATAATTTATTTTTAATACCCAGTATAGCTAGCTCAGTAATTATATAACTTTATTAGATGATGAATATTTGTATTAGCATTTTGGGTTGGGTTCTCTTACTTGTATTTCTCACTATCAATAATTTAGATAATCAAAAGAAAAGAAAAATAAATAAAAAAAAATAAACTCACCTACGAAATTTCTATAACTTTTTACTTCCAAATATCAATTTACCTATTCCCTCTATTTTTGATTTGATCACACTGTATTGTAATTTTGATTCTAAAAAATAGTAACAAAAATATTAATTTACAATATTAATTTTCTTATCCGGTTCTTCTTTTTCTTCTCTTCCTTGTCTGCCCGTTTAGTTTACACGTTCTTTTCTCTACTATTCTATTTTTGCTCCTACCGTTCTGTCTCCTGCCTTATTACTTCTTGTGTGCTGTCCTCTAGCGTCTCTGCTTGTCTCTGCTTGTCTCCGCTTATCTCTGCTTGTCTCTGCTAGTCTCTTTTGTATCTGCTTGTCTCTGCTTATCTCTACTTATTTCTGCCTGTCTCTGCTTATCTCTACTCATTTCTGCTTGTCTCTGCTTTGAATTTACTTTTCTCTGCTTTATGCTATTATAAATAAAACTTATATACCTTCTTTTTAAATTTTCTACTTTATTCATATAACCAATTTCAGTACATTTCAATAATCCATGATTATTTTTCAGTAACTTTACATTCAATGATCAGTCTTTTTAACATTCCACTCCCCCTCTGACAGTTTTCATCCCCACTGACAATCAATAAAAAATCTTCCTCATCCTTCAAAATTGACTTTCCCCCGAAACATTGATTTTCATTTCTATTTTCAAAACCAAACATAGAGTGTTTAATTTTTAGTTAACCAAATTACGTCATAAATCCCCCAAAATTTTGTATTCAACTAATTTATTTCCAAATAAATTATTGAATATCAAATTTTCAAATGACCAAAATTTTTCTTTTCCCCCATTTTATCCAAATTATTGATATCTAACATTCCATATTCACTCATATTCTCATTCTTACAACAACAAAAATAACAATAGCAAATTAAAACAAAATTCAATTCAATTTCAAATTAAAATTATACAACTTCTTGCAACAAATAATGAAATGAAGTTAAATTTAACATTTTTAACAGAATCATAATTAACAAAATGTAACATTAAAATCTTTTTAACTCTATTTCAGAACTTTGCAATTGTAATTATATAATAAAACGAAATAAAATTTAATATATTTAACAAATTTATATTTTCTTAATCTCTTTATTGCAATACCACAGCAGAGGAAGTCCAGTTAACATATTTCTAATAATCAATTTTTTTTTACTAACTCTCTGAAATTTTTGAGTTTGTTTTGCACTATTGTTACAAAAACTTCAGGATGAATGTTGTTTATATTTCTATCAAACTTAATCCCCTCATAAATGTAATTAGGTACTACAGTTAAACTTTCTCTTGAATTTTGTCTAAAACTTTCCTTCATTCTTAAAATTTCCTCTGTCGTGTTTTGCATTTTCCTCTTCACCTCCTCTATTTCCCTCCTAAAATTTATTTCTCCTATCTCAGAACTTTTAATACAACTTATTAATTGTTCCTCTACTGTCCCGTTCAATTTTTCTATCTCCTTGTCAACATTTTCTTTCAAATTATGTATGACCTCTTCATGTACCTGTCTCTGTAACTTTATGTGTCTAATTTCCCTATTCAACATATCAGTCTGTTTAGTCACCTCTATTTGAATCGCCCCTAGCAAATTTTCCTCAATATTTCTTTTTAACTCACTAACCTTTTCTTTTACATCTTTTCCTATCTCCAACCTAAGATTTACCCCTTCTTTGTCTATTTCTGCCCGTAACTTTTTATTTTGCTCCTTAACCTCTTCTCTGACTTGAGTAATCTGAATTCTAAACTCCTCATTCTCTTGCCTAATTTTTTTTTATTTCGGTTAAGCTTTCTATTTTCACTTCATCTATTTTCCTCTCCAAATTTTCCCTCATATTATTCATCTCCCCCTTAATATTTTCATTCATAAAAATCAGCTGCTGCATAATCTCAAACATTCCTACCTGTTTACAGGGAACCTGTAGAAAATGAGGAACAACTCTGGCAACGTATTCAAGATGCAATAAACAATCTTAGAGGTGATAAAGAAGTTATGGAAAGGATACATTTTAATTTTCTTCGACGTATAAATCTTTGTGTGCGTGAAAATGGTGAACATTTTGAACAATTTTTGTAAAATCTCTATTTTGATTATGTTGTAAATAAATATTTTTGTGAAACCTATACACTCTAAATTATTAAAACAGAAATTTAGCGAAAACCATGAGAGTAATCAAGTCTTATCAAGAGCTTTTTTTCTAAAGTAAATGAGTTGCGCAATCTAAATTTCATACTCAAACTCCTTTTCTTCCATTGGCGTAGAATTTTTAAAGGTGCAATTATTTAAAAAATCAAGTTCTACGCCTATGTATTATTATCGGACAAAATTTTAATACCATTTTTTTGCCACATAAAACTCTACCAATATACCAAATTTCAGCAAAATTGCATATGCCGTTTTAAATTTATATGGGAAAAACGATTTAAAAATTGTAACTTCAAGGCCCTCTGGAGCCCAAACGAGGCAACTTTGTACTAAGGTAATTTTACTTAAATCGACTTATTTTGGTCTAAGGAATATGTGGTATGTTTTTGTAAAGACCTTTTACAGACACCTTGTATAACAATCTTATACATAGTAAAATGTGTATAATTTCCTTAGCCACTCTAGATTTATAATGAACCTAAACAACATGTATTAAAATATTCTTCAGAAACGCCTTTTTGTTAGATTTTTTAAGCAATTGATCTAGGTCTAAGCAAAACTTTGATATTCTACTGTTTAAAAGAATTTGTTAAATTATTGATATAGTTTTTGTAGTGTATTCAGACATAGGATTAAAGCTCGAGGTAGTTGAACCGAAAGATTGAATTAAATCGTACAGCAGCAAATACACAACTCTACGTTATCTTTGTTCGATTTAAGCCCTTGTCGACGACGAGTAATTGCTCAAAGGATCTTCACTATTCCTAGCTTATTTTCTGTTTTTCAGGCACTCGAAGCTACTGCCGAGAGTGTAATGAAATTTACCCAACTCCCACTTGATGAGTCAAAGCATGCTACACAAATATTTACTTTGGATATGTCAACATACTCTATAATAAACTTAGCACAATAAACTTTTGCAATAAAAATGCAATACTTGTTTCTCCTTTGTTCAAGGAATTTATAAAATATAAATTTTTCTAGAACATATTTGGCTATCATTTAACTTTTAAAGATAATATTAGATTTTGTAATACCGGCAACATTAAAAGTATAGTAAAATTTGCATACCTGTTGATGTTGGTTTGTATAGGTACAAAAATGGTGTTTTTATCATTTTAAATAAAAGACTGATAATTAGGTACACACCACAAACACTAGGTGAATAAAATATTTTAGTTTTCACCCATTTTCGTTTCATCTCATGATTTAAGTACTACTTACTGTGTCGGAAATAATATTTTTCTACGACAACACGTATATTATTTACTTAATTCACAAACTGCAGAATGAATGTGTAGAACCATAGAAAAATAAATAAAGAAGGTTTGAATAAATGGCGGGACTTGTTTCCTTGTTGGTAGTTGAACCGTAAGCGCTTAGCGCGCTGTTATCACTAAATTCAAACCCGTTTTACACCCATAAAAAAATAGGTTTTTAAAAATAATGACAAATAAATCAATAATTTTACTGATTTATCTTTTTAAATTTCACTTTAATATAATGTGTGATCAAATACAGGGATAATCGTTAATAAATTTAAAGTTTAAGCTAAATTTAAATATTATTAGATGGTGTAAATCTGGCTTTGAAAATAAATTAGGTTATGTTGCTATAAATAAATATGTCAGCCTGATATTATTTTCATTTTCAAATGCAGGATACTTTTTTCAAATGTAGGTGAGTAAATTGTATTAATTAAGTAGAAGTTAGATTTAACTATAGGGAGGTTCTTAAGAAAATCATTAACTTCTGATTCATTTAAATTTTAATTGCAGAAGTATTTTTCTCACAAAACTAACAAGAAATTTTATATTTTTCCTGCTATTATTACTCTTAGTCTTAGAGATAAATGGATCCACATTTTAACATTTGTGGTCAAAAAAATGAAAGGAGTTGTGAGCGAAATGTGTGAAGCCAATTTACAAACAAATATTGTAGAACCCGAGATAGAACCTCATCCTAGTTTTACTCATAAAGACCAAAAAAGGCGAATGATTTGTGCTCAAAAAGTTATTGTTCAATTTTGGGGTGATATTCATTATTATATTTATCAAATAATACCCAAATATGTTCAACAACTTATATGCTATTTAGACCAACTTGTTAATTTTTGCATAGTTCACCTATTTAGATCATAAATCAGATGTTTTCTATTTTTATTGAAATTTTTATACCTTTTATTGCAAGAAAAATGTAAGAAAGTAAAAAAAGTTATGACTCGTGTTAATTTTTAATTTTAAGATACACACTGCACCTTTATTTTTGTTTTAGATATTCCTGGGTATGGAGATTTTTGGAATGTGCATAAATGTGTTTCTTAATTAGGGCGAGTTTCAAAGCCCACCTGTATTGAAGCTTATTGTACCCGAAATAGACATTACAACTATTCTAGATTGAAATAGGTGGGAAAAAGCCTTAAAGGGACAATAAGTATAAGAATATTAGAATTAGAATGATTTGTCCTTGGATTAATAAGGGATATTTAAAACATTAAAACAATTATTTTTATAATTTAACTACTTTGACTTTTTATAAAAACTATATCCCGTTTTTTAATAATAAAAACATTTTCATGTGCTATGCTGGTTATCATATTATATGTTTATTTTTCAGTAATTTAGTGTGTGATATAGTGCTTGTTATGTTCAAAATATGCAGTTAGAAGATAATGAGACACATGTAATTATATGGTAATTCTAAATAAATTAAACTTGTTAAAAATGTGTTTAATTTTTCAAATAATTTTATTTTTCAGTTAAAAAAAGTGACATTTTCCATTTTTCAACATTTACCTACAACAAAAATTCACTAAACTTATTGTTTGTTTAGTAGTTGTAAGTAAAAGTTGTCAAATAGGAAAATGTTACTTCAAATTGCTTCAAATATCTAAATTATCAAGCCCCCCAATTTTTAAATCGCGTTAATTAGTAGTGTTCTACTTTATCGACAGAAACTGACAGGTATAGTTCAACCGTAAGCGCTTAGCGCGCTACTGTCGAGGTCAAGCAAACTTGTTACCAACTATTTACATGGAATCCGACCCCCGTGTGTAGAACTATTAAACGAATATAATAATTGTATATTTATTTTATCAGAAACATGAAATCCACCTATATTATAATGTTTATTTACATCAATAAATTAAAAAAAAAAGTTTCAAAATATACAGTGTGTCAATAAACATGTGACGACCACATAAGCGAACTTGTATGTGGCATGGATATTTTTTTTATAGAATATTAACGCCTCCTTAGATATCTTACACTCCACAAGGAAAGCCCTGTACGTGACTCTATTTTTGGCTGGCTGATTAGTTATTTATTTTAATTGCATGCATTATTAAATAATAAAATACATTTATTTCTTATATACTAAAAAGGAAAAAAAATGTTACGGGTTGAACCGAAAGTTGTGGTTACAAACAATAGCACATTAACAAAAAAAAAATATATATACATATCTACTTATTCCCAAAAGGAAATAGAAATTTTTTTGTTTATGTTACAGGTTAAGCAGGAAGCTAGGGATATAAGTAATAGTTTTCAATCATTTGGTGTATATCGTTCCTTGACTGTGAATGAATCCAATTTCTAACTAATTTTTTGAACAAGTATTTCGAGTTCACGTTTTTTATTTCACCAGGTAATCTGTTTGGATTAAAGGACATTCGGGAATAAAAGGCAACGAAATAGCAGACAACTTAGCTAAATCATCCCATTTGTCTGGAGATGTATTATCTGCAAACTGTATCCCACATTCAGACTTAAAATCATTATTTAAAGAAAAAATTATAACTGATTGGCAAGAAAAATATGATAACACGTTAACTGGTTTAAACTTTAAAAATTATCACAAACAAATTCCAAGATTAAGATGGTTCCATTTTTTAACCAACAGGCACTTTGTAATAACTATAAACAGAGCAAGATCAGATCATGCATTAACTCCATCCTATAAATACAAAATAGGCATTGCTGAAAATCCATACTGTTTATGTGGAGAATACGGAAATTTGGAACATACGTTACTGGAATGTCCACTAAACTGGGAGAGCCTAAATACCTTTTATAATAAACTAACAAAAAATGGGCAAATTTTACCAATTAATTTTAATTGTATTAGATTTACTAACAATACTAGTATATTATTTTGTACTTACCAACACATCAAAAGATGTAATATAAAATTGTAAATAATACTAACGACAGTTTGTAAGCAACCTTGCGATTATCACAAAAATTGTACGTGCATTGAAAAAACAGAACAAAAAAAAAAATACAAAAAAAAAATTAATTACAAAAAATATATAATATAATACAACAACAAAAATAAAAATAAAACAGAAAAATTTATATAAGCACACATACCTAATACTAACAATAGAGATACTAACAAATATTTGTGTATTTGTAGATTTGAAACAATATTGTGTATTCGTGGAACAGGTACAAAAGTCTGGCTAATTGGTTCCTACTACAGCCATTTAACTAATTAAAAAAAAAAAAATCTGTTACAGATTTTTGGGCCAATATACCAGAAACTGCATTGAGTATTTGATTTTTTCACCTTAGGTAGGTACGTTTGATTTATTTTTAACCGAGTATTATACTTATGTTCAATTTGTTTCAGTTCAGCTTTATTTTGGAATTGTCTGAGTAATAGACATTCACAGAACAGCTGACGGATGTCATATATCTGAGTTTCTGCAAATAGTTCTTCAGTAGAGTAGGTAAAATGTTTTTTATAAATAATTTTTATTAAAGTTTTTTGTGTTATTTCTAGACTATGCATATGTGCTTTTAGTGCTCCACCCCAAGCAACAATTCCAAATCTGATGTGTGATTCAATTAGTGAGTAATATAATATCATCTGCTTAATAGAAAGAATTCGAGACAAGTATCTAAATTTATAAAGTAACATTCTGAGTTTTTTGGTAACGTAATTTATATGTACGTCCCACTTAATGTTTTGGTCTATATATACTCCCAGATACTTTATGTGAGATGTGTATGATATCTTTATTGTACTGTTGTTATCCATTTTATTAGTTATTGGTTTAAAACTAGGAAGACTGTAAGAATCAGAAGAAAATGGGACGAAGAAAGTTTTTTCAAAATTTACAGTCAATAATTTTTCTTGAAACCAGCTAAATATTAGGGGCAAGTCCTCTTCCATTTTATTTTGTAGTATACGCCAGGTTGGTTCATCATAAAAGATAACTGTGTCGTCAGCAATGCTAATTATGTGTCCATTAGTAGGAACTTCAAATAAATTATTTAAATATATATTGAAGAGTATAGGTCCAAGCACTGTGCCTTGTGGCACTTCATACTCTATGGCTCTCACTTTGCTAACAGCTCCGTTGATTACAAAACAGATTGCTTTCTTTAGCACAGATAGGAACGCAAGAGATTAATTGATTTTCCTCTAAATCCTATATTTTCTAAATTAGCTAACAATTTTTCATGGCTGACCGTATCGAATGCCTTCGCTAGATCGATGAAGACACACAACGATGCATTTTCGCTGTTTACCGATTCCCATATTTTAGTTTTTAGTTTTTAGTTAAAGTAGTTATAGCATTTTGTGTTGATACGCCTTCTTTAAATCCAAATTGTTGTTTAGAAATAATGTTATTTGTATTTAGGTAATTATCGATTTTATTTTTCAATATTTTTTCATATATTTCAGCAAAGTTTGAAATTAAGGAGATAGGTCTATAGTTGGTTAAAGAAAGTTTATCGCCTTTTTTATAAATGGGTTTTACATGCGCAAACTCCAACGAATTTGGAAATATTTCATCATTAAATGATTTATTTATAATAAATTTCAGAGGTTGTGATATTTTGTCAGCAATCATCTTAAGGACTTCAGCTCTTATTCCATCCGAGCCGGCTGATTTATTGTTTTTTAAAGTTTTAATGGTTTTAATGATTTCATTCTCATCGGTATCTGGCAGAAAAAAAGAATTACTTATAAGTTTTTTAGGAAAGGGTTTATTTTTTGGATGAATTTTGTTAGCTAAATTTTTTCGTACGTCCGAGAAAAAGTCGCAAAATTCATCAGATATTTTTTTTACATTATCAATTACATTATCATCACTATCATTTATTTTTTTTATATCATCAGATTTGTTACTATTGCAGGTTATTGCATTAACAACTTTCCATAAATTTTTGTTATCATTAATAATCTTTTGATAGTAATTTTGTTTTGTTTGCTGAATCAGTTATTTAAATCTATTACGGTATTGTTTATAATTATTTATATTTTCAAAATTTTTTACACATTCATGAATATTATTTTCGTTAAAGACTATCTGCCAGGTTTCCTTCGAAACACTGTCTATTAATTTTTTATAGTTTAGATAGGTTTTTGTTTCGTAATTGCATGGTTTTTTATTTTCATTTTTTGATAGATTAATCTGCAAAAGAGTTGGGTAATGATCCGTTGTTGAATTTTGCATTACTACTGGAATATAAGTATTGTTTGTTTTAGTGGTATCTAGTAAAAAAATCACCTTTCATATTTAGTGCTTGTCCCAATATTATTTTTATAAATTTCAAATAAGTGACAAAAGTGTCAAACTAATTATCAGTATACTTTTAATTAATAAAAAAAAAAAAATAATTCGTCTTAATCGCAATCTTAAAATAGGTAATAAAGAGAGGACGCCTAACAAGTATATCGAGCACACGTAGTATTCTGTGCCGATTATCTATTGGCCGCCATTATTTTGTTGCTAAGCATTTCGATGACACCAAAGTTTTTGTTCGTGTTTATTTCTGATTTTGAAAATAAACGACATTCAATAATTGGTTTATTACAATGGTTTATTGTGCGGTATATTAGTGTAAAAGTTATAGCGGCAGGAAAGAAGCAGATATTACGTTTCACAGGTAAAAGATAAAAATATCAATCGTTTTAACTTTATATATTTTCTTATATTTATTTCAATTTATTTGGTGTTACACAGCTTGGTATTTACATATTGTACATGTCTCACTCTAGAGTAAAAAATGTTACCTACCAAATTTATTTATTTTATGCTTTTTATTGATATTTAAGCAAATAATGATATTAAAATTGCCAAACATGTAATTTTTTCCAGTGGAGTGGCGTACAATTCTAAATATTAACTTTTATTAAATTCTAATTTACTTTTGCTTTTAATATATTTGCAGCAATGTTTATTTTTTGTTTTATTTTAGATTTCCTGTGAATTCAGCAAAAAAAAATCGTTGGATTCAGACAAAAAAAATTGCAAATTGGATGTCGACGCCAAATGATAGATTGTGTTCAAAACATTTTGAAAGACATTTTTTTTATGGGACGGACTATAAAAGAAGCAGATCCCACTATATTTTCCGAATTCTCTAAATACATGCAACCTAAGAAGGTGCGTATACTAATGAACATAATTAAACATGTATATTTTTTTAATTACTTTTCATTATTATGTTATAAACTTTTAAGACTTTGCAACCCTTTGTGTATAATTCAAAGCATTACCGTAATAATTGATTGTTTGTAGTACTTAAAAAGAAGAATATTGCATTTGGAAGCTGAGCAGGCCCTTCTAATAAAATTTCAAATAAGGAATCTATCCTAGAAAGCCCTAGCATAAAACAAATTAAAAGACAACTTTTACAACGGGTAAAAAAAAATAAAAAAAAAAACAAGACAAATCAAAGTTCTTAAACAAAAACTTAAAAGATATAAAAAAGAGTTGTTCGCTAAAACTTCTTGTTATTGTACCAAATAAATATTATTTAAGGGTAAGTAATAAATTTATGTATAGTTTTTCTTACTAGCTTAATTTAATAATATACCTAATTCTATTTTAAAAATATTGGAGAAAGTTTTTAAATATCAAAATGAGTAAAACAATTAATTTTTTACGAATTAATAACACTAGAAACTTATTACTTACTCATTATTAAAAATTTTAATCAAAAAACGCTATGTGGTTTAGAAGTACATATACAAACCTTATAATTTTAATTATTTACACCGGAAAATTATTATTGGACATTCAAATATAAAAGAGGAAAATAATAAATCAGAAAATGACGATACTACTTAATTTAATGTAAATCCTTTTGTAATCATATTTAAAAAGAAATAACTTTATATGAGTAGTTTTAAATAAGTTATCAAAAACAATAATTCACAGCGAATATTTTAATAAAAACTGATCTCAGATAGCATTTTTACTCGGACATAAAGTTTACTAAATAAATAAGTTCGTACTTACCTCCAATCATTTATTAAATGGACTATCCATAGTATTATGAATTGCATTTCCCCTTATTTCAAAATCGGCTTGACAGCTATGCAATCGCATGCGAGCAGCGTGGGAGATGCATCTGCGACAGAAACGTAGCCCTGAAAAGAGACAAAACATGGATATACTCGGTAACAGGTGTCGTTCCATATCGATCTTCCTGTAGGAAGTGCGCGCATGCCCTCTACGCTCCCCCTTCGTCAAATAGTGGCGTCCAGACGCATTTCAATCGGGGAGTGGTGAGTTATACGTCAAAACTAAACATTCATATTATCGGCAAATCACTTAATTTAACATTAATCAGTGATGTAACACCAAAATGATACAAGTGCGTTTTGAACACCGTGATATCCTTTAAAACCGTCCATATTTGTTTCGTCATAGGGGTGAGTGCGTTATGCGGGTTGCCAGCTACCGGCTCGCATAGATTGTGTTTTTGACGCGTCCAGGACCTGTCGAAGGACCTCTTATCCTGCAGGTTGTTTACCTGTGGCTTGCGACACTCTCCAACTTGTTGCTGCTTGCTAGTCCCACCTATTTTGTCATTTGTTTTTCCACTCGACCACCTGCACAGTGCTTCTTTTCTTCGGAAATAGCAATCAATACAAAATGCCACGGTGTTACATGGTCAAAAAACAAAGCAACAAGTATCAGGTGCAGAAGGACTTTTGGGACCAAAATAATTCTTCGTCTTCTTCCACCGGTGCACCGGAAAGTCCTACTGAAGGATGTGTGGCGCCGTTGTGTTACACCCCACTGACCAATCGAACAAGTAAGTTGATAAGTTTTATCTAGAAAATAGTTTAAAGTTTTGGAATAGTAATAACGTATTACATGCCGTAAAAAACATCAGTTAACTGTCAAGTTTACCTAATAAAAATTGTAATTTTCTGCTTTGCTTCAGTTATTAATATGTAATAAAGAACAGAAGAACTGCATCAGGTTTGATGTAAAACAAAAATATATAATATTTAAACCTCGAGCTATCTGAGAGGTTTACTCCCAGGAGCGCGAAAGCGTTTCCAAGACAACGAAATAAACAAAATCGATAGAATTAAATTATATTGTAAATAAACGCCTATTCTAGTGAACATATTTTTTTTATAATAATAAACTTAAAATTCCTACAGTTGCTGTGTTTCATTCATTTAGAACATGACTTGAAACTGCCGGTTCATTTAATATAATAAATTAATACTGAAAATTTTATGACAACAATTTTCAGCCAATAAAATGCAATCATTTCAGAAGGTTGACATGACAACCTTCGTATTTATTCGGAAATTGCCCTACCTAGCTGTAAGATTAATAAGTGAAAATTTACCTGCCTTGACAGCTGTCATAAAAATCAGTAGGGTAGAATAATTTCGAATTACTATTTATTTTAACATAAATATAAAAATCAGTAGGGTAGAATAATTTCGAATTACTATTTATTTTAACATCAATATATCATTATACATATGTTTAAATACAGGCTATAATGTTTTATTTTTAACAATATCGTTAATAATTCCTAAATAAGTACGAAATTCTTTTTCCACTTCTTTCTTGGGCAATGGCGAGTAAAGCAAGGAACTATTGGATTTTTTGACTAAATGCCTGTGTTTCATAAAATAAAAGTAGTATTTCGATACAATTTTGTTTTTTTCCATGCTGGATTTATGATTGATATATGGTATTATTTCACGAAGAACATTGCTCATTTCCTTGAATAGATCTTCTTGTTCAGCATTGAGACCAGAATTGTTGACCAAATACGCTAGAAATTTTAAATTTTTATGAAAAACTTTAATGTGGTCAGATTCTATGCAAAACGAACAAATTTTGTATTTATTGCAACTCATTTTACTATTAAAATATTATAAATATTTTTTACACTTCGTTCTCTTTTACAAATTTTTAGGATAACCAAACGTCAAAAATACAACTAGAATTTGTCATTCCACAGCCAACTTTAATTGGGTCCTGATAAGTAAAATTATCATTTATTTTGAAGGCATTATTATTATTACTTTTGCCTTTGTTCTAGTGGATTAAAATTATAGAATATATAAAGAATAATGTTTATTTATAACTTGTATTGAAGGCTTGCTTTACTAGAGCACAGCTGGGGAATGTAAAAAAAAATGCAATTAAAAGTGTGTTTCGGATTCATCAAAATATTGTATCTCGATAGATATAGGCCCACAAATTTTCCCTTTTCTCTAGTACTTTGTAATTGTGTGATATTGACGAAATATTATCTACCTTATTTAGGTATATATACCACAACTTACTGGAGCATAGGGATATTAAAATATGTGACATCAAATCTGCGATTTAATTCTTAAATAAATATGTTAGGTAAAAATATCATTTATCTTAAAGGCATTAGATTCATTTTTTTAATTATTAATTTTCTCTTTTTTCTAGTGGTATAAAATTATTGAAAATATAAAGAATAATGTTTATTCAAACTATTATTAAAGGCTTGCTTTACTAGAGCACAGGTAAAGTAAAAATAATGCAATTAAAATTGCGTGTATGATTTATGTCAATAAAAGTAAGCCCACAATTTTTCGCTTTTCTCTAGTACTATATAAGTGTGTGATATTGATAAAATATAATCTAACTTATTCAGGTATATAAACCACATCTTACTAGAGCATAGGAATATTAAAATGTTTGACATCAAATCTGCGATTAATAAATAACTAAGCAGCGCCGGCGTCGCGCCACCGATAAAATTAATTAGCATCCATGTTCAACAGTAGACATAATTTTTTCCCTTTTCTCTAGTGCTATATAATTGTGTAATATTGCTAGAATAATATATAGCCTTTTCAAGTAAATTAACCACATTTTACTAGAGCATAGGGAAACTAAAATTTATTTAATATGAAAACCGCGACTAATGAATGCCACCTATATGAACTTATTAGCTTCCGATAAAAATAGAGTTTCTTTTTACTACTGTAATGATCAGAAAATATGGCACAGTTTCACAAATTTCCTATCCACTTTTTTGAACATCATCGAACTTAACTCTATTACAGAAGCAAAAAGTAAAAACAAATGACATATTATTATTTTTACCTACTTTATTTACCAACACAAATAAGGAACAATAAACTTACAAAAATCATGGTTTGGTTTGATAGTTCAACTTTGATTTTCATTATTATAATTATTTATATTAAATACACAGTTATTGTAAACAATACTACTAGCTTGTATTGATGTTTTTTGGCTGTGCTGAATGTTAGACTTTATTATTGACGTATTTTGATGGTTGTTTTCCTCTAAATGTTCACTTCTTATGGCTTGAATTATGTTTTGATGATGCTTAACATCCAATTGAAGATACAGTTTTATGGACTGTGGATTACTGTATCTGGTAACCTTAATAAGCTGTTGTTCCTGTACACCATTTTTTGCCAAGCTTGATACTGCCGTAGACCTTGCTGAATGATTTGTGACTTTAACTTTTTTTATATCAATGCCGATTTGAGAAGCGGATTCCTTTAACCACGAAGATATTGTGTTTTTACCAACACCACTATTTTTGTACCATTTATTTAAAAACTGTGTATTCCAGTTAGGATTAGGGGTTACGAATAATCTATCAATCGTTAGATCCCCACGCCTTTCCATATATTTTTCAAATAGCATAGTTTCACAAATTTCCTATCCACTTTTTTGAACATCATCGAACTTAACTCTATTACAGAAGCAAAAAGTAAAAACAAATGACATATTATTATTTTTACCTACTTTATTTACCAACACAAATAAGGAACAATAAACTTACAAAAATCATGGTTTGGTTTAATATTTCAACTTTGATTTTCCCTATTATAATTATTTATATTAAATACACAGTTATTGTAAACAATACTACTAGGTTGTATTGATGTTTGTTGGCTGTGCTGAATGTTAGACTTTATTATTGACGTATTTTGATGGTTGTGTTCCTCTAAATGTTCACTTCTCATGGCTTGAATTATGTTTTGATGATGCTTAACATCCAATTGAAGATACAGTTTTATGGACTGTGGATTACTGTGTCCGGTAACCTTAATAAGGAAGAAGAAGAGGAAACATCATTCCACGTCCTGTGCCAATGTGAAGGCTTGGCTGGAATGAGGTTTCTAACATTGGGCGAAGAAAAGCCAATTGCATGCAACTACATGCGGGAGCCACTGTCAAAGCTACTAAGTCTAATAAAAAAGACCAGGCTAGACGACATACTCTAAAACAAACGGAGTCCCACAATAGATCTGAAAAGGTCGCGGTGGACAAGGACAAATAACGTCCAACTCCTAATCTAATCTAACCTTAATAAGCTGTTGTTCCTGTACACCATTTTTTGCCAAGCTTGATACTGCCGTAGCCCTTGCTTAATGATTTGTGACTTTAACTTTTTTTATATCAATGCCGATTTGAGAAGCGGATTCCTTTAACCACGAAGATATTGTGTTTTTACCAACAGCACTATTTTTGTACCATTTATTTAAAAACTTTGTATTCCAATTAGGATTAGGGGTTACGAATAATCTATCAATCGTTAGATCCCCACGCCTTTCCATATATTTTTCAAATAATCGTATCGGACACTCGTTAATATTACTATGGTTTCTTATTAGCCACTTACTATCAGCTAGCTTTTTTGATCCACCTTGAGTAGTTTTTGTAAAAACTGGATTATATTCAATTCTTCCGGTAAAATTTCCTTCATGGTCTAATTCCTTAACAAAATAGTCTACCTTTGCTGTAACCCCTTCACCACCTCTCCAGGCTAGTTCACGTGAAATAATATGAAAAAATTTGCGCTGCAGACCCACAGGTTCATTTTCATTCCATATTTGAATAATTTTTGTATATTCATCATTTGTAAGTGCAGCTGCACTTGATTTTCGTTTTGTTGGATCTCTTTGTAAACGCCGGCGATTAACATCCCGCGTAGCTCTTGCTGATACAAATTCGACATCGGAAAATGGAGTAAACTTGATCTTAAATTTTAAAAAACACATTTCTTGTAGTTGCTTTGCTGTTGAATTCCACATAACCTAAAACAATATCAAACATTGTATTAATCATACTAATATAAAAAAACTTTAAAAAGTACTTCATATCATAGTGATCTTTTACCTTCACAACAGATTTTTCTGTGTTCTTCTTCTTCTTCTTCATATTAAATCCCCAATCTTCTAAAATTTCTCGACGGAGGTACCTGCTGCAATTCTGTAATTCTTTTCTTCACAAAATTCTAAAAATTGTTTCCATATTGTTGCCTTCGATTTCTTTGTATTAGGTGGAATTAATGTATCTACCTCTTTTCTTATTTTTTTTTCACTTTGTGTCCCAAAACGCGACATTTTTTTTATCCGTGACAGATACAAAACACGACTACACACCTGGTTTAAAATTGGTCAGACATAAACCTACTATGATACCTCTAATAAAAAAGAATGTGTTTAACTGGCATGAATTTAATTTTCCTGTCAAAGAGGTACCTTTTTAGAATTTGGATGGTTTTGTCATAAAATTTTATTACCGAATACCCCACGTGCTAAACCTAATTTCAGGAAATTTTTTTTCTCGGTTTCACTCATGTTTTTGTTATAAGATAATTCTCCCTCGTCTTCGACTCGGGAGAATTATCATAACAAAAACATTCGTGACCTTGAAAAAAATTTCCGGAAATAATTTTAGCACTAGGGATATTATAAGTGAAAATTCTAGGTGATTTCTGATTAATCTAAATAACTTTTTCAACTATATTCATTAGTGAATTTTCGGCATACATCTTAATAAAACTAGTAAATTTTCTTTAGTTTTTTTCATTATACAACAATGATTTGTTTTTTTATTAAAATTTTTTGATAAATAAACGTTACCTTCGGTAATTGAAAAATAATTTAATTTAGGTATTTCATTTAAAATCAGCCTCTTACTAGAAACTTGTCCGATCCTATTTATAGGTTTGTGCACATAAAATTTAAATTTTTAGAGTTTAGTACATAATTTTAGAGTAGTTACGTTTACGTATTAAAAATGTTGCAACTAAGGTCATTAGTATCAACGTAATTGTAATTTTATAATTATAAATGTTAAACTTGCAATCACTAGAGAACTTACAAATCATTGCATGAAAATCTACGAGTTACAGTAGAAGGAAAAACTTTACTTAATAAACAACATGAATTCAATGGTTCTAAAAATAATTTAAATTTTTTATTGGAAATAAATAAAGTTTTCAAGAAATCTATCTTATTAATTGTTCTTGTCCCCCTTCTCAATATTTTAATAATCCATAAAAAACCCAAGCAAGCACATATCTTACTTTTCTTGTATAGATCAAGAAAAAATATTAGAAGAAATAATATTTTTGTATTTTTTCCCAATACATCCCCAAAACTTTGTATTGTTCAAAATATTCCAAATTACATTTTTAGAAGAATCAAGTTTTATTTGTTTTATTAATATTTTGTAAAGGCATAAATTTTTTTTTGCTAATATGCAGGATAAATTGATCTTATTGCTTGGTTCTCTAGAATCCTTTAAATCTATTTAAGAAACCCAGATTATCCTAAAGTAAATTACGCTTTATCGTTGTCCTGTAAGGGTTAGTTAATAAGTAATTTTAAAAATATTTAGTTTAAAGATACTCCTAACGTGTGTTTAGTGTTAAAGCAGGGTCGGCTCTAGAATTTCGTCCACTGTGTGCAAAATCCTGAGTTGGCGCCTATCCCCTATCTAGCTTGACTACTACAATTTTTTTATATAGGTCTAAAAAATAGATATACTAAAAGAAACCACAAAAAAACTTATTTTTTTTTAACATAAACTTATTTTCAATTAACAAACGAATACCTATACTTTAAGATTTCTGTAATATCGGTTTTCTTACATATCTCGTTTTCTATTGCAATAATAGCAAGACAACAAAGTCGATTTTGTGTGATTGTGGTACGTAGGTAAGTCTTGATCCGTTTTAATTTTGGAAACTCCTTTATCCTGTAGCGACAGTTACTGGAAGCGTTAAAAGAATCTGGACGGCTATACTTAAATTGGGAGCAAAATTCAATTTTGTTATAAATTGTAGTACTTCTTTAGGAGTTCTATTTTTTGGTTAAAAGAGAAGATACAATGACCATTTCGTCAGCGAGATCTAAGCCATTTATATCACTATTATCTTGGTCAGTTAAGACGTTCTCAAGTTTTTTGCAGTATGCTATTATCTGGCTTTTGGGTACTTGCTTTAAGTTGTAAATGTCATAAAAAAAATTTAAAATTTTTCGAGTGATCTTCTAGAGCGTAACATCTTTGCTTCAAAGCATTTAGGGCTGTATCTAAAACAATATAATAAAATTCAATTTTGTGTATTTTATACTTTTCTTCTTGATCTATGATAGGTTTATCTTCCTTTTCATAATCAAAGTTTCTTTTTTCACGACGGATTCTATACCTAGCTGTTGCTTCAAAAGATTTTTCTACATCAATTTCTTCTGCCAGTTCCCCCCATCCACGAGCAGTTGTTCAATTTCATTTTCTCTTAAATTGTGAAAAAAAATCTGCAAATTCTTTAAAGCATCAGTGGAAGAAGGAATATCATAGTCTTCTGTCTGCATAAGTTTACTTACAGGATTGACATTGTTTAAAAGAGTATACCAAATAACAAAAAACACAGAAGTTTGAACTGTTTAAGTTGCGTAACTAAACCAGACGCTTCATCACCGATTGCAGCTCAATATTTGGATCATTATACGAGTATATATAGAAAAAAAGAGCATCATAAATTTTACCTATTTGGTATCGCAAAGGTTTTATGGCGTCAATTCTGTTTTCCCACCTTGTATCGCTAAGTGGTTTAAATGTTATACTCTCAAAATGTTAAAGTAAAATTGACCATCTAAATGTCGACGCGGAAAAAAAATAAATAAATTTTTTGTACAGTATTGAAGAAATTGGCAGCTGCTGAAGAGGACATGGCCATGTCATTATTTACTAAATTTAAAGAACGGCTACCACATGGAACAAAAAAGCGCGAGGGTTAATGTCTCCAATTTTTCTTTGGACGCCTCACCGTTCCCCTTTCATATTCGCGCCGTTATCGTACCCCTACCCACGCATATTTTCTACAGAAATATTAAGTTTTTGTGCAACTTTTAAATCATTTTGGTTTTATTTTGTATAATATATGTATTTTTTTTTAGTTAAATGGTATAGCCCTCAACATCGGATCAAATATAAAAGAACATCTTTTGACAGAAGTCTGCTTTAACCAAAAGTTCTTATAACAACTAGACAAATAAAAAACTAATATTTTATTTTAAATTGATAAATGTAATTTTTGGTGCCCCTACAACATGGCGCCCTGTGCAACTGCACACTTTGCACATGCCTAGAGCCCCCCCTGGTAAAAGAGGCATACTTTTTAGCAATTATATTAGGTAGGTTTTAAAACTTAGTTTTAAAAAGTATTTTAGGATTATACTTTAAATTAAATTGATCCCAGAATCTTTTGGGTACATTTTATATAATTTTACTACATAAATCTTATAATTTAATTAATCTAATAAATGATAGGGCTCTTTTAGAATTACATAGTATTAATTAGTTATTTTAGAGCATAACCTAGCTTTTCAACCAAATCACATTATGTTGATGTTGCAAGATAAATTGCTCAAAATAAAGAAACCTGGCAATTTCCAGAGAAAATAAAAAAAAATTATAGGATAAATATGTATTTCTCCTCCCCAGTGTTTAACAAATTCATTATATGCCATTGTTGAACAAAAACCAAAGAAACAATAATAATATTAATTTTTATTTATTTCTGTAGACGTATACATAGGTATAGAAAACGTCATATAAAATTATAAACAAACAAGACAAAAATGTAAGAGTAAAAACAAACTTATACAGGGTGTTAGTAAATAAGTGCGACAAACTTCAGGGGGTGATTCAGCATGAAAAAATAATGACAGTTTGTTATATAAACCTATGTCTGAAAATGCTTCGTTTTCCGAAAACGGGGTGTTAAAGTTTTTCATAAAAACTGACGATTTGTTTATTGCTCTGAAACCGGTTAAGATATGCAAATGAAATTTGGTGGATTTTAAGAGGTAGTTATTTCGCATTTTTGGCATGCAATTAAGAATTTTATGTTTATCATTGGCGTGCATACGGGTAATGATCTCAATTCATTTAAAGAAAAAAATGGTACGCCACTGCGATATTTTAAATTAAAAATCATTTTTGAATTCCACATTAAATTTGTCACAAAAAATATCTCTGTCCTTTTTTTCGTGTGGGGCGCCGTTTTTATGCAAAAAAATAAAATATCTTAACGCGTATTTTTAATTTCTTTAATACATTATCAAGAACTATCTAATACAATAACATTAAACTAGAACAATAACAGAAAATAACACTAATAAAATTTTAAACAGGCGCAAAGCTACAACAAATTCTGAAAATGACCTCCCTCAGACGTGAGACAAGATTCAACTCTTCGCCGCATTGATTGTCGTATTCGCGCAAATTGTCCTGGTGTATTTCTTATTGTCTCACAGCGGGCTATCATTCGGTTCCTCAGGTCTCCGACATTTTCGACGGGAGTGGAATATACTAGTGACTTAAGAAAACCCCAAATGCAAAAATCCAGAGGATTTAAAACCGGCGATCGAGCAGGCCAATGTTCCGTACTTCCCCTACCCATCCAATGATTTGCATATACTGCATCTAAGTGATTTTGTACATCAATGCTAAAATGGGCTGGTGCACCATCATGCATGGACCATAAGTGTTGTCTCAGCGGTACAGGAATTTCTTCAAGAAGAACAGGTAACTCTTCCTGTAGGAAATTAAGGTAAGAGTCGCCTGTTAGTCGTTGTGGGAGGAAATATGGACCGATTAAATGATCATCAATTACCCCAATCCATACATTTACCGAAAACTGATGCTGAAAATGAGCTACAAAGATTCCATGTGGATTTTCCTCAGCCCATAAGTGATTATTATGGAAATTTCGTATAGACTCTCGACCAAAATTAGCTTCGTCAGTAAACAAAACTCTATTTAAAAAATTAGGAATTTGAGCGATTTGATCAAGAATCCATTGGCAAAAAATAGGCGCGGAAGAAAGTCTCTAGGTAGTAGAGCTTGCACACGTTGAATATGAAACGGATACAACTGCTGTTCTTTAAGAATTCTAAATACAGAGAAGTTGCTTACATTTAATATGTTGGCAATTTTTAGATTACCTGTTTCCGGTGACTCCGCAATTAACTCGAGAACTGCTTCTTCTAGTTGCACAGTTCGTACTTCTCGAGGCGCCCGCAGTCAGCCGTTTGTTTCTTAAATGTACCATTTACGCGCAAACGTTGGTGAAGGCGAGCAAATATTGTGTGATGGGGTACCCTACGTCCTGGATACAACTCAGCATACAATCGTCGAGCTTGCCGACCATTTCCATTACTTCGACCATAGACAAAATGCATGTCTGACAATTCCACGTTTGTATAATTTTCCATTGTTTTCGATAAAAGAAAAGTTAATTCCTTATTAACATCAATGTTATACCAAACTAAAAGCTTAATAATGAAGAAACGCTAATTTGACATTTCGTTAAACTATTCGTATTTAACAGAATGTTGACAATAGCCTACTAGTACTAGCGTCGCTATTAGATAATAATGTATTAAAGAAATGGAAAATACGCGTTAAGATATTTTATTTTTTTTTGCATAAAAACGGCGCCCGACACGAAAAAAAGGCTAGAGATATTTTTTGTGACAAATTTAATAAGGAATTCAAAAATGATTTTTAATTTGAAATATCTCAGTTGCGTACCATTTTTTTCTTTAAATGAATTGAGATCATTACCCGTATGCACGCCAATGATGAACATAAAATGATTAATTGCATGTCAAAAAATGCGGAATAACTACCTCTTAAAATCCACCAAATTTCATTTGCATATCTTTTCCGGTTTCAGAGCAATAAACAAATCGTCAGTTTTTAAGAAAAACTTTAACACCCCGTATTCGGAAAACGAAGCATTTTCAGATATACGTTTATATAGCAAACTGTCATTATTTTTTTATGCTGAATCACCCCCTGAAGTTTGTTGCACTTATTTACTAACACCCTGTATATAATTCGTTACAAACAATGCATTTGAAACATTTAAATAAAATTATAACATAACATTTAAGTAAAATTACAGTGGAGGTATTCCTCAACACAATAAAAAGTGTGAGCTAGTATGACCTTTGTTACTCGGGTTTTGAAAGCTATAACATCATTTATGCATTTTATGTTATCCGGAAGTTTATTGTAAAGCTTGATTGCAGTAATTAGAGGTCCTTTACTTACCATAACTAATTTATGTCTAGGTATAACAAGATTTTGTGTATTTCTTAAATTGTACCCGCTATTAATAGAAATATCACTCATACAAAGAATATTCTGATGATTAGACCTTACATATATAACACATTTTAAAATATAAAGTCCTTCTTAAGTCCTTAAAAAGTTATCAACTCCGCTGCAAAAAAGATTAAAGGCGAAGCTGACTAGGTTACTTCAGATCAACTGTTACCAATACTCTTAGCGAAAGGAGGAACTTTGCTATTAAGATCGATTTAAGTGTTAACACATGTGACAATTGGTTTATCAAACTCTCTGTGTATCTCAAGGTCTTCAAGAACATTTAGTTTAAAGTTGCAATTAAAAATATTATGAAGAACAGTAACATTCTCAGAAGGAGTGAAGTTATGATTGTTGAATTTAATATGATGTCCAAAAGTAGACTTATTTGGATATCTAATGTATTCACGAGCTCGTATTTTGAGTATCTTCTCAGTTTTTCTTATATAAGACGTATTACAATCGTTACAGCTTAGTCTATAGATCCTACTTTTGTGTAGCAACTCGATTGCATCCTTAGTACCTAATAGTTGGCTTTTAATCGAATTAACATTTTTAAAAGAAATTTTAATATTTTGCAATCCTTAAAAACTGCAGCAACATCATTGGAAATTTTCCAGAGATATGGTAGTGAAAAGTATTTAAAATTAGCAGGAGGTTCATTAGTAGGATTAAAAGCAAGTTGGGACCTTTTCTTGAGTTTGACTTTATTGATAACCACGTTAAAAATGGAAGTATTGTAGTCATTATTAAAAGCTAATTGTTTTAAAACGTTGATTTCTTTATTAAAATTAAAGTTAAAGGCATATTAAGAAGACGATGATCATAAGAGTATGTGGCTAATAACTTGTATTGATAAGAGTGATTTGAGTGGAAGTTAATTAGATGGTCAGTTTGAGTAGGTTTCCTGTAGATATCAAATTCAAGTTTATTATCCCGACGACTGATAGAAATGTCTAGGAAATTAAGTGATTTATTAACTTTAAGCTTACCTGTGAATTTTATTTTAGGATGGATATTGTTAATGAAAAATAAGAAGTCATCAATCTAAGTAAAATTACAATTCAAAATAGCAAAAATGTCATCGACATATCTGTACCAGTGTGAAATTCGGTTGTTAGGGAAATCATTCAATTTTTTTTTTTTGTTTCTAAGTGATCTAGAAATAAGTCTGCTAATAAAGGGCTAAGCCATTGGGTTGTCTATAGAATTTTTTATTAAAAATAAAGAAATCTTTGTCAAGACAGATTTTTAGTAAATCCAAGATAATATTGATAGAATGAAGGTTGAAGTTATTTTAAGTAAGAAGGTCCTTGATAATAGGAAAGGTTTCCTCTCTGGGAACGTTGATAAATAAATTGCTAACATCAAAAGAAACTAACTTAGCTTCTAAACTTAGATTTGTGTTTTTAATTTTGTTAACTAAATCAATTGAATTTAAAACAGTATATTTGGGTATATCATTAAAAGAAGAGTTAAGGAAGTTATTGAAAAATTTAGCAAAGGAAGGTACAGTAGAGTTGAAGAAAGTGACTACAGGTTTCATTGGGATCTCTAATTTATGTATTTTACGCAGGCCATACAAACGAGGTAAATAAGGGTTTTTTAAAATGAAATTATTAGAATTTTAGAATAGAAAGTCTCTTTTAGTGAAAAAGACTTTATATTTGTTTTGGAGTGAGGGTAGCCATATGTGAGTAGTAGGGATTAAGTGTAAGGGTTAAAGAAAAGGTCCTTTATTTCTCACAAGTCAATTTAATTGGCGACCGGTTTCGAAGTTGTCACTTCATCATCAGGCACACCTAAATGGAATGTCAAGGAGTCAGTTGTAATAATAAAAAAAGAATTATAAAAGCATGAACGGACTTTAACATATACAAAATAACAGAAAAAACACAAAAGAAAGTTAAACAATAACCTTGACTCACCTTGACTAATTCCATAAAGGAAGCGCTACAAAAAGTTCTAACAGAACGAGTTAAAAAAGTCATGTGTAATAAGTATTTTTAAAAAAAATTTAATGTAGGTTAGGTTAATCGTAAGTATGTTTCACTTACTTTTATTGGAAAATTCTCATATCGTATAGCCAACTTGTTCAAAGATTCCTTCAGAATTAGCTTTAGAACGTCCAACTCGATCAGTAGCCTATTTGTTAGGAATAAGGATAAGATTGATCCTATGGATCAGTCTGGTGTTTACAAACTAACTTGTTTGAACTGTCCATGCTCATATGTGGGAAGGACCTTTCGTAATTTTAAAATACGCCTGAAAGAGCACACACGCTGTCTTCTAGCATTGGCTTCGACATTTTGCATATGACTTCTAATAAATTCCTTCTGAATAACTTTAAAAAATATTAAATCTGGCCCCTCCTGCTCTCTGAATGCACAAATTCAATTTATTAGTACCCCAACGTTCTCTGCGCTTATTTAAATTACTTTCAGACTTTTACCCCCACTCATTTGATCTTCAGTCAGTTACTTACCACAATTAACTCTCCCAATTTAGATTTTCTTTCCATTAATTTTTGCCCATTCGCATCTTATTAAAAATTTTTTTAGCTTATTCAAATTCTCCCACGTGGTTGTCATACGCCAAAATTTGACTTTTCTTTTTTGACATTCGTACTGTCAACCTAGTTTCCGTTTCCTGTAACAGTAATTTTTCTTTTGATTATCTGCTTCAAATTTCCCTTTTACATATGAATTTTCATATTTTCTTGTTTAGTGTTCTAATTTTCTTGTTAGTATAAATTTTTTTGCTTTCTCATTCTCAGTTTAATATATTTTACTTTCAATAAATTTTGTCACCGCCACCTATACTCACTTTCAGTAAATAACACCTTCGTTAGTACACTATTTATCCGCTAATTTAAAATTTACAGTTTACTGCATTGATTCGTTAAAAAAATCTAGATAGATGTCTTGACAGTCTGATAATTTTTAATTTTTACTTTCAGTAATTAACATTATATCCTTAAAACTGTTTGTGCTTGTAAAACTATTTTGTGTTGTTTAGTTAATAATTGTCTTAAATGTGTTTTAATTAATTATTTTATTCAAACAGACATCTGGTGGTTTAACCTAACCTACATTAAATTTTTTTAAAAAATACTTATTACACATGACTTTTTTAACTCGTTCTGTTAAACTTTTTGTAGCGCTTCCTTTATGGAATTAGTCAAGGTGAGTCAAGGTTATTGTTTAACTTTCTTTTGTGTTTTTTCTGTTATTTTGTATATGTTTAAGTCCGTTCATGCTTTTATAATTGTTTTTTTATTATTACAACTGACTCCTTGACATTCCATTTAGGTGTGCCTGATGATGAAGTGACAACTTCGAAACCGGTCGCCAATTAAATTGACTTGTGAGAAATAAAGGACCTTTTCTTTAACCTTTACACTTAAACTTTATATTTGGTGAGAGTAGATTTAAACAAGTTTATAAACTTCTGCAGACGGTTGGAGTTCAAGGTTATAAAATCGTTATTGTTAAAAAATTCTTCAACTTTAAGTATGTAGTTCTCTTTGTTTATGAAAGCGCTCAGACCAATTATTTTATGGAGTTTTATTAAATAAAACTCAGTATTTACACAGTTTAAATACCTTCTCGCTTCATTTGTTATTACCCAGTGTGTAAACACCACTCAACCTCTTTAAGTATTAAATACCTGATTTATTTATATCGTTGTAAATTCCAAGGTTGTTAAAAGAAATAAATGTAAGTTATACATACGGGAATATGAAAATCAGAGACATATTACGAATACAAGTATTAGAAATTAAAAATTTAAAAAAAACCGACTTCAAAAACGTGCAGATACCTTCACCACATCGTAACCAAATTTATATCGGACTATCCCTGAGGTACCCCTTACCAACAAAAACAGAATTATATAAATCGGACAAGGTGGCAAAGCATTATCGCTAAACATACATAAAAAATGAAGAGTTTGAGGATTTTCTCATGGACCCAATAATTAGATTTTCACCAAATTTATATGAGACCACCTCTGAAGTATCTCCTTTCTAAAAGAAGAATTATTAAAATCGGACACCGTGTTAAAGAATTATCGCTGAACATACATAAAAAAAAATATTGCGACGAATTGAGAACCTCCTCCTTTTTTGAAGTTGGTTAAAAATACATAGTTGTCAGCAACTTACAACTGCAAATTACAGTTGAGCTTTACCTGTAAATCAGGGATACCTTACTTAAGAGAATTTGCGAAGGTCGTAATTATGCGTTTAGTTAACATATTTATCAAAACTGGAGAGTTCATTTAAACAACTGACACCAATATAGCTAAATAAAACGTAAAGTTGATCAAAACTGCAACTTTTAATTGCATTATTTAAAAATTGTAATTGTACTTAACTGAAGACTGTTTACATCTAAATTCCATTATTTATTATCGGACTCTATATATTCTTCAGGTAAGGTTATGTGAAACATTCAGTTACGATATAAATCAACTTTGTAATTTAGATTTAAATAACTTTGAGTCCTACTTAATTAGGGCTAAATGAAAATCAAAACTACATAACTGACCATAAAATCATAATTTATTTTCCCAGAGTTAAAGTAGCTAATGCATTTTTTATGTCTTCAAAAGCTTGGTATGATTGTTGATTTAAAAAATAAATTACGGAAGGAAACGTACAAAATAGGTTGATTCTTTAAACATAGCTTTCATGTATTAAAAATTCTAAACCAGAACAAAGCTTAAACAGACCGAGAAAGGGATGTGAATCGTAACATATAATGGATAAGAGAAGTTAATTTTGCATGGTTACAAGTCACGCTAGAAGAATTTATGGATTTATGTCAATAATCTTGCTTTCCTTTTTTAGCGGCGTGGTTTATTTTCACATCCCATTTCGTTAAATTGAAAAAACTAATCCGGATTGATGGGAATTATTGGAAAGCTTATTCGATTGCAAGATTACGCTTTCATTATTCCGGAATATCATCAATTGAATTATGTAATATGTGCACTGCAATGAATCAATAGAGACAATAAGTGCTCTATATTTCAGACGGATTATGTTCACGGACATGGAAACCAATACGGACGATGAAGCGACAAAATTGATTCTTGCAATCAATGCAAGTTTAGTTTTTAATCGTTTTAAATCATACCGTCATAAATTCTGTGAATGTAGTTCCAGCAGGAAATACGAGAATATATAAGGATATTAAAATTTTCAAGGCTTTCACCAAATTAATTTAACAAAAAAAATTACGGATTAATCTGATGTTTACAATTTGATGAAGTACAGGGTGATTCATTAAGTATGACGACCGGGCGTTTTTCGGAAATCGTATGCCCTAATTTGAAAAAGAAATTCTCATAACAAAATCGGTCCAAAAAATGACTAAAATATTTTTATATCCGTAGTTTTCTGATAGGCGCAATCTATTACTTTTACAAAATATATTTGGGTTTTTTACAAGACATTTTCTTATTTGGGTTGAAAAAATTATCAGCTTTAGAAATTACTGTCCTTATTTTACAAATAAGTACATGTTTGTTTATTATTATAGGTCTGTTCCAACACGTGCAAAAACCGTATATTACCGCACAAATCATGCGCATGATTTGTACGGTAATAATACGGTTTTTGCGCGTGTTGGAACAAACTTTATGATACTATAATACTGTAAATTACATATATGTGAACTGATTTTCACAAAAGTAGACTCCGTGCAAAGAGCATTAAAGGTAGGTTTCAGAAACAAATAACACATTTAACGACTTAGTCCAAGCTTTCGCGAAAGACCAGATCGTCATAGTAACAGGTTCATCTTTTAAAATCATTGATAGTAACTAAACGAATATAGACGTGCGTGCGAAGCTTGGAAGAGGGCAAACAAACTGACATACAATAAAACAAAGACCGAACTAATGTTTGTACATCACAAACTAATAAGACCTCCACGAATAAAAATAGACGATGTAACCGTGACAATAAAGGACAGTTTGGAGTTACCACGATATTAGATCACTTTGAATCGAGCATGTCAGGTAAACCAGACGGAAAGCCCTAGATATATAGATTAAACTTTTTACGATTTATATACTCAAATTCAATAAAACCAACGATATTGTAGGTAGCAGAAGTCTGGAAACACAGACTCCAGGGCGATAAGACATCTAAAGGCGAGAGAGAGACCTTTTCTGCTAGCCATCGTCAAGGCATATTAAACAGCGCCCACATTGATACTCCCTGTTCTTGCAGGGGTGACACTCCTTCAGGAGGATGCTAGTGCAGGTTGAAAAGCATACAATATAATCAGACAGTCACCGGAAATCTACAAGACCAGGATAACTTATAGAATACACCCGGCAATGAGACATATGTTATGTACACGCACCGAAAAAACGGTAACATACATTAAATGCACAGACGCTGCAAATCAAAACGAAACAAACCATATAGGAATGACAATCTGGGACAAAAACGAACTCACAGCGACAAAACGAAACAGAATCACATGACACAATGTGACATAAATACATCGGAAAACAACTGGCAACAAAATACATACTACAGCACAGCGACGAACTCCATGGAAACATTGAGGTGCAAACAGACTCAAAGAACATAATAACCAACATTCAAAACTACAAAACGATTAACAAACACCCTAAACATACACAAAATCAAAAATACCCTAAAAACAGAAATGTACACATACAATTTAAATGGAAAAGCAGAAACGAGCAAAAAATCAGAGAAACGCATAAAGTATCCCACAAAATTATATATAGTTTATAATTTATAGGATAGTTTCATTGAAGAAATTAATAATCTTGAAATAACAACAGGCTGTTTTTGCTTTTTAATAGGATTCTCACTGGTACCTATATCCCGAAAAACATTTTTCAAAATTGATTTTAGTTAATGTACCAAATTCATCTGTCCTCTGAGGTGTCCAACTATAATTAAAAAAAAAAAAAATATAACTACAAAACCTAAATGGAACATAAAAGTGTGTCCTGCTAAGAAGTCGTATCTACAAAATGAATATTTTTAGTAAATGTGGGTCGGTAGATAATTACGTCCTTTTAGAGTTGGCAAATAAGTTTTGCATATTTTACTAACCTTTTCTTATAATTGTAGTAAATATTTTCTAATGCAAGCAGGTCTTTATTATTTTGTGTCATAATAAAATCTAAGCTTATTAAATTTGTAAGAATCTTAAAATCGTAATTTTCGCAGATACGACCTCTTGTCTTAGCAAGGCAGAAGCCGGCTTTCCAAAAAGTCATCCAGCATCATACATTTCTTTTACTTCTGTTCTAGTTTGTTTCGTGTTCTTATGATAATAAATTTACTTATAATATATTACTTAAGAAGAAGTGAACTAAATATACTTACATTTAAATATTGATAATTTGTTTCTGTGTAAAAACCCATGATTTATAACAACTAGATAAACTTTCTATTGAATTATATAGTTTCAACTTATTAACAATTAAAAGAAGCACTGGAAACTTTAACTATATATTAATTTAAAATGTATATAAGACAAATATTATACTCGGAACGAAAATGTAAAATTGGCATTTATATGTAACTCAATTATCTCGAAAATACTTTAAAAATAAGTCAAAAGATATTTACCCATAGTTCACAAATCGCTTTTAGCAGTTAGAGAATCCAGGTTAGTATACATAAGGGTCCAATCTTTAAATTGTGGAGGTTGTTGGCTAGCGGGATTGAAAGGAATTTGTCTTCACAATTTTTGGAACACCGTTATGATATTTAATTGTTAAGTTGTTTTCGCCAATTATTATTTCGTTCTTAGTAGAGCACTTAGTTCAATTCTATTACTTAATTAAGCTTTAAAACTTACCCAATATGTCTTTTTATTACACAATGTAGGTCTAATTTCTTTGTGGATTTTATAACATAGGGGAATGATTTGAGCCTAAGTCAAAGTTTTCTTACATTTCAATTAGTTTCCAGGTATTTTACTAGTGATGTAACAGTCCAGTAAGTTTTTCTGTGAACTGACAGTTCTTAAGCTCGAGCCCCAGATGATATTTTGGTATTAAAATCACATCCTAAGATAAAATGTTATCCCATTTGTCGTAATAGTTCTCTGTAATTTTCTTTTTTTAAATTAGGTCGTGATGGGATATATACTGATCCGACTGCGAAACTGTATTTATTCGTTTTCATGTTAACTGCTATTGGGCCCTATGATTGAACGTTTACGTTATCAGTAACGTACATGTTAGGCCGACTTTTAAAAGTAACCAGGCAAGTTCGTACACCAAAAAAAAATTCTTACTGTGGCAGTAAGAAAAAGTTAATTAAATATGCCTCAGCTAGAAGATTTTACCGTGACAGTAATACAAGATTTGCTAATATTTGGATTACTAAGAATTTATTCGACTGCGGCAGTAAAACTATGTTACAGCTCTGGTCAAATATTATTACAGAGGTAGTAATTTTTTTCTTACGGCTACAGTAAAATTGTATAACTACCACCAATATCTAGGATTACCATACGTAACATCTAGTTGTAATGCTGCAGTAATACTGTCTTACTGCTTTGGTAAATCTGCTCTAGTGCTGCAGTAATAATTTCTTACCACTCTAGTAAAACGGTTTCACTGTTAGAGTAATAATATCTAACCACTCTAGTAAAACTGCTGTACTATAACAGTAATATTATCTTACTACTACAGTAAAACGGTATTACTGTTACAGTAATAATGTCTTACCAATTTAGTAAAACTGTTTCACTGCTACAGGTATAATATTTTGCCACTATAGTAAAATTGTGTAATAATAGGTTACTACTACAGTAAAACGGGTTTACTGTTACAGTAATAACGTCTTACTATCATGGTAAAAATGTTTTACCAAAATATAATTTATATTAAAGGCTGAAATAGGTTTAACAAAGGTAAATATTTTTCTCATGAACTCGAAAAATAAACTCTTTTATCTTTCGCTTCAAAGAAAAATATTTACACAAAATTAAATTAATTTCGGATAAATAAATCGATTTGCTTAACTTTTTCCTCTGGAAAATCTTCGGTGAATTATTCATAAAAGGATTGACAAAATAAAAAAAAAATGTTTATTTTGAAATCAGCATAGTACAGCAGAGCTAAAATGTTTTTATAATTTTTATAAGGTACAAAAAAAACATTTTTAATCCAAAGCTGCAGGAACGGAAGTTTACTCGAAAACTATTCGAGATATAAATGTCAAATTTGGATAATAAAACAATATTAATTTTACCATGGTATTTTCTTTGGTCATACAAAATTCCTCGAATTTTTTCTTAAAATAAGATGCTTTATGCTTTCTTCATCTAATAACTGAAAGGAATTATCATCAATGCCCTCATCTAAAAATAAAAATTAAATTTGTGTGGAACGACAATTCAAGTTTAATGAAACGTAGTATTTGCAACTGAAAGTGAACTTGTTTATTGTCACTTAAGTGTTTTGATCAACAATCTACAATATTTTTATATTTAAGGTTTTTTTTATGATTTTTATCACTATATAAAGCATAACCAGGTTGTTCAAGATATATTTTTTAAGTAATCTCAAATAGCAATAGGTTTTAGGAGTTTTAGGTTGTTTTTATGAGCTTTCCCGCTCAAATTTCGCGATCGCAGCAGAAAGTTAGAGACTAGAGTAGAAATGAAACGCTCGAAAATGATATGGATCGATACGATTGGTATCGCTATCGCTATGTCTCATTGAACACAGCTTTCTTTTAAATCTAACAAATGTATTGCTCTGTGAATCTTAACCAAACATTTTTAATAAATTTTAATCTAAAAACTTTCTATTGGAAATATTACATTTTTGATACTGCGAATATGCTCCGGTGCAGTTAAAACATTTCTAGACCGTATAGCTCATCTTCAATTCGAAATAAAAGCATTCATGCATTATGCATTTCCCGCCTTTTTTACTAATGTATAAATAAAAATGGATACAGGTACTATATTTAGATAAGTATATTATTTCGAATTACTTACCAACGAAACTATGAACTAGGTCCGAAAACCCCCACTCCGTTAACAATGCACAATATTCCATATTCAATATTATACCATTTATACCCCCAGATAGAAATTACGCAGCACTTCGCACTTTTTCATGCACGCTATGACCTAAGCTCACGATGCGACGATTGAACGTATTGACTGCTTCTGTGATTATCGTCGACTCAAGTCAACGCCTGTGCAAAAGAATATGATCGAAGCTCTTCGTCATTAATCGTAACGGTTCGGTACATTTGTTGTTAACCTGTCTTACCGTGGTTGTTAGAAAAATATTACTATTTTGCAGATTCAGTATGCTAGTTTTACGGTGGTAGTTATAAAAATGTTACTAGTAAAGGTCTAACTGCGGTAGTAATACAAATTACTGATTCAGTAAGAAAGGTTTACTATGATGGTAATACGAATAATAGTAATTCTATTTCTAACTGGAGTAGTAAAAAAATATTATTGCCACGGTAAGAATTTGGACTGTAAAACTTAGTTTACAGTCCTAGTAACACATCTAACAGTTGTTGTTAGACAATCTAACAGTAGCAGTAAAAAGTTTTACAGCCATAGTAAACTTTTTAGTAGTAACACTTTCTTACTGAAGCGTTTTCCTCAGTGTATGATGGAAACCTGTTAAATTAGAACATAACAGGCGGAAAATAATTGTAATGCGTTTGAAAAAGTTTTACATTATACGAACTTGCTTTATTATTGTTAAAACTCGGCCTAACATGTACGTTACGGACCCATTACCTAGATTCGTTCTGTTCCTATTTTATTCTCGTCATAATGAATATCATTTTTTTTTATTACAGCGGTTCCACCTCTGGCGTTATCCGAGGGATGCATGGTACTATATACTTCTATTAAATTGTATATAGCTTTGGTTTGTTAAATGCGTTTCTAATAATAGGCAGATATCTATATTTTGTTCGATTAGGAATATCTGCAGCTCTTCTCGATGGTCAAAAAGTCCATACGTAGCATCTAACTCTAGTAATTCTGTCTAGAATTGTATTAAGCATAGTAATCATTTGGTTCTTTAAAGATACTTATTCAGTTTCATCAGGTCTGTTATTATCAGTCACGTTTGAGTATGTCAAATTTGCCATTCTTTGTGCAATATTAATTATAGGTCGTTTGATTTGGATATTATTTCTATTATGGTTAGTTTTAATTACCTGATCTCCTCTGTATTGTATTTTTTGCGACTTCGCATCTTTTATAGCTTGCTGGATATACTTTATTTTAATTTACGCATTTTGGTGGTATATTTGCCGGCTAATCACACTCTCTTGTAAGAGAGCATTTGGCATATTTAACATACACTGGTTGCCTATTACAAGAATGCTTAATATGCCGATATGCCTTTTTGTCATTTTATTAACTCGTTTTAGTTTTTTTAAATACTACAATATATTTAAAAAAAAAAGAAAATATTCGATGTTATCAAATGTTAATTCGTTTTTATGCTGTAAAAGCATAAACGAACTATAATATCTTTTCGATCCATCTATGGAAGAAGGTATGAACTAATTGTTGATTATTTTCGGAAAGTGAGGAAGCCATTTTTAGTCCAAATTTTTTTAATAATGAATTACACATAAAATGCAACCTAATTTTCATTTACAACTATTTCGGAGGTCTAAACCTTTTTATATTTTCCGATTGAACGATTTGATAGAAAAATGTATAACTTAGGTGGTTCAAGGTTTCATTTTCAGAAAATTTATTGAATTTGTAGTTTATTCTTACAATGAAAAAGGTCTAAAAATAGTCCACACGTTTTTAATTAGAAACAATTAATTTTAAAAAAACAATGCCTGAACCACCTAAGTTGATACGATATACAGTATAACTACGGAAATAGTTATAATTAACTTTTGGTCTGCAGACGCCATTCTAATGCACAAGGATATTATGTCCTTAAGTTCTTATTTCTCTTCTTGTTTTTTCGTAATTTCTGAAAATTTCAGGCAATTATTTGTAATTTTTAGAAAAAGCGGTATTTCCTAGTAATTCGTATCAATACTCCATTAATTTCTTAAATTTTTTTAAATTTTCTGTAAATTTCTCTCAACATCCTGTACGATTAATCCCATCTGCGAAATTATTATTATTAATATTATTATTGAATTTATTTTTTAATCATTTATCTTGTTTTCCCTGCCTCCATCCTTTCTATGTTGTAGTTATTGTAATATCTTGTATGATATAATTTTTAAAAATACATTCATAATTCTCTATATTTCTTTTAAGATCATCTAACATTATTGATTAAAACACAAAGATTTTACCTCTGACAGGCGTCACGCTTTTATAATTGGAACCATAATATATAATACGTAAATTCAAATTAATTTTAGTCTGAAGGGACTATCGATCGAAGGGCTGAAATCACTTCTGATAATTTTCCACCGATATATATCTGATTAATCAGAGTCCATTAGAATTAATTGAGTCACTGAAGGACTTTGTAGTTTCGTCAACGGTTAAACACAAAATCATTACCCCGTCACGGCGTGCTGACTAACGCCTTTATTGCCGTCATAAGGCCCAGTGTTTCGGGAACACTAAACGTATATTCTCGTAGGAAACATAGTAATCCTATGCTAATTTTCCTCTGAATAGATTGAGGAATACCATTTAGAACATCTTGCGGAAATTAACCCAAGAAATGTCGAAAAACGTTGGTGATATCTTGTGCTGGATGGATTACATACATAAATTAGCTTTGAAAACACATATTAGAATTAAATATAATTTTTATTCACTACGTTATTGTATGAACAGTACGTTTGTAGCAAGTCAAAAATAAATAAAATATGTTCCAAGAACAAAATATTATAAAAAGCAAAGTATCAAAATATTACACAAATATAAATACAGTTACAAATAATAATATAACTGATATAACATAAAATTTATATAATACACCATTTTTATTTTTAAAATAGTCTATATATTCACTGACTGAATAAAAGCACATTTCGAGAAGAAATCGCTTTAATTTTCTTTTAAACTGTGATAAGCTAAAATGATTTAAATTTTGCGATTTAGATAATCGAAATTTTGCTTTACTTAGGATTTCAGCTTGTCTGGTATTATAATAGTAGACATTAAACTGCTTAAGATGATATGCACTATTTTTGAGAATTTTAAAAACTATTAAAAATAAGTAGTGATGGTAATGTCATAATTAGGGCTTGGAAAATATGCACTTAAAAATGGTATAAATATGTATGCATGTATGCGTTAACAATAGAGAAAATATGCTTTCAAATATGCAAAATAAAAAAGACAGTCATTTTTGATATTTAAATTTTATTATAGACTTTTTAAACATATGAATAAATGATTTTACATTTCTATCAATTACATCTAATTAATTTTTGAATGAAAATAGTAAGTTATCAAATATTTTTAAACGTTTTCAATAATGAAACATTGCCTTCTATCACTTAAAATATGTTTGTACGCCGAAAATTAACGTTGCACTTCACAAGACGTTTGAATCCAATTCATTATTAAAAATGCCAGATAAAACAGTATGTAATCCCTCTATTGTCTAAAATCCTTTATTGTTTAGTAAAACTGATTTTTTTATGTAACATTATTTTCCATTAACATAGACTGTTCAATAAAAGATTTAAAATTTTTAACTGTTTGTATGCTTTCAAATAATGTCATACCTCGAGATTCAAGCTTAGTTATGGCTGTGGCTATGCATGTATAATTTGCTTGAATGTGGACAATAGGGCTATAAACTATAAGATCGTTAAAAATATTGATGCATTTTTTAATTGCAATTGAGTTTTCTGGGTCAAAGTCGCAGATGACATCTTTAATTTCGTTAAAATTTGTCGCAATAAAAGTAACACAGTTTAACCAAGTGCCTCATCGTGTTAAAACTGTTTCTGGTGGCAATGGAATTCCTGGCAAACAATCCTTGAACCCGAAGAGGGGCTTTTACAAAAACTTTTTAATATTTTTAATTAAATTATTTACGAGTGGAAATTCATTCCTAACCGTCTCATGTACCCTATTTAATCCATGTGCTAAGCATGTGCAATGGATTAAATTCAGAAAAAATATTTTTAAGTTTTCAGCTGCTTTTACCATGTATGCAGCAGCATCAGTGACCATTAATAAAATATTATTTTTAGGCACTTGTCTAGGTAAATAAAAATTTGTTAACGAATCGTTAATAAATCTGGTTATCGTTAAATTATTTATTTTGTCTAAAACTTTACCTGAAATTAAATATTCTTTATCAGGGATATTTTCATCTAGTGCGCCGATTATAAAATTTGCAATATAGCGCCCCTGCGTATCAGTTAATTCATCAACCGAAAACCACACAGGTTTATCGTTAATTTCATTTCTTATAGAATTCAATGCGTTATCAAAATTAACTTGAACATATTTTTTGCGCAAAACGGATGAACTGGGTAAATTTTCTTCCTTAAAATAAGTTCTAAAAAAATTTCTAAACAGAGGATTATCCAATTTGTGAATTGGAATATAACAAGATACAAATAAATTGCACAAATCTATATTAAAATTGTCCTGATGATGATAAGAAGTGGTCCTTGGTCTGTTATTAACTGTTGAATAAATCGGTTTAAAAGTTGTTTTCTGGATAAGTGACTTGTTGTTCCTAAATGTTGATCCACTTAAAATTTTTTAGACAGACAATCTACAAAAAGAGATCTAACGTCATCGTCAAATATAAAAGAATATTTTTTTGAAATTCAAAAATACGTGAATTTTTATATATAAAAATAAAAGCTACATGATTTTTAAAAAATCTGGTTGGTAGAAAGAAGCTTTTGACTAAAAATAAAAAAACATTTTCTTATTTAAAAAAAAAAGAAAAACTAATGTATTGTTAATTTTTTTAAAAATTAGATGAAATCCGAATAAACAATTTAGTATAGCTCTTATATCATATCTTGATTTTATTTCTTTTTACTTCTAAAATAGGATTCAGCTGGCTTTGAAAAAAGTTTATGGTGTGAAAAATACAACAAAAATGTTAGTTATCCTCACCAGTTTATCGCAGATGGAGCAAAAAACGATTCTCAAATAACTTTTTTCATAGATCCATTTCTTCATCATTTGCATTTTTCCCGTAGCATGTTTCGGCATTTTTAAAATGAACGCTTTTACTTTCGCACTAACGGCACTTTTGCAGGAATACAACCAATAACAATACTTAACCAAAATAAATTTAAAATAATACTGAATTAACTACCTGTTACACAAAAACGGATAAATTTTATGAATCATCCCCTAATTGCTCTAATCCTTAATACCTAGTAGTTTAGAAAGCAAAATACCCACTTGGTTAATATTTCGTGGTAAAATGCAGGAACAATTTAAAAATATTGTAATGTTTACATTATAATGATAAATAAGCAATATTTTATTTTTAGATATGCATTATTATTTTAAATATGCAATATAAAATTCTGCACTAAATATGCAGGCATACACTTTATATGCATTTTGCATATAATCCAAGCTCTAGTCATAATAACTTGTGTTGAAGAGTGGTTGACAGGGCTCACGATACCCAACATTCGTTAAGATTCTTATTACTTTTTTGCATACGAAATAACTTAATTGAAGACCTTGATGGAACAACGGGATATGTTACCAAAAGTAATTTTTGAGATATTTGAGATTTAAATATTTAATCAAATCCGGAAATCACGTTCACACACTAAAAAATAAACAAAGTTCGAAAAAAATAGCAAGTTATATAAATTTTCAAAAATATTAACATTTTTTTGAAAAATGTATGGCTTGTCCCCTTTTTGCCTACAGTTGTATAATACTTTTTTTTTGTTTAAAAACAGAAAGGGTTATTCTCTTAGAAACCAATAATACTTATGCAGCTTTCCACGACTACATCTTAACACTGAGTTTTCCTAGTTCAAAAGGAAATAATACCAAAAACAAAATAATATAACTTTATGCTAAATCTAAACAAGGAAATAAGTTAAGGGGCTTTATCGCTTACTGTAATAATAAACAAAAAAAAAGAAGTATTAAAAAACTTCATACATCCATTTGATTCAATAATGTGATTTTGATGACAGTCTAACACAACATCGTCTTCACTATCACTTAAATTATTATCACTGACATTATCCACATCTTCTGTTTCATTATCGTTTATATTTTGATTTTCAGTATCCAAATTGTACGCTCCGATTTTTCGATAAAATTGCATGGTCAGTGGAGGTATATATCTTAAGATCCGGGTGATATTAGAATTTTTTTTTTTTAGTTCAAAGGAATGGGATTGTCGTACTTTTGTTTTAGATCCCTTAATGTCAATGAAACTGCATTTCGAATACCTCTTTTCCTTATGGTAATACTTTTAAATGGCCCCTTTAATCTGTGTTTTACAAGTAATTTTGGCTCTCATTTAATAAATTTAAAACTGATAACCTGACTAAAGTTGAGCATTTCTGTTTAATCTGTCAAGTTCTTTTTTACTATCTGACTCTGTAGATCTTTAAAACAGAATATCTTTTTGCTCTAATATATTTAAAATGAAAGGCTTTGTTCGTTTACATTTTCGTACTGCTTCATATCAATCATTTGGCTCATATCCCTGCTTCATTTCTTTCACAATTTTCTATTATTGAAAAATCACAATTGGAGGGTAAGTGCGTATGACCAACAGCTAAGAATCTGTGTTCTACTGATTGGAAAAACCCTTCATTGACTAACTGCTGCCATAAACAGATAATAGACCAATTTTTGTTTTGTTTTGTCAGTATAAACTACTAGTTTTCTGTTTTTTTTCGAGTAGATTTTGTTTAAAATGTTTGGATAATATGCTGGCTATCTCATCACTACCTCTTTTGGCTAAGCTTTCAGTCCACATGTACATATATTATTAACCAATTATACAATCATGTATACACCCAGGCCTTCCTCAAATAAAATGAAGGCCCAACTGTCAAACTTGGGACTGATGATGCTTGTTGCAAGCCAAACGAGATAACACAAGTATCTTGATTATCTTTGGCACGTTCAACTTCGTCATTTAAACTTTGTTTTATTGCTTCAGCTCTTCGTAAGTTCAACTCGTTTGATTTGATTTTGCCTAATTTTCACTTCACTCGCATTTTGATCTTCTATAAGTGCCTTCAGCATATCACATGTTTTACAGGTATCACTTTTGGGTAGCTTAAATATTATACTCGCTGCAGAAAATACGCCTGCATTTATCTTCTGATAGATCTGATAGATCTCAATTTTTACACCAATCAATGTAGTGGTCTTTGTACTTGGATATGTTTAAATCGTGGTCAATATATACTTTTTTAGCGTTTTTGTTCCTGCTGTAATGGCTTATGTACTTTGGTATAGATTCTATGTGTTGCCTGCAAGATTGGAGTTGATCATCAGGAATTTTATTGGGTCAAGTTTTATGCTTGTCCCGTTTGTCACATTCTGGCGTTGTAAATCCAGTATTTACCATTTTTGACACAGAAGTTCTACTCTTAAGTAAACAGAGAGGAACTCGGTTTGCAAAGTTTTACCATTTTTCCGGCAGCATAATACTAGAATGATACATTTCTTGAAGAAATATTTCGTCTAGTTTTTTTTTAGGGTAAGATCTTTTTTTAGGGCTAGATTTTATGCACGAATATAAATAAATGATCTGATTATCGTAATCCCAGAATGATTTAAAAACATTATTTTCTTTTCCTTCTAGAAGCTCTCGACATTTCTTATTTTTGCATTTGTAAGGGAGTTTCCAATGTACCTCTTGATGTTGTTGCAGGTACTGGTGGTAATTCTAATGGTCGTGGAGCCCCTTGAAAATCATTATTAGGTTGTGAAGCATTTCCAATGCCATTATCCTAAAAAAAAAAATAGTTGTTTTATTTTGTGTAATAAATAAATAAGCCACAAAAAGTAAATAATGGCAAAAAGGGAATAAGCCAAATAATGTATTTATTTAGCCTTGAATTGGGCTTAAAGGACAAACATTTTTATATATTAGCAGGGAGCTTCATAAATACATAATATTATGTATTGTAAAGGTATGAAGGACATTTTTTTTAAATTAATACTGTGGAAATAGATATTACTTAGATAAGCCACAAACGTATTCGCAAAAAGGGAATAAGCCACATATTTATTTTTTTACCTGTTATGTCGAACAATCTGAAGAATCACTCGTTGTTGCAATATTAATATAAGTTTTGTACTTTACACTATCGTTTGAATCGAAATCACTACCACTTTCACTGCTAGAACTGTCCGAATAATAATATTTTCGTTACAGCACATGTTTATTTGGTTCAGCCATCTTGCCTATAAAAATAAGGAGATTCTGCTAATATGGCGCCATCTATTATCCGATAGCGATACAAATGTTTTAGTGAGCAGAGACCTTCATGGTAACTGAGAAAATTAGTTGAACTTAATTTCTCTCGAATTATGGCATATCCCCTTGTTCCGTCAAGGTATTCAATTGTCTTTGATAAATTGCCCAAATAATAAATCCGTAACCTATCTGAGAATGTAACAATAAAAAATATACCATTTTTAAACATCTAAAATTGGTACCTAACTAATTCCAAACGCCGAAGCAAAAACAACTAACAAGATAATCTTTTAGCAATCATATCAATATGGTAAGTCCATGAAATTATTTCTATCAAGTTTTATTCCTAATAGTTTGACACTGTCAAGTTCCGATGATAAAATACCACATCTAAAATTAAGGTTTTGAGTATTTTTATTATTTATCATAAACTTATTAGCAAAGAACAGTTCTTTGACAATTCAATATTATCGTTAGTAGAATTTGATAGACAATATTGATCTTTTCCAGTTGAGATGAAGGTCGTATTGTCGAAAAAATGAATAGTTTTGCAGGGTTACATACATTTAATTAAATCGTTGACGTTATTGGGTAGGGACCCAATAACAGAACCTTGTGCCACTCCATGAACGAGAATTTTAAACTTAGATGAGATATTATTAAAATATACTAATGACACCTTAGTAAACTTGGACTAATAAAAGATAGTACAGATTCTGTGAGAAGAAAGACGGAACCTCAATTCACATTCTGACTGAATGTATGATTATACCGAATCCAAGAGCGTACTAAATAGAAAACAATGATCTTCCCAACTTTGGACTAGGTACTTCAAATCCTAACCTTCCTTGGGAAGATAGGATTAGAAGGGTCGTTATAGACAATGAGATTATTCTTCTGCTGTGTGACAAAAGGGAAAAATAATATTTTAGGTCGTGGGGTCTCTTTTGGGTTGTAGTGTATTGATTCTGACATCCCATTCACAATATTATTGTTACAAAATGATTAGGAAAATACTTACGAGTGTACTGCATACTAAGTTGTTGCATTTGATTTTTACTTACATGAAAAAGATAGGATTGGATGGGAAATTATTAAGTAGGTTGTGACTGAAAGGAGAAAGATTTAATAAGTTTGTGTTCCATTCAGTATTACTTGAAAATGATAGAAGATGTGTAAAGGAAAATCCCATAGAGTAGGCAAGTGGTGGTGATTTTGCAACATTTTATAAAGCGATAAAAAGAATTGAATGAAAATGTTATAAATATTACAAAAACAGTACGGTTTAAAAGAATAGAGTAAAATATGACATGGTTATATTTGAATTTATAAAAAATATTTTTAGGTTTAGGACTTACTTTAAAATACCCCATCGTATCACATAATTATATTCGTGTTTCCCTGTCATTGTCCCTTAAACCCAAATCATTTCCCTTCCCACAGTGGCGCTTTTATTGTCCACCTTAACCCTTGTGTGCGTGTGAAGGTGCCTGACGTACGCCAAGCACACTTCATAAGACTGAGGGGTTGATTCTGCACCCTTTACATTTTTTACAATGATTTCTGCTTCAAAAATTAGGAACTAAAAAGGGTGAGATTAAAATTTGAATAAAAGTTTAAACAGAATAATGGAATAATAACTCTGTTATAACACCTTTATAAATTTTAACTGGAAGTAACGGACAAGCAAATGTAGAAGAAAAAATTAGTAAGGTACGACTAAAATAAAAGTTATTCGGTTTAATTTTTAGGAAAGTTTTTGTGATTATAATGTATATTAGGCTTTCTAGTACAAATAGTGTACTTAATTTTCCTCTTTTGATAGAAATTGTGTTTGTTGTTATTTATTTCTTATCTAATTAATTTTATCGGACTTTTTAATTGTCAAAATTCTGAAAAATAAAAAATCATTTTAATTCAAGATATTATCTTTAATTCTACAAGTACAGTGCATAAATAACACATAACCATGCAGATTACTAAAAACCAAATAAAAACTTAAAATAAATTATACAAATGCATAAAAATTAAATAAAAAAATAAATAAAAATAAAATAAAATAAAATTATGGCAATATTATGGCAACCCTGTAAGCCTAGTGATTTGACAGGGTCAATGAAATTAATAGTTATATAGATTGATCATCCATGTTTTTCAAAATAAACATAAGTTTATGCATTGAAGTAAAAATGTAAGTCATTATTTTTTTACTATATTCAAAACACATTTTTGATAGACTGATTTCAATTAATGAGCACTTGGCAGGCAATATGGCCGTTCGCAAAAGGACCCGGTTTTAGCAGTTTATACAACCCTATCAATAACAGCAGGCCATAGGGTTGCCATATCTAAACGTTTGTTCCCACTTTTCAGCATTTTGACAGGTCGTTGGAATGCCTTATTACCATTCTAAAAGTCGTTATAACCTAAACGTTAATGTGTCAAAATTTTTAGTACTATTAAGTTTTTTGTAGTTAATTTTTGTTAAAACTGATTAATATTTTTTGTGGCTATTATTGAAGGTGCGTATTTACCCATGAACTAAAAATTTTACCATATTACAGTTTTTTTTTTTATAAAAATCGTGTTTAACCACATATACCTCTGGTTGTACAAATGGTATGGAGAGTTTTATTATTATTGTACATTAGTATGTATATGTGGTCTGAAGTGTTGTCAAACTTAATTGATATAAGGTCTGTTCCAACAACGATCACAAACCAGTCACTGACGCCAGGATTCTGCGCAGTAGATAAGTTGGCGGTCCCAATAATCTACTGCGAAGAATCCTGGTGTCAGTGACTGGTTTTTGATCGTTGTTGGAACAGACCTATATATTTCATGGCCATCCAAATATGAACAGAACCTACAAAAAATATAATTTAGAAAATTAGGATTATGTCCGAGAACTAACAGAGCTTTTAGAAGATGGTAACATGTTAGATATTGGGGATATTGCAGAACCAGGAAGTGATAGATCATGTAGTGAAGAGGCAGATTTAGATTTTATCATTAGGAAATTTCTAAGCTCAGACAGTGTGACAAGACTTGAAGCAGAATGGATGGAAAGTCAGAAAAATGAAAGCAACGGAAGTAAATATGATAATTCAGACGCACAATATACGCCATTTTTCTAAATTTTTTGTAAACAAGGAGGCCACCAGGTGCAAAAATAAAGCGTTCAAGGACAGGAGTCACATTTTTTGCAGAAAATATAATGGATATTGTGTTTGATCAAGGCTAGAAACTGTTTTATATATTTTCATATGCAATAATTTGAGTATAATGAATGACATGTTTGACTTAAGAGCAAACCGGAAACCTCGAAAATTTTTAATTCATTCTGAGTCTTTATTTTTAGTCCAATTTGTAAAATTTTTAGGAACTACCAATAATAACAAAACGTAGGGTGAAGAAACCTTGAATTTTTTGTAAACCATCGAAAAGTATTAATTTTAAAAAATTTAAAAAAATTAAAAAAAAACATCTATGCGCTATTCTGTATTAAATCTATAAAAATTTACCTCTTTTTGTTTTAATAAATATCTATTAGTTTTTAAATGAAATGCTTTCCCACCTTTTATTCTTAAACGTCCCTGTCTGCCTTATCGTTGCACAAATTTAAAACTTTCAATATTGTCAAGACATATAATACCACGAAGTATTCCCAAATGGTACGAATATAAATACAATTTTATGTTAGAAAATCCTTAAAACATTTTTGCTTTCGCGAGAGGTCCAGTTTCTTCTTAACTAATCTTCTTTTTCAAATTTCCTTTATTATGATATTGGTATAATAATGTTAGTGTCAAAATGGTTTCCTAATTTGTATATTTAACCTTTTTCTAAACCCTTTTGCCTTTTGCCATTTCTGGCTTCGAATTGGGATCCTTGCTTTATTTATATCAAAGTTTTAGCCTATCATTTATTCCGATGTTTTCAATTTGGTTAATACAGTTCCTCGTGAGACCTTATGCCGTTTTATTGATTTTCTTATTCCCATTACTTTTCTCGTATCATCAACCTAAATAAGTTTTGACTCTTTATATTGTCGGGTAAATCATTTATAAAGTGAAGAAATATTAGCAGTCCCAAGACTGATCCCTGAGGAACTTCTATATTTAGCTTAGGGAATTCGGAAATGGAGTCCTTTATTCTTATTTAGAAAATATTTGGAAAGTATTTGGAAAGTATTTGGAAAGTATTTGGAAAGTATTTGGAAAGTATTTGGAAAGTATTTGGAAAGTATTTGAAAAGTATTTGAAAAGTATTTGAAAAGTATTTGAAAAGTATTTGAAAAGTATTTGAAAAGTATTTGAAAAGTATTTGAAAAGTATTTGAAAAGTATTTGAAAAGTATTTGGAAAATATTTGGAAAATTATTGGAAAATATTTGGAAAATATTTGGAAAATATTTGGAAAATATTCGGAAAATATTTGGAAAATATTTGGAAAATATTTGGAATATATTTGAAAAATATTTGAAAAATAACTCTAATCTCCTTTGATAGTTTTAGGTCCATTTTTTATCAGATTTGTCCTTGTTGACGCCGGGCCACCGCTCAAATACAAAAATTCAAAGTAAAGAAATAAATTTGCATCTACTAATTATAAACCGTAAAGTTAATTTTTGCAAGTTTTAATTTAGAATATAAGATTTTCCGAAGTTAATATTTTAAGAAAATTTTTATTGAAATAAATCTGCCAATCTAGTCCAATAAAACATATCAGAAGGTAGAATTTAGATTCCGTAGATTAAATTTCAGGAGAATCGTTCACATTAGACTAATAAATCAAGTACAGACATGTCCAATTTAAAACTGGCAGAGGATGCTTGCCGGATAACCTGGTTGTAGATAACATCTATCCTTATCGATTGGGAGAAATAAATAAAAGCAAACATTTAGATCGGAATAAACTATTTAATTTGTAATGTATAAATATAGCTCTTTCTTTGTATTTTAAAAAGCAGGTTTATATTTTATTTTATTGTACGGGGACTTTTCCAACTAAAAGAAAAGCTTTTAGCAATAGAATAGCTACTTTGAAAGAAGTATAATTTAGTTATAATGAAGTTAGAAGTTACTGATTTTCAGTATACGAATAGATTTAGAAAATCCTGGTAGAAAATAAAGTTGAAATAAATACAACCAGTTAGTAAAGATGATATCTACACGGAAAAAAAATTGTAGAACAAATTTCTACAATTTGTAGTAAAAATTTCCAAATATTTGTGGAGAATATATTATAGAGTTATTATCTACAATATTTAGTAAAAATATCCATATGCATTATAAGAATTGTTCTATAAATTGTTATAATTTTTGCTATACATTGTATGAATTTATATTAAAAATGTATTGCGTTTTATGAAAATACATAAGAAAATTTTACACAATAAATAGTTAAATTTCATACAAATTGTAGTAATTTTTAATAAAACTTGTAGTAGTATTCCATAATTATTAAAATTATAACCTAGAAAAAAATTTTCCTTAATAAAATATTCAATTTATTGTTTTAATATAAAAGATACAAAGTCTTAATTACATTATGTAATAAATAACAGTAATAATAGCACCCTCAGTCTCAGTTGGCTTTTCTGCACCTGAAAAATATGAAATAAAAATTAATAACAATTGAACTGTTCATACCCTTAAAACGGGGATATTTATCACCTTTACACTGATTTGAATATTAAATGACTAAGTCAGATAACTAACAAAAATGAGAAAGTAGGTATGTCACATTCAAGACAAAAAAACATCATTGAACTTGGCACAAAATTCGATCGTTGGGCACAACATTCGATCGTTGGCCACAACTATTTTTTTTTAATATAATCTACTAAGGTTATTTAAATTAGTTATCTAAAGGTAAATTATTCAGAAACAATAATAAATGTACTTACCACCAATAGAATTTATTATTAAAATTTTCTCAAACGCATCGGTGCTTATAGTATAATAATGTGTTATAGGTACTCGTATATGTATCATGCTTTGTTATGTAAACATGGCGAACGGCTACTGCTGTCTGGCCATTTATGATCGACGTCAGAAAACGTTGGCCAATAGCAGAATTCTGTTTTGTTTACATTTTTTTCATAAGAAGGGATGTAAATTATTACTATTTTTTGTAGAGAAAATTACTATTTTTTATAGAGATAATTATTAATATGTGTACAAATTTTTTCAGAAGTTAGTAGTAGTAATTACGAAAATTGTAATAAATTTCTACTTCTACAAACAATAGTAAAATATACTAAACATTGTGGACTTCTTTCGTATTGTTGTAGCATTTTATTCGATAATTAATTCAATTGCTACAATAATGAATAGATTTTAACTATAAATTGTAGTAATTTTTTTTACAAATTGTTAAGTATTTTTCTACAAGTCTACTACTACAACATTGTAGTAAAATTTTCTAGTCACATTTTTTCCGTGTAATCCAAGTGCCCTATAAAGCACAAAGTGAGACTTTAAAACTTTCATATAGTAAAGTCAAAAGATTTGGTAGTTATATTTAACACAGAATTATATTTTGCTTTACATGTTGGTCATACTATTTTGAGGGCATTGAAGCTATTAAGGTCTTAATAAGGATCTTTTTATAATAGTGTGTAAAAGGCTGAGCCGAAATAGGCATAATTTTAAAAAAATGTAAAAATTAAGTTTACAATACCTATCAAAACTTGCGTTTTGATGTGCTTACTTTTGCATGCATTTTAGCCCTCTATCATCCCTTTAGGGGTAAAAAGGTAAAGTTTGAAATTTTAATGTACACATACTGAAAGTTACATTTTAGTGTTTGTATTCACACTCTTTATTTTATATACTTTTAAATAACATCTTCAGCCCTCTACTACCACTTTTAAACAATAATTCTTTTGTCATTAAAAGATAATTTAAAAATTACTTGAACAACAAATAAATAGTTTCTAAAGAAATCAAACATAAAAAGCTAACAAATCAAACATAAAAAGCTTACAAATCGAACATAAAAGTTTACAAATCAAATACAAAAACAAATCACATACAAAAAACAAAGTAATTAAAAAATATTTACTGAATTTTAAACGTTTACTTTCAAATGTAAAATTTCTTTTGATTTTATTCTTGAGCAAATAAAGCCGTACCTTGATTCTGGACCAATTACAAAAGAAGATGACTCTGTAACTAATTTTACGTATCTCTCTACGGATTGAGTCTGGCAAGGGAACTTCGGAAAATTAAAGTCTGGAATTTCGATTTTGTTTATAATATCCCTAAGATTATCATCAATAAAATCTTTTAAAACATGAGGCGGTGTCACGACGCACTTATTCCAGTAAATTAACTCAAAGTAATCTGTAGCACTTGAATAATATTTTAAGGAGAGTTTTTACTTTTGAAACATATTAAACTTTTTTTTAAATAACAATAATATTAATAATACTTTATTGGTTCCAAAATATTTTAGTTTACAGCACAGAACTGGGCTGCAAGAAAGAATGGAGCCAATAATCCATCGCGCTTGCAACCGAAATACATGCTATTCAGTGGTATATGGATGGTTCCAAAACCATAGAACTGGAATAGGAGTGTATGGGCCGAGAACCAAGCATTCCGAAAGCTTAAAAAAATATCCAAGCATGTTCCAGACGGAAATTCACGCGTAGACAACAGATTATCATCATTTCCGATAGCCAAGCAGCCATCAAAGCGCTCAGCTCTTACCGAATCAACTCAAAAATGGTCTGAAGAACAATTAAATAACATAACATAACATAACATAACATAACATAACATAACATAACATAACATAACATAACATAACATAACATAACATAACATAACATAACATAACATAACATAACATAACATAACATAACATAACATAACATAACATAACATAACATAACATAACATAACATAACATAACATAACATAACATAACATAACATAACATAACATAACATAACATAACATAACATAACATAACATAACATAACATAACATAACATAACATAACATAACATAACATAACATAACATAACATAACATAACATAACATAACATAACATAACATAACATAACATAACATAACATAACATAACATAACATAACATAACATAACATAACATAACATAACATAACATAACATAACATAACATAACATAACATAACATAACATAACATAACATAACATAACATAACATAACATAACATAACATAACATAACATAACATAACATAACATAACATAACATAACATAACATAACATAACATAACATAACATAACATAACATAACATAACATAACATAACATAACATAACATAACATAACATAACATAACATAACATAACATAACATAACATAACATAACATAACATAACATAACATAACATAACATAACATAACATAACATAACATAACATAACATAACATAACATAACATAACATAACATAACATAACATAACATAACATAACATAACATAACATAACATAACATAACATAACATAACATAACATAACATATAACATAACATAACATAACATAACATAACATAACATAACATAACATAACATAACATAACATAACATAACATAACATAACATAACATAACATAACATAACATAACATAACATAACATAACATAACATAACATAACATAACATAACATAACATAACATAACATAACATAACATAACATAACATAACATAACATAACATAACATAACATAACATAACATAACATAACATAACATAACATAACATAACATAACATAACATAACATAACATAACATAAACATAACATAACATAACATAACATAACATAACATAACATAAACATAACATAACATAACATAACATAACATAACATAACATAACATAACATAACATAACATAACATAACATAACATAACATAACATAACATAACATAACATAACATAACATAACATAACATAACATAACATAACATAACATAACATAACATAACATAACATAACATAACATAACATAACATAACATAACATAACATAACATAACATAACATAACATAACATAACATAACATAACATAACATAACATAACATAACATAACATAACATAACAACATAACATAACATAACATAACATAACATAACATAACATAACATAACATAACATAACATAACATAACATAACATAACATAACATAACATAACATAACATAACATAACATAACATAACATAACATAACATAACATAACATAACATAACATAACATAACATAACATAACATAACATAACATAACATAACATAACATAACATAACATAACATAACATAACATAACATAACATAACATAACATAACATAACATAACATAACATAACATAACATAACATAACATAACATAACATAACATAACATAACATAACATAACATAACATAACATAACATAACATAACATAACATAACATAACATAACATAACATAACATAACATAACATAACATAACATAACATAACATAACATAACATAACATAACATAACATAACATAACATAACATAACATAACATAACATAACATAACATAACATAACATAACATAACATAACATAACATAACATAACATAACATAACATAACATAACATAACATAACATAACATAACATAACATAACATAACATAACATAACATAACATAACATAACATAACATAACATAACATAACATAACATAACATAACATAACATAACATAACATAACATAACATAACATAACATAACATAACATAACATAACATAACATAACATAACATAACATAACATAACATAACATAACATAACATAACATAACATAACATAACATAACATAACATAACATAACATAACATAACATAACATAACATAACATAACATAACATAACATAACATAACATAACATAACATAACATAACATAACATAACATAACATAACATAACATAACATAACATAACATAACATAACATAACATAACATAACATAACATAACATAACATAACATAACATAACATAACATAAACATAACATAACATAACATAACATAACATAACATAACATAACATAACATAACATAACATAACATAACATAACATAACATAACATAACATAACATAACATAACATAACATAACATAACATAACATAACATAACATAACATAAACATAACATAACATAACATAACATAACATAACATAACATACATAACATAACATAACATAACATAACATAACATAACATAACATAACATAACATAACATAACATAACATAACATAACATAACATAACATAACATAACATAACATAACATAACATAACATAACATAACATAACATAACATAACATAACATAACATAACATAACATAACATAACATAACATAACATAACATAACATAACATAACATAACATAACATAACATAACATAACATAACATAACATAACATAACATAACATAACATAACATAACATAACATAACATAACATAACATAACATAACATAACATAACATAACATAACATAACATAACATAACATAACATAACATAACATAACATAACATAACATAACATAACATAACATAACATAACATAACATAACATAACATAACATAACATACAAAGTATATAAATTAATTAACCTATGTAATAGTAGAGCTATATAAAAATAAAACAGTATATAATAAGTATATAGAAATCATTTTCCAAGTAACAATACGAAAATATTCTCACTTATTACAAACTTTCTAGACCGTTCTGTACACAGATGGATAATAATGATTTAATTCACGATATAAAAATTAAATAAATAAGAATACCAACAAAAAGAATCCGTAACGGGAATGGTATTCCCACAAAGTACTATTACAAAAAGTAAATCAGTAAGACTATTCTTAAAAAATAAATGCTCTAAATTTTCATACGAAGATGGATTGAAAAGTTCGTGGCCTAACCTACAAAATGAAAAAATATTTGGATAACTTATGTTTTATTTTTCTTCGTAATCCCCCTCGTGCGAAATACCCCAGTACAGTATATTTCACGCCTTCATCCAAAGAAAATCTCTGACCCCGCAAAAAGGTTTTCAGGTTTCTAAACAGGTGAAAGTCTGAGGGAGCTAGATCAGGCGAATAGGGCGGGTGCGGCAACAGTTCGAACCCACACGAATTTATTGTAGCCATGGATGCAAGAGATGTGTGAACGTGGGCATTGTCCTGATGGAACAACACCTTTCTTCGTAGCAATCTAGGCCTTTTGATTTTAATTTCTTCGCGGAAACGTTGCAGTAAGGTACAGTAGTATTTAGAATTAATAATCTTTTCCTTTTCCAAAAAATCAATGAAGATGATACCCTTAGCATGCCAGAAAATTCATGTCATAACCTTGCTTTAATTGTTGTTTTGATTCCGGTGTATGATGGTGCACCCACGTCTCGTCCATAGTAACAAATCTGTGAATAAACTCCTCTGGATCACTTTCAAATGGTTCCAAACAATTACAAAAAAGGGTGAGTCGAATGCGTTTATGTTTAACTGAAATTCGTTCACGATAGCGTTTTGTGCTCGCTCAAAGAAAATATCCAGAGTCTTAGCTATCTCACGGATTTTGATTCTGCGGTCACTCAAAATCAGATCACAAATTTTATTTATACCCAGCTACCTACTTTTTTAAAGTGGAATACGAGGGAGCGGAGTCTCCAAGCGTCTCTACCATGTCCATATGAATTTTCTGTGATGTTAAGCCCTTTTTATGCAAGTACTTAATGATAGCACGTTGTTCTATTTTCTTGTCAAAAATATTCGTGACTTCCAAAAACTTAACGCCTCATAAACTCCTCACCTTAAACAATAGAGAAATTCAATTTTACAGTAACTACTAAAGGACATACCTACGCAACTAATGTATAAAAACTAAAGCTAATAGCTTTCTTCATAGTCAGGCTACGAACTTTTCAATCCATCCTCGTATATTCCATAATATATCTCGCTATTATTTTGGCATTCTCAGTTGTCAACTTGTGCAGAGTAAAAACTAATTAATCTAAGTCCCGTAAAAAAGAAATGTGTGGTTTCTTCACTGTATATAATGGGCAATCAAAAAGTAAGTGGTTAAGAGTTTCATGTTCTTACATGTTACATACACTGCATAATTCGTCAGAAATAATAGAATAGTAGCTGTCGTTTAGTGTAAAATAAAGGTTAAAACCGTTAGACATTAGAAGTTGAGCAAAAGTGCATGTGACCTGGAATGGCAACCTAAGCAATAAGTAGGATTTTACATCTCTAGTCATATTAAAACCAGTATACAATGACATAAAAGTGCAACGCTGAGCTTTGTCAATATCTGCTTTTTCTTGTTAGACTATAGAGTAACCGTATCTAAGTTTTCCCATATATTTAAACCTTTAGTTAATTCGAAGAACTGTAACAACCAGTTAGCCTAAAGACCATTTGTAACTACTGATAGGTCTTTAGCTACTGTTGTTAATATACTATTAAGAGATTAGTGCAGCGACGTCACCAGCCAAAGGGTCCTGGAGTCCTGAAGGAACATCCATTCGCCAGTGGCAAAAAAAAATAATAAAGAAAAAATAATAAAATACAAAAAAACTTCCCTTAATAGCATATGTCGAACGGTTCTTGGCAACTAGTTTTAGACTCTTTTAGTCCTAAGGGAATAGAAACGCCGAGGCTTCTCAAATGCTCGGAGTATTTTGCTGGTTTTGAAAGGGAGGAGAGATTAATAATAAGTATTAAAACATTAACAAATGTATATTAACAATAACTATAAAACTTGACAAATAGTCTTAAGAAAAAATGAACAAAATTCCATTTAGGGAATAAAGCACTATAACTAATAGTAATAAAGATATGCATAAGATAAATATAATTCGGGACGAAAATATAAAATTGGCATTTATATGTAAATCAATTAATCAATTATTATTAAACATAATTAAGTTAAAATATTTACCCATAATTCACATCGTACACAAAAAAACTTTACACATTACTTTACAATACAAAACCAGGGTTTCGCCCAAGGGGCGAAAGTTCTGGACCTTAGTCCGAACCCGACTGAGAGTTTACCCAAGTGATCCTTTCTATATAAACCCAAAATTTATGTGACTGTTGATTGTATTTAATAATGTCACGTTCAATGTAGATTAATAAATTGAAGGTTTGTTTCATTGTGTCTTTTTAATTATTTAATTTAAACATTAAATACTTGTTTAGAATTTTTGGTAAATTCTTTAGATTTTTTCAATTAATAATAATGCCAATTATTACAGAACTTACGTAGTTTTTTTTTTTAGAATTGAAGAGGTTGAGTGGTGTGTACACACTAGGTAATAAGAAATTAAGCGAGAAGGTATTTAAAGTGTGCAAATATAGAGTTTTATTTATTAAAACTCCATAAAATAAATTGTCTGAGCACTTTCGGCATCTTAAGTCATCATCAAAGACTCTATAAGAGAAAAACGGAGCTGTTACATTGCAATTAACTCTATTATTACTAAAAAATAGAATAAAAAACGTTGTACTTTTACTCGTCAAAGAAACTTTTAGAAGAAACATGAAGAAACTAAACTAAATTATTAAGAAACAGCAAATGTCCAGTCCCAAGTCTCCACCATAGATTGGAATAATTCAAAATCCAAACCGAAATTCGGGACATTTTATTTGTCAATAATTCCATTTTAAAAAAATCCTTATTTGCATCGTTTGTATGGCCTGCCTAAAATACATAAATTAAAGATCCCAATGAGACCTGTAGTCACTTTCTTCAATTCTCCTGTATCTTCCTTTGCTAAATTTTTCAATAACTTCCTTAACTCTTCTCTTAATTATATACCCAAATATACTGTTTTAAATTCAATTGATTTAGTTAACAAAATTACAAACATAAATCTAAGTTCTGAAACTAACTTAGTTTCTTTTGATGTTAGCAATTCATTCACCAACGTTGCCAGAGAGGAAACCTTTTCTATTATCAAAAACCTTCTTACTAAAAATAAGTTCAACCTTCATTCTATTAATATTATCTTGGATTTACTTAAAATCTGTCTTGACCAAGATTTCTTTATTTTTAAAAAAACATTCTATTGACAACCCAATGGCTTAGCAATGGGTAATTTTCTAAGTTCTTTGTTAGCAGACTTATTTCTAGATTACTTGGAAATCAAAAAAATTTGAATGATTTCCCTAACAACCGAATTTCACACTGGTTCAAATATGTTGATGACATTTTTGCAATTATGAATTGTAATTTTACTAAGATTGATGACTTCTTATTTTTCATTAACAATATCCATCCTAAAATCAAATTCAAAGTTGAGCTTAAAGTCAATAAATTACTTAATTTCCTAGACCTTTCTATCAGTCGTCGGGACAATAAACTTGAATTTGATATCTACAGAAAACTTACTCAAACTGACCATTAATTTTCACTCCAATCACTCTTATCAACACAAGTTATCAGCCATATACTGTTATGTTCATCGTCTTCTTATTATAACTTTAACTAATCATTATTAAAATAAAGAAATCAACGTTTTAAAATAATTAACTTTAAATAATAACTGCAATCCTTCCATTATTAATGTGGTTATCAATAAAGTCAAACTCAAGAAAAGGTCCCAACTTGCTTTTAATCCTACTAATGAACCTCCTGCTAATTTTAAATACTTTTCATTACCATATCTTAAGAAAATTTCCAATGATGTTGCTGCAGTTTTTAAGGATTGCAACAATATTAAAATTTCTTATAAAAATGTTAATTCGATTAAAAGCCAACTATCACATACTAAGGATGAAATCGAGTTGCTACACAAAAGTGGTATCTATAGACTAAGCTGTTACGATTGTAATACGTCTTATACAGGAAAAACTTAAAAGAGATTCAACATAACTTTACTCCTTCTGAGAATGTTACTGTTCTTTACAATATTTTTAATTGCAACTTTAAACTTAATGTTCTTGAAGATCTTGATATACACAGAAAGTTTGATAAACCAATTGTCACATATGTTAACACTCAAATCCATCTCAATAGCAAAGTTCCTCCTCTCTCTAAGAGTACTGGCAACAGTTGGTCTGAAGTTACCTAGTAAGCTTCGCCTTTAATCTTCTTTGCAGCGGAGTTGATCATGTCTTTTCCAGGGAATGCTGATTTTGTGACCAGGACGGTTTTTCCTTCTCTTTTAGCTGGAAAGGCTTGTCTACCTGCGACTTCGGTTTCGCTGGAGCTGGCCTGCATAATTCTTTTGTTTTCAGCTTGGCACCTTTTTAATTTTTAATTTTTTTTTTTAAAAATATGTTTTTCTACCTTCATTTACTATATAACCCATAGTTCTATGTAATTCATTGTAATCATTTGTTGTTCAATAATTTAAAAGTCCTGCCATAACTTGATCTTGCTCGTGTAGTGGTACCAACCCACTTTTATCATTTAAATATCAATCTTTTGACAATTTTTCACGAAATTGATTTTAATTTCTTAAGTTGACATTTTTCTTGACAATTTCATTGTCAAATGTCAATTGTCACTCATGCTGTTTTGGCACATTGCTAAGATGATCGCTTAAAAAACCCTGTTCGTATTTTTTGTACTCCAACTTGCCTTCACCTCACGAAATTAATTGGCTAACCCTTGCTTCTTTCAAGTGAAAGATTAGCAGTTTCTCGTTCTCCGTATCAACATGGTTTAGTTTTACATGGTCGGATGAACCTCCACTTCTTTTGTTAAAAACTAACCAGCTGGCCTCACGTTTTACATTCGGTCAGTTACACTGGGTCAGTTACCGAATTTCGGTTTGGATTTTGATTTATTTAAGCTGCAAGCTATGGTGGAGACTTGGGACTGGTGAGTTGCTGTTTCTTATAAATTTAGTTTAGTTTCTTCATGTTTCTTCGAAATTTTTTAAATAAAACTCAATATTTACACACTTTAAATAATTTCTGGCTTCATTTCTTATTTTTCTTTGAAAATCTATGCCATTTAACACAAGAAATTAAAAACTACAATTTTCACTACTCGAACAATTTTAACAAGAAAATTTCAACGGATTAATAGAAATAAGCTTAAATAATTCTAATATTTTACCTGCTTTTAGATATTTAGAATCGAGGACGAAAATGGTGACGTCATTGGTCAATAAAAATTGACCAGTGAAAGCGTTTTGTTAAAATACTCTTAGACAGAAAAATATCGAACTTATTCCAACCTATACGTCCTCACTGTATAATTCGTTTCTTTTATAAAATTCTAATTGTGTTCTATGCTAATTAATTTTATTGTATCTTGTTTTTCAGGAAAATTAATACAAGTTACCTCTTTATATCTATATAATAAAAACGTGAAAAAATATATAACTAAAACAGCAAATTTTTAAAAGATAACTACTGTAAATGTATACAGATAATGAAAAATGTAATCCAGTACCTAAATACTTGTTATCCATTTCATTATCAAAACTAACTTTTTATTAATTTACATACATCCGTTTTATTGCATGTTCATACTTAACTCTACCAAATCGTGAATTTTCACGTATGCATACAAAATACGGGCAGTATGTTGCCGGTGCAGCAACTAACTCAAGTTTTTATGGCGGTAAATCACAATTAAACCTAAATCAACAAGCGAATTACGAAGCTCGTTTAAGTTTCTCCTCAGAGAAGATTTATTTTTGTAGGTTAAATTGCTTAACTTTCAGAAATGTACGTAAGTATTAGTGTTATGAATTATTCTGGATATTTTTCGAGTTTTTCACCGGTAACTTTTCTGGAGTAAGCTCGTTAAGTGGTAAGTTTTCTCTTTTCGAAACTTTCTGGATTTGTTTTAGCCAGTCGGATTTTGTCTTGCATATTTATTGATCGTTCTGGTAGAAGTTTCGATCTCTCATTTGTTTTCGTGAGTTTGTTATAAAGTAAGCTATTCGGCTCAATTAGAGAAAAATAAATTAGATGTTTTGTGAGAGACAACCAAACTTAGGAAGTGAAAGAGGTAGAAACACATTAGCCTGAGTAGTTTAGGAAGAAGTTAAGAAACCATAATTCCTTTACCCTGTTGCTAATCTTTGAAATTATTACTTTGAAACAGTTTATAAACTTTTATTTGGTTACTTTTCTTTAACTTTAATGTCTAGTTAGAGTTGCATATAGGTAATTTTTAATTATATTTCTAAATAAATCTGTAGCTATCGAACTATAAACTCGCTTGAACAAATAACACTAAAGTTACTCATATGAGAATATGCAGAACATGTCAATTAAAGCAATAGATAACAAGTTAAGCTGCAACGATTGGCGTAGTTATACAGGGGTACGCCCCAGAAACCCCGACCACATACAAACATTAAAATCAAGATATTTAAAAGTGGAAACTACTGCAAATCTGTTTTTCATTGCCAAGTCAATCACTGATTTAGCCAGTCGTATACCTGACACTGACAATAACAATATCAGTTAATAAACCCTGATCTATTTCAAAAGATTATGTATAGCTTCAGTTCCCAATATTCGAATGAAAAAATTATAATTTATAGCTATTCTATATTTGCACAATTATCACAACCCATAAATATTTATTGGTCGTTAGTTTAGAGAAGCCATACTCAACTTGCGGCCCTCCAAACTATTTTGTGCGGCCCTCCAAGCTTTTTTGTGCAGCTCCAAACAGTATTATTAGTAACTGAAATGGTTGAGCTAAATTCGTGTCTTTGAGACTTTTCAAAGCTTATTAAAACAACAACATGACGAAAGTATGTAATCTAAAATAATATGAGGACCTTTTTAGAGGCTAATGAGTTTAATTTTTATACATTTTGGTATTGTGGACATTTTTTTTTTTTCATTCTGGGGATTCTATGGTACCTTTAAAGTCCAACAAATGCTGTCAATTGGCGAAGTAATAGAGTTTATAGATTATTTAATTGAAGATGCTTACCGCTAGTAGCACACCCGATTGGAACTATGTGGTTGCAATATGGTTCTGATATGGTAATATTGGCCAATATGGGCCATGCAAAATCGAATTAAAAATCATATGGTACGCCCATCTACACACAATATTTAAATAACTATATGGTATTTATCTGGTTTCAAAATTGGTTTCCCTTCATTGGTTATTTATTGGTTTTCCATATTGAAACCATATTAGAAACCAATCATAATCCTATATTTTTTTATGTGATATGGTATTTATTTGGTTTTGATATTGGTTTTCCGTCATCGGTTATTTATGGTTTCCCCATATTGAAACCATATTATAAACCGATCATAATCCTATAGTTTTTATGTGATATGGTATAGTGATATGGTATTCATCTGGTTTCGAGATTAAATTCCCTTCATCGGTTTTTAATAAGTTGAAACCACATTAAGAACCGATATAACCCTATCTTTTTTTATGTGAAAAGGTATTTATTTGGTTTTGAGATTGGTTTCCCTTCATTTAGTTTTTATGGGTTCCCTATATTAAAACCACATTATAATAAACCAAACATAATCCTATAATTTTTTATGTGATACAGTATTTATTTGGTTTTGAGATTGGTTTTCCTTCATTTGTTTTTATGGGTTTGCTATGTCAATATTGTTTAATACTACAAATACGTTTTATGCAGAATGCGTAAATAATATGTCGAATTGTATTAAATACCATATATTAAAAAATATTCATTTTTACGACCATAGTGAATATTCTACACGTTTTTTCGATGAAAATTATTATTATTATTATTTTCTAGTATTTAATTATTAAATAAACATATTATACGCCTTTTTTTTAATCAAGTAATCAATCAAAATATACTTTATTTTCACAGAAAACCTATCAATGATGTTTAATAGATATACTTTCTATTTTAATATTAATAATTTTTGTTATTCTCAGTAAATCCTTTTTAAATTATAGTAAACAAATCAGGTAAATAAGACCTTTTTCATCCCTAGGTAGAACAATTTGTTTATAAGTGACGACTGGACGCATACTGGACTGGTATATGAGGGTAGGGGTGGCTGTTATTTATATTCTCTTATTGCGTCTCTCATTTATCTGTCTCTAATTGTCTAATTGATAATTATTGTTGTATTTTATTGTTTTTTGTATAGAAAAGTAAAACTAAGTGACCTTAGTGCCGCCTGTTCCAGAATCTTATTTAGAGACATAAAACAAAGTAAGTTGGTAATTTTTTATATGATATTATATGTATATTTCTCTACCGCTTTTTTGAATTGTATTTTTTGTATTATTAAATGAATTATTCTGTAGTGTTTTAGATATATTTAAATTCAGTTGGTTATTAAAAATGTTAACAAACCATTTATCAATAGTAATTGGTTAAGTAATGCATAAAATAAAATAAATATTAAAATATAAAATACCTATGCAATATTTTTGTCCTTAAGTATATTTGATTTAAAAGTAAGTAAATTCTGATCAACAAATTTCGATATTGTTAAAAATAAAGTTACTTTACTCATGCATCAAGTTTATAATTTTCGACAAACCTCGTACATGACTAAAAAAAGTTGATATCTGATGGTTGCATTTAAGTTTCTACACCTTTCAGAACTTTTTACACAAAACCTTATTTTCATAAAACTACTGAAAAGGGTATTCATATGGTGCCAACTTAAGTAAGTGTGTCTACTTAAGTCGGCACCATAAGAAAAAATTATATTTTCAAAAATATTTGACATTTATTGTTTTGTCTAATTATATAATCTGTTTTCTTTTTTAATTCCAGATGCTATACGGCGAAGATTTGCTGAAGCCACAGACGTGGAAATTAGAAAATCCGTGTCCTTATTTCTGGCGACAACAAAGGACCAAATCTCAAAAAAATAAATACATTTGTAACCGTTTGTTTATATTATAATATAATTGTATTTAATATGTAATTTATAGTAATTGTATATACATTATTTTTTAAAATTAATTTTTTTATATATTATTTTTTAAATCTTTTTTTATGTATCAATATTAGTTTTAATTTTTTAATAAATATAGGTATAACAAATTCAAATAATTTTTTTGTACCTTTTTAACCACTTCCGTAACTTTGAAAGCCATATTGGAAGGTGGTTTGAAAACCATATTAAAACCTGATTTAAAAACCATATTGGCAACTGGTTGTAAAACCATATTAAAACGTGATTTAAAAATCATATTAAAACCTGATTTAAAAACCATGTTGGTACCTGGTTGGAAAAGCATATTGGAACCTGATTGAAAAACCATATTGGAACATAATTGCAAAACCATATTGGAACCTTATTGGAAAACCATATGGGAACCATAAATAAAAGCGTTACATTCCAATATCAAAACCACATTTGCAAACCTTATGGTTCCCATATAAGTGTGCTGCTAGGGACTATACTACTTAATATACAGTGCTTATCAGATAAAAATATCCACCATAAATAACTTTTGACGGACTGAATATTACAAAAACAAAAAACATACGTCAATTAATAATCGAATGGGGAGATATTGAACCATGTTTAGGTTTGCCGAAAAAGCCCTCTTTCACCTCTGCTATTATGGCTTCCCTTATTTTTGAATTTTTCTCGTTTAGCTAATTTCAAAAATGTATAAAACTTGGGGTTTAAACTAATCGGTTTATGATTTACAGAGTTTCTTTATTTCAGTGACAAATTTTTACACCTCAACTTACTAAAGATTTAAAAAATGAATTTACATTTACATTTATAGTGTATTTTGATACATATGCACACTGTTTTGTTGGGGTTATTTGTTTGATTTCAAAATGGTTTACAGTTTAAAAGAACCAACTGAACTTGCAGATCTATACTACAAAAATAACAGTTCTACATGAGCTGCTGCTAGAATTTTAGATGAAACACACCATGAAGGTCATGCAACTCATAAGTGTGTAATTGATCTTAAGCATTAATGCACAACTCGGGTCAGTTAGCAATAACAGAACCTACTGGGACTCGTAAATAACGAAGCAATCGAAGACACAGTTTTAAGACAAGTCTTGAAAATTAACAACCACAGCCACTGTCAACAATAGGCAGAATTAGGTGTTTTATCTTTCACAGGTGTTAAGATATTACAAAAATACAAAATCCATACAAAATTAACTTGGTTCAAGACTTGTACGAAGATGATATTGATCGTCATCTTGATTTTGTGAATTATTGAGTCAGCGCTTGACAGATATTTTACATTTGTTGCCTTTATTTTTCGGATAAATGTACATTTTCAGTGAATGATTTAGTTAATAGTGTTATGTGAGCCATTTCATTATTCAGTCATGCTCTAACCCTACAAGTCCCTCTCTGTCTTAGTTGGCCTTTGAGGCTCAACTTGTCCGATTATTATACATAATTAAACCCCTTAAGACCAAACCTATGGGACGACTATGGTGGAGACACTTTCGCGAACATTCCACGAGATACTTTTTCTAGAACGTGATAACGTTTCTGGTACATACTGGCAACTTTGGTGGGGGAGCATTCTAGACCACCAATTTGTATATAAATTGGTGGAGGAGAGCCATCAGAATCAGTTATATATGGACAGTGAATATAAATAGTGAACAGTTCAAAGACATTCGAGATATATATAAATTAGAATAATAGTGTTATAAATAAATAAGTGTATAAATAAATTATTTACAAATAAACTGTTGTTTGAAAATAAACAAACATCACAATAGACATACTTGCAGATATAAGGCTGAGAGTGATCTATGTATCAAGCATAAATACCACACACAATATCCTTAAAAGTTAAATGTATAGTGTGATATCCTAGGTGACCACATAGTGGGACCTTTCCTTTTAGACGGAAACTTAAATGGTAAATCGTATCTTGAGTTATTAAGAAATGTAATTGATCTACGTATTACATACAACAATAATAGAAAATGATCCTAACATTTCTGGGTGGCACAAAATTGATCGAAAAACATTTGATCGAATTGGAAATTTGATCGAAAATACATTTTATCGAATAGCATTTGATCGAAAATACATTTGATCGAATAACATTTGATCGAATATATATTTTAACGAATAACATTTTATCGAAAAGACAATAGATCGAAAATTCATTAGATCGAAAGGACCATATATCGAAAATCAACATTAAAAATAGTAAAATATCAAAAAATCAAACGATTCCATTCAACCGTCCGTCTAATCCCTTCTACCAGGGAAACTAAACTAAGCGGCTATCAAAATTAAGTACTATTGACAAATTTTTCAATAATCTCAAATGATAGCTACCTCGTTTAACAAAGTTTATCCTTACAATACTGTTAATTTAAAAATAATTATTTTAGAGCTAAACGGTTATTTATCTTCATTGGGATTAAAGAAATGTGATTAATTCGCACAAAATATGTTCTTCAATAAGGTTAAGTTGTCTCCCGATGGGACATTTTAGGTAAATTATTTTTAGTTTTTTTTTTATGTAATAAATTAAATTAATTTACCTAATCTGTGCGACTTGGAGCCGTCGCATTTTGCCTCGCAAAAAAAATATAGAAAAATAAAAAAAAATCAAACAAAAATTTTAAATAATTCATCTAACCTGTGCGACCTGGAGCCATCGAGGGTTTCTTCGCAAAAAAATATACAAAAAAGGGAAAAATAAAATAGTTAACTAACTTACCTAACCTGCGCTATTTAAGTTTAATTAATTGGTCTTGCGTATGTTGGCCTGGATCCTACGCGGTTATCCTTGCAAAAAAAAATACAGAAAAATAAGAAAACTAAAAACAAAAACTTTAACTAATTTACCTAACCTGTACGGCCTGGAGCAATTTAACTGATTGCTCTGACAGAGGTTAGGTAAGTTAGTTAGGTTTTTTAAATAACTCTGTCAGAGCAATCAGTTAAATTGCTCCAGGCCGCACAGGTTTGATAAATTAGTTAAGTTTTCTTTATTTTTATTTATTTTTAAAAAACTTAACTTACCACAGAGCAATCAGTTAAATTGCTCCAGTCGGGAAACGTCGCGGTTTGCCTCGCAAAAAATTATAAAAATAAAAAACTAATTTACCTAACCTGTGCAATTCAAATTTAACTGATTGCTCTCGCACAAGTTAGGTAAGTTAGGTACGTTACTTAATTTTATTTTATATTTTTATTTTTTGTTTCTGAGAAGCACCAGCGATGATTCTAGACCGCACGGGTTAGGTAAATTAGTTAAAAATTTTGTTTTTATTTTTCTTATTTTTCTATAATTTTATGAACATTTGGTTTTTCGATTAATTGCTTTTTCTATCAAATCTATTTTCGATCAATTTTCTTTTCGATCAATTGTTATTCGATAAAATGTTTTTTCGATCAAATGCATTCGATCAAATGTTTTCGATCAAATGTATTCGATCAATTTTGTGCCACCCAACATTTCTGAAAATTTCCTTGCATTTCAAAAGGATGGAGTACCTCCACAGTTTGCTTTGCCTGTACAACAATTTTTAAATAAAACTTTCCCCGCTTGTTGAATAGGTAAAAGAGGCTCGATGATTGGGTAGCCACCTTGGATTTAACACCAACAGACTTCTTTTTATGGGGTTAAGAAGAGTTATGCCGTTAAATGCAGATGGGTTTGGAAATGTCAGAGAGGCTTTTCAAACTAGATTATACCATTGTATGGAAGCAAATGGTGGTCATTTTGAACAATTTTTGTATAACAGTTTGAAAATGAAATATTCATGTTATCATTGAAAATGCTTGTGATAAAGTCATTAAAGTAAAAGTTTTGCATAATTCAATTTTATTTTAATTCTTTTAAACCCTAGGTTTCAAACGTTTTTAAAATCGGTTAAACGAGAGGAATCCAAAAATGGATAAACAAATGGAGAAGCCGTTTAACACTTTCAGCCCCAGTGGACGTACGACGTACGTCAATAAGCTATACTTTTGGACGTACGACGTACGCCAAGTAAAAATTAATCGAGAAGACAGCCGACAATGTTTGTTTACCTTCTCTTGAGTTATGGATTACACACAAAAAAATTATCAGTGCTTTCTTGATGACTTGATAAAAAACGTTTACTAAATAAATGGTTTAACACTGTTTATTTAACATTCTTAGCTTATGGCAATAACCGTATAGGTACATCTCAAAGAGCTTGGTAAAACTACCTATAAGTATGTTTATAAAAGTTTGATTTATAATGTAAACTTTAATTTTCTTGACAAAAAAATTACGCCACCACAAATAAAGATTATTATGATCTTTTTTTTCGTTTAATATTTAGTATCTAAAATGAACTCGAGTGATTCAGATTCCGATTTTCTGTTAGAAAATATCACTTTAAGTAGTGAATGTGAAAGTTTTAATGATAGTGATGACAGAGAAAATATGTCAGACTATAGTAACGAGTCATCTATAGATGATGATCCGGCTGGGTGGAATGTCATAGGAAATTCTTGGCATTCCTTGTCCAAACACAGAGGTTTTTCCACATGAAGACGTATCGTTTCCAAGGTCTGTAGATATGTTTTTATCTGAAGAAACATTTAATTTTATTGTGCGATGCACAAATTTAAGAGCCGAATTATATTTTAATATTAAGCCGCAGCTAAATTATAAAATTCACGGGCTACAATGGCATAACGTAACAATGCAAGAGACGAAAAATGTTTTTGGTTATTTACTAAATATGGGACTTTATAAGAACTCACAGTTATCAATGTATTGGAGTACAGGTCCTATTATCAACATATTATCGTAATAAGAAAACGATTTCTATCTATTTTAAAATTTCCTAGTTTCGCTGACCCGAATGCTTTAGTACCAAATGATCAATCTAATAAAAAAGTCGTAGTAGACTATTCGCTGATGTTGTTCAAAGGACGGTTACATTTCCGACAATACATCAAGTCAAAGCGTACTAGATTTGGTATCAGAATTTTTGCTCTCTGTACCTCTGACGGGTATATCTACAGCTTTGAAATTTATATGGGACTAGGACAACAACAATTTGCCCTTCAGGATGCCAATGCCTCAGATCTGTCATTATCAGAAAGAATAGTAGTACATATTGGTCAAAATTTACTGGACTTAGGCTATTCTTTCTATACAGATTACTGGTATAATAGTATACGGCTCGCCGAGACTTGCTACACAGGGAAACCATTTTTACTAGCACGATTTGTCCAAATAGAGATTTAAGACTCTCCATTGACTAGACATCAAACAGCATGTGTCACAAAAGAAAATATTTTGGTATTGAAATATTTTGACAAAAGGGACGTTTATTTAATTTCAACAAAGTACACCATTGAATTGACCGAGAGAGTCAGATTTCGTTAATTTTTTTTAAGAATTTTGATAGGTGAAAATACGTTATTTGGTTTATGCTGATTTTGTTTTATATTAAAAAAAAATCCAATTTTTTTCTTACTCAGTTAAAATATTTGTTCAAAATAGATTTATGAAAAAAATGTATTGTTTAAATTTTCAGCGTAAACCTTTCCAATGTGATACTTTTGCTAGTTATCTCAGTGTATATTCATTCGACGTACGTCGTACGTTCAATGGTATACGGTATGCAGATGTACACCGTACGTTCGCTGGTAATAAGCGAATCTAACTTGCTGGGATTATTTACAGCATATGAAAATAGTGGCTGGTGCTGAAAGGGTTAAAAATATAAAAGGGTGACAGCAGGGGTTACAGGGTGACTTTTTTATCAAACCTAAATACGGCACAATATCTGCCCCTTCAAATATCAATTGACGTATTTTTGTTTTTTGTAATATTTAGTCCTTGAAAAGTTACTAAAGGTGGATATTTTTATCTAATAAATTTTAAGTGTTGCTTTAAATTTGTATGGATTATTTTGTCATAGTATATTATCACACCCCTCTCCAGAGGATATTGATACCTACGCCAATGCCTGCAACATTTTCAAACGCGCAGTGTACTAAGGCTCGCGTCAAGTACGTTCTCATTTTGTATGCTAAACCAGAACCTGTATTTACCCCCCTGATTTTCATTCGCTGCAGGTCAAGGACATCAGATTTTCTAAAATCTCTTGAAAGTTGGCATGTAAGGTTCTTTTGTTCGTCCCACTGGTGTAGGAATGAACTACACCAATGCGCACCATACCTTCTGTTAGGGCCGGAGTAAAATTTACTATACCTTGCTGTCGAGGATGTGGTCTCCACTGGTGGATATTTTCTCCACCAGCTATTTAGCACAAGTGAATTACATTAGACATGTGTATCAGGAATCAGCAGAAAGTAAACTAAGTCAAAATTAGAAAAACGTTATTTGTTTCCTTTCACTTTTAATTAGAAATTCCACATAAGTTTTTGTTTTCGAAGAGCCCCAACTAGCGTGAAACTGGTCATAAAATAACAAGCTCCTTAAAAGTCAAATAAAAGAGTTGGTTTTGGTTTAAATAATTCAATCTTCAACGTAGCTCTTTAAGTAGTTATTTTGCGTTATTATACCCTTCGCACAGTAGTAGTCTGTGAAGAGTATATAGGTTTGCTTTTTAAATTGGTCCAAATTTCAAATTTTTTGGTACCAAAATCCTTCTTATCAAATTTTGAACAACTTTTAAAATTGTGCGTCCTATGTCACGTTTTCTGTCAAAAACAAAAAATGATATCAACTTGAAAATTTCACGAAAAATTAGGCTCTATAAAAGGATAAAGCCTATTGATTTGAAAAATCTGCATTAAATGGAAGGTTAAGTGGGTTTGAAATAAAAAAAAATGAACTTGGGATCAAAGCCTATTGATTTTGAAAAAAATCTGATTGAAAATGGGGATTAAGGAGGCAGGGAGAGTCTGTTAATCTGTGAAGAGTATAATATAGAATTCCTAGATTTATATATGTTTAGAACTGGTTGAAGAAAAAATAAAACTAAGAAAAAAATGGCAGATGACAAGATCACTTAAAGGCTACCCAAAAACTAAGAAGAAAAATCCTAAATCCCAAAGAAAAATCTTTTAACAGATACCTAGTAGGGCTAACAAATGATAAAGAAACTGATTATTCGCTCTAGAAGGCAGCTATAAATATAAAAAAATTTATGTAAACCCTGTCCTTCTATCAGAATAGCAGATAACAAATTGGCAAGAGACAATCAACAGAAAGCTAATATTTTCGTAGTCCACCTACAAAAGACGTTCTAATTAGATGAAAATCAAGACACTCCTAACGAGACTATCCATAATATGGAACAAATTGAAATTAGGCTAGTTACCTCCAATGAAGGTACGAAAGAAATTGAGACAAACATCAACCCACAGAAAATCCCAGGATATGACCTTATTACTGGAGAAATACTAAAGCAACTGCCACAGAAGAATATCGATAAATTGACATACCTCATAAATGCAGCATTTTGCCTTAAATATATACCTGATGCGTGGAAAATGGCTGAAGTTATCCTAAATCCCTAGCCAAGAAAACCTCCGAATAATGTGTCATCATATAGACATATATCATTGTTACCAATAATATCTAAATTATTTGAAAAGCTATTACTAAAACCAATAATTGAACACAAAAACCTGATCCCTTCGCACCAATTTGGTTTTAGAAACAAACACTCGATAATAGATCGAGTACACAGGATAGTCGATATCACCGGAAAAGCTTACGATGAAAAATGTATATGCTAAGCTATATTTTTTGACGTAGCCTAAGCATTTGAGTAGGTTTGAAACGCTGGCCTGATACAGAAACTTTAAAAAATGCGCCCTAGAAAGTATGTCGACATTCTTTAATCATATCTAACGAGAACAATGTTTACAGTAAAACAAAAGGAGGCATACTCTGAAATAAAAGAAATTAAAGCATGTGTCTCACAAGGCAGTGTGCTAGGACCGGTTCTTTACTTATTATACACCAGCGATATTCCTCATCAACAATGTGTTAAAATAGTAACATTTGCGGCTGACACTGTATTATTGGCAGTTGGCAGACCTAATAAAGAGACCTCAGAAAAACTCCAGGAAACCTGCAACAGAATCAATCGATAAGAAAAAAGTGGAAAATTAAAATAAATCAAATTAAATCATTGCATGTTAATTTTACTCTTGTTTAAATAAAAACAAATAAAAATAAAGAATAATGTTATTCCGCATCACGATTTGGTCAAATACTTAGGGATGAACCTAAATGTACGACTGAAATGGAAAGAGCACTTTAATAGAGCGTAAATAACGAGCCTAAGTTCAAAAAACTGTATTGGCTCCTAGAAAAAAAATCCAAGTTGCTAGTATACAACAAACTGATTATTTGTAAAGAAGTCCTAAAACTAATCTAGATTTATGGCATACAGCTATGAGGATGTGTCAGCAAAAGTAATATCAACATAATACAAGTTTTCCAAAATAAAGTCCTAGGATGCATCATTGATGCACCTTGATTCTATCGAAACGATTTTTTTCATATCTGACGAAAAAGAAATAAAGAGGTTTGCTGCCAAACATAAGGGTCAACTCCACTCCCACGTCAACGAAAGCTGCAATTACTGGACAACTCTACACTTAAAAGAAGGCTTAAAAGAAAGAAGCTATTTGAGCAAGTGCAGTGAACGTTATTATTACTGCTAGAGTAAAACAGTGTAATAAATCTTCAACTCAACTTGTAATGCTTCTCTACAGAAACAATTAAGACAATGGAGACTTCTTAAATGTAAATAGTTTATAAGATTTTTAGATTAAAATTGTAGGTTAGTCGTTAATGACTGGTAACTTTGCTTTAACAACAAAAAATATATATGTCTTCATTCTAGATATGATACTTGAGTATAATATGGATATGGTGACACTAACGAATTGTTTAAGTAATTTAACTTTTCTTGTATATTTTTTTTTAAATATAGAGGTTCCAAAATTGAAATCTGAAAAATTTGGAAGAAATGAGTACTTTACATAATGCAAGTAACAATATACCTTTAAAACAGAATAAAGATAAATCACTACCTACTAATTACCAGTGTTAAGTAAGCAAAGCACCAGTGTTAGAAAACAAAACTATTAACTTCGATTTTTCATATTGTCAGCGATGATGAAAGTAGCTCGATCCTCTCCAATTTAAAATAAATTATTACATCACGTAATGCGAATTCTTCTGTCGTTTGAATAGGATTTATTTCGAACAAAATGAACAAAATGTACAACAAACGAATAGCTTCCAATCAATCACGCCATTTGGTCCGAATTAATTGTCAATTCCAACTATGCGTTCATTTGATCTAAATGGAATTTATACAGGATGGTGAAAAACGTGTTAAAATTTTTTTTTTGATTTTACATAATAAACGACAAATATTCTGGAATTAAGTGGAAGGGGATTATTATAGATAGATCTAGATAAATGTTCCATTTTCTGGAAGCTATAGGTACATCATTATGCAGTTTGGCAATACAGAATTTAGATTTTTATTTACTACAAATGATAGTTTGCTGGTCATTAAAGTATTCTTAACAAAAAAATTTGGTTCCGTCTGTCCGATGTCATGTTTTTTGTCCGCACGATAAATGAAAAACGAGAAACGATATTAATTTGAAAATTTTAGAAAAAATCAGCTCTATAAGAGGACGAAGCCTAATAATTTTTAAATAAATCTGAATTAGATTGGGGTTAAGGAAGGTTGAAATATTTAAAAAAATCCTAACTCAAAAACGAAACATTGTATCAACTTAAAATTTTTAGCAAAAATCAAGCTCTATAAGGGGAAAACTCTATAATTTAAAAAGTAGCTAACTAAAAATAAAGGATTTAAGAGGAGTTGAAATAAAAAAAAATATAAATCAAAAATGAAAAGCGATATCAACATGACCCTTTTGGGAAAATCAAGCTCTATAAGAAAATAAAGCGTATTATATCTGAAAAAATCTAAATACAAATGGGGGGATAAGAGGAGGGTTAAAATATTAAAAAAAAATTAGGTTAAAAACGAAAAATAATATCAACTTGAAATTTTTAGTAAAATATAAATAAGTTCTATAAGGGGATAATGTCTATTGATTTTAGAAAAATGGGGAGTGTTGAAATATTAAAAAAATCCTACATCAGAAACAAAAAACGATATTAAATTGAAATCTATAGAAAAATCAATTTCTATAAGGGGATGAAGCATATTGATTCTGAAAAAAAATCTGATTGAAAATGGGGTTTAAGGGGGAGTTTGTTAAATTCTAAAGAGTATAATAGAATGCCAAACATTATATATCTTCATACTAGTTTGTTAATGTCAAAAAAGAAAATTTGACATCTCAGGCGAATGTTAGAATATAAATGCTTTATTTACTGTAAAGGGCAGTACATTAAGAAATACACTCAATTTTTTCTATAAGTACTGTAGGAGCACAGCCACCCACTAACCTAATATTTTTGATAAAAATAGCTATTTATGTAACCAGTTACGAAATGTCTTATTTTGTGTAACGAGTATATATTTTTGAGTCGACCGGAGCGAGGTCCTGTAAAATGAACGAGTTATACAAAACGGCATTTCGTAACGTGTTACATAAAAGATTTTTTTTAATTTTGACTTGATTATTCATAAAATTGTGTTTCTCAAAAAATAATTCACCGTCATTCTTTTGTAGGTACTTTCAATCAAATGTTATAGAAAATTGTAATTGAGAAAAAATTACACATTTTTTATAATTTACATTATTTAAAGTAGTTATTTTTTAAAATAAAATATTAATTAAAATATTATTTCGGTCACTTAAAGAATTTTATTAAAATTATTTACTATGTATGTATCTAACTTCATTACATAAATAAATTTTTATTCACCTACGTGACAAGGTGACATACGTCACGATCCAGATATTCTTGCGTTTCATTTCCCTCTTTTAAACTTTATTCATGCAACGTCTATACAACCGATATTACATTCAATGTAGAGATGAGCAATATCATTATTTATAAGAATCCGTGATACCTAGTTAATACCGCCACATTTAAATATCAGCGATTTTAAACCGAGATTGGGGTCTATTCTGTAACAATTCCTTTATATTTAACGGCCTTTAAAAATATTTTCTTCTTTACTTCTGTCATTATTTAAACGAATCTTTAAAATACATTAGAGGACTTATCTTAAAGAAATCTATTTAACTAATGACAGAAGTAAATTAACGAATACGAAAATGTTTTTAAAGACCGCCAATATTTTTAAAGGCCGTTAAATATAAAGGAATTGTTACAGAATAGACCCCACTTTGTGGTAAAAGTGACAACAAATGAGCAAAAATACACATACAAATATAAACTACTCGTTCAGGGTCAATTTAAAATAAAAAGAAAAACACTGACACAACTAGCACAATTTTTAGTTATTCACTTTAAAATGAAATAATAATTGGCAAAATTCAAATATTCCTTTAAAAATTTATAGAATATAAGAAAAATATACTTTTTTTAATCCTCTCTAGACTGAAACTGAGACACTAATTTTTTTGTAAAATCATTTTTTGATACAGTGTGTTCTATAAAGTTGGATCCATATGGGATTTTTTTTTAATAATACGATTGGAAAAAATGTCGTAGAGCATTCACTTCTTCTGTTTTAAAAACTTAAAATAGCCCATATTAAAGCTGGCTATGTACTGCATTAGTTATCTGTAAAATTTGGTATTTTTTTGAAAAATCGTTCAAAACATTTTTGTTTAAATGCGAATTTGATAGAAAACTAATTTTAGTATAAACATTTGATATTGGCTATTTTAAGTTTTTAAATAAGCAGAGGTGATTTCCCTACGACGTTTTTTTTCAAACGTTATATAAAAAAATCCCTTATGGATCCAACTTTATTGCACCCACTGTATATTTTTCCAACTTGGAGCAATTGGAGACAGTTTGAAATAACAAGTGACCTTTTTAACTTGCGAAATAGTTTTCGTTTTTCTTTTATGACCTTGAATAGCATAATCTATTTTTGTAAGGAAATAAGGGGATGAATCCCCTTTATAATTTAAATTTGATTTTTTTTGCTTCTAGCATAACATTTTGTCTTGTCGTGACTTTACTGTCATAAATTACCAAGTAATTATATCAGTAACAAAATCACATGAAATATCGCCCACCCCTATTTCATTGCATTGTTAGTTGCATAACTACGTTTTAAAATGATATAATTATTTCATTTTAAGATTTAAACTACTTGTTAAATTACACACCATAAGACATTTTTTCGTGTTTCTTTCTAATAAAGTCATGTTGTTATCCTGTATTTAGGAAATTTTTAAAGAAAATAAATATCTAGCTCTTGTAGGTTAATGTCAAACATACTATTGCACTAACTAAATACTAATCTTTAATTTTCCTTTTAAACTAGTTTTCAAGAAAGTGTGGATATCGATATTTTTAGTTTTTTCTTTATAAAGTCATGCCAGATGTCGTGTAAAACAGTGTTTTGAGGATTTTCTGCAAATTTAGATTGGATCAAGACGGTTTAAATTAGCGACGGAATTAGAATTACTAATCGTTAGTTTTCTGACAAAATCTATTTTTATATATTGCCAACCTTTCTTTCTTTGATATAGCCTTTTAAAACCAATTGTTACGTTGTAATCGTCACTCCATTTTAATAATTACAATATTTAATTAATTCAAATATTCCAATATATTCTAATACTTTTTGAGCGCCCCTCGTATTTGAAAATATAGATATTATGTTAAAACGGGAATTTGTCTCTGTCTGGGACATTCTACCAATGATGCGCTTTCCCTAAAAATCAATAATTACGGTCAGATGTTGTGCGCACGCCTGGCTTACTTATGGATGGGGAATATTCACGTTTTCACACATTCGGTCAGCTGTTGGCTTTTGAAATTTATTTTCAATTTGGCTTCGAAATAAACCGGTTGGGTTTAGTGTTGTTAAGTGTGTCCGAACAAACTAAGGAACTGGATCTGTAACAAACTAAGGAATTGGCCTTTATAATCTAGAACTGCAGAATCTCTTAAGCTTGTCAGCTGAATTGCCTCTAGAGCTGCGAAATCTCTTAAGTCATTGTTGGCTGAGTTGCGTCTGGAACTGCAGAGTGTTTTGAAGTCATCGTAGGCTCACCTACCATTAAGACACGGACCAGACCAGTTCGACCGTTGAAATCCGGAAACACAAGATAAGTGTCGGCCAGGAACACACACACAATTTTTGAGTCATAGTCATACTAGTCAATTTTAATTTTAAACTCATCATCAGTCAAACGTAAACCGTAAAATTTGTTAAAATCAATTAATTTTATTTTCTTTTATTTGTAGTATCAGTCATCAATCAAATTCGAAATTAAAGCCGATAAATTGTTTTGAAATTTAAGTTCTTTATTTTTTTCTTACTTTCAACTGACAAGTTAATGACAAATTTACTTTTTTTGTACATCTAAAGGTATGGCGCCCTAATTAATTTAATTGAATTCTTTTAAGTCTTTTTAATTAAAGACCTTGTCATTGACTTGAAGGTAAATTCTAAACGAATCCCACTGACCTATTTTGATATCTGAGCTAGGCCTGAGGCTTGTAAGAATTCTTATTATAAGGATTTTTACAATGAGACCCAGGTAAGGGTTAGTAACGTATCATCTGGTGCAAAATATGTTTTATTAAAGTAACTTTGTAAACGTAACATTTTTTATAAAACGTTTTGTTTAAAAACGTAACACAATGTAAATTTTGATTTTAAAACCAAGAAAAGGCATTTATTTTATTTTCATTTTGTAACTAGTGACGTAATTAACTTTTCGTAGTCAGTTACATAATGTTAAACTTTATGCAACTGGTTGTGTCAAAATTAAAAAAATATATTACGTAATATATTACGTAATATACTCCAGGTCTATTTATAACTTTTATACGGCTTCTTTTGTTTTACTTGTTCCAATCATTATCTGACAGTCCATCCCACACAGGTGTCAGAAAAAAACTGAAAGTTTCGGTACTATAACGACGCAAGTGGTAAGTAGCAATGGTAGATTTGATGTCTAGAAAGTAGAAAATGTCAGGCCCAATATTGTAGCAGAAATCTGTAAACTTGAATACACAGGGCCAAAAGAAAACCATTTTGCTGAAGGCGTCAGACAAACCTAAAATTTTCTCCGCTGAAAGCTTAAACACCGATCTGGTGCTTCAAAGAAGCAAATTAATAATTTAAGCTATTTTATTAGGCCCAATTTTGGAAGGAAAGCAGTTACAGCTTACTATTCTATCCTATTTTTAACATATTTACCATATAGCTGATTTGCAACCTTTTTACGTACAAAATCTGACCATCACCATCCCTTAAGGATGGACGGGCTAGCACCACAAAAAATTAAGTTAGAACTTTTTAAATAAAACAGTTGAAGTCTACGATTTTTCATACATACACACTTAAAATTTCAAATTTATTTTGACTAAATTTTGGTTTTCTTAACTTTGAACCTGAACCGAAAAAAATTCTGTTTAAAAAATTTGAAATAATGGGTATGTATAAGAAATCGTAGAGTTAAACTGTTCCATTAAAAAGTTTTAACTTGATTTTTTAGGGATGCCACCCTTCTATATCTCTCTAGGAAATGGTAGTGGTACGATTTTAATACAAAAACATTGCGAATCAAGTATATGGTAAATGTGAAAAATAAAATTTTTATCTCATTTGAAACTATTTTTAAATGCCAGATTCCACATCCGAACCATGTTCGTCCAGTAAAAAAAAAAATTTATCCGAAAAAAATTGAAATTTTGCGTTTATATGTTACAAAAAATGGTGGATTGAAACTATTGAAAAAATTCTAAATTTATTTTTTAAGGGTGACACCCCCTCCATATAAGATATTCATGGGACATTACATCCATATACCAAGTGTGGTCCCAATTTCTTGACCCTAACTACCTCAGCCCTATGAGTCGAACCCAGAGATATAACCATTCATTGATAAAATATAATATTCACGATGCCAAGATTAATTCGACATTCGATACACTCTCTTTGTAGGGACGGGCCGAGGCGACGAAAGGTGAGAAGTAAGAGAAGGGATAAAAAGAAGAATTTTACGCAGATACAACTTATTTTTATCAATGAAAAATGTGTAAACCGCTGTGCGCTTATAGTAAACAATGTAAATATTCAATGCCGGTGTAAGCCCTGTTGCCACTTCCAACCTAACATCACTAGGTTTTGGAATTTATTGAAAATTATTACATCTAATTTAGTAAAATTACATCTAATTTCGTTAAATTTAATATTAAAAATTTTTGGGTTTATTTGCAATAGAATAGGTTGAATTATGTAAATAATTTTGTAAACAAAACGAAAATAATGAAATAGACATATAACAGCAGCGGATATTATACCCGCCTGTGTCCCTTAGAATATGTCTTATTCAGGATCGCACGATATTTGTTAGTATAATAGTTACATCTCCTCGTTATCTCTGGTCGAACCCCAACCTTCTTTATGTGTCTAATATTGGATTTTTACGCAATAACTAGATCACCCAGTGTATAAGGGATATTCCCTTAAAAAAGTCTATATTTTGATGTTTTTTAGGAAAATGTTGCCAATTAACTCTTCTTTTTAACGGCAGTAATTTATAGAGAAATTGCAATAATTAAGATAATGATTCTAGTCTAATCAAATAATTAATGAAATTATATAATCGCCATACCTTCAAATTTTTCTAAATATTCTGGAAAACCCCAATCCCCTAGCAATTTCTCCATTTCTAATTTTGAAAATAAATCAAAAATCTCAGCACGTTTGATCGTGAATGTAACATCTATTTAAATTAAGAAATACACAAGTTATAGTTTTGTTGTCTCGTAAAACATTTCAAATGCGTATTGGCCATAAATAATTAATTTATTACCTAAATTAAATTTGTATGACATGCTTCGGAAAAGACGCTTTACTTAGTTTAGTTAAAACATGGCAAATATTCTATGAATAGCATGTTTTTCGTATATTTGACTTTAATTATAGTATTCACAAATATAATAGGTACTTATTATTGGAATTTTATAAACAAATATGATTACTTTACCAGAAAGAAAATCACTGTGAACTTTTAATAAACTATTTATTCTACTTTCTAATTAACTGCTAATGTCGGCGCACCTTAAAAAATAACAATTCTACACTGCAAACTGCAACCAAAACGAAAACATTCTTCACAAAATGACAATTGGAAACCACGTGGACCATGTTGCCAATGAGTAAAACTCAAATTACCTACCCCCTGGGACTGCGCACTGCGAATTTGTAATATATTTAGTTACAGGAAACTAGTAAAACGATAAAAATGGTACCTAATAGGTAATTTGAATTTTTTACATTTCCTATAATAGCGCAATAACAAAAAGAGAATGGCATCGTTATGTTATTAAAACTATATTTGCTAATAGAAAACTTATCATAGATGTATAATAAAATTTAATTATTTCGTAGAGCGCGAAATCAAAATTGTGATATTAGCCTTGTATTGTAATATTAAGTAATTTGTAAACTTTAGATAAACATAATAGTTATTCTTAAATATCCATATATTGCCGATTGAAAGATTTGTTAATATCTACTGTACATTACTGTAACAAATGTTTTAATAAAGAAAACCTAGTATTTATGAGACATCAATTAATAATTATTATAATATTATGGTATTATTAAATTACCTCAGTAAATATTTAAAGACTCTAACTTACGATATTTTAAATATTAACTACTTTTTCTCTTAGTGTACAGTAGGCAAAACATTCCCTACAGAGGGCGTGGAAGTACCGCTTAGGTTGATTCGACAAACAACACATGCCAGAAGTCATTTATTCAGTGCGTTTTTATAAATCATAATATTTAAATAAAACTTTTCAATTTTAAATTTTTTTTTCTAAATAAGCCTTCATTGTTACTATAATAGTACGAAATACGTGATATGCACCTCGACTTATAAGCGTAATTTCCAAATCTCTGTAAATTACACTTGTCAGATTTCATACATAAATAATAAATTAATCTAGAACTGCGAGTTAAAATTTTCATTTGAACATAATAACCTTTAAAAAACGATAATGAGCGCTATTTCCGCGTACAAAAAAAAAGTTGACAGTTCGCGAAAATGGATTACTTGCACTAAAACGAGTTCATAGCCTTTATTTTCCTCATTTTCCCAAAACGTTTGATTAAAAGTTTAGAAGTTCTTGAAATGCGGATAAGTCTCAACTAAAATATCACATCGCATGAGCTTCAAGTGGGTTGCCCAAATTAGATTACGTGTTCCACAGGCAGGGTAGTCTCTAGGTTCAAAATAAAAAAAAAAAAGTTATTTTATCTTTGGAAAATTACATAAAAAGTATTCTTAAATGTTTTGGATAAATACGAAAATAATGTTTTTCTGAGGCAACGCAACAACTAGAAACTATTCGAGTAACTATGTAATAATAGAAGGTTAATTATGTAGCATATTTTAATGTACAATTTGTTTTATTTCCAAACTCAGTAGTTTAATAGTTCTGACTACAATTACTATAGTTACAACAGTTACTAAAGTTACTACATTGATCAGAGTTACTATGGTTACTAGGGTTAATATGGTTACTGTGATTACTATGGTTATTATGGTTACACTGATTAATATAGTTACTATATTTATCATGGATACTATTATTATTGTAGTTACTATGGTTATCATGATTACTAAGGTTAGTAAAGTTACTATGTTTAGTTAAGTTAAATTACTATGGTCAGTTAAGTTACTATGGTTAAAAAAGTGTTTTTGGTTACTATGGTTACTATGTATACTGTTAATTACCATGATTACCATGATTACCATGATTACCATGGTTACCATGATAATACTTATTATTATTTTATCTAATATTCAGAGCACAGCCTACGAGAATGTCAAGACTACACAATCAAATGGGTAGACAGGCACAAGGGCACAGTTAATGTGTGCCTCTGATGGTTTCTCTCTCATTATGTCGCGAAAAACAAAAACAACGACAACATCGCTTGGCAAGAGATAAAGACATGCGGTGATTATACGTCACAATTAGAGCGCTATCTTCATCGTGACGTTGTGCTGTACTCATGTGTATCTCGTAGCCAGCGTTGGAAAACGTACCATAATTATGAAATTGTACCATAATTATTACCTTAAATCATTAGCAGTCAGTGAACGTACCATAACAAATAATGGTACCATTATTTCGATCGATTCAATGGTTTGCTCAAAAACTATTCAACAAATATTTTTAATGATTTAATGATCGTGCCGTTCTTCTAAACATGTTTAAAAAAACCGATATAGAAATTAGAAATGTCATCAACATCTTTGTATTTAGCAGATTGACGAATATTGCATATTTCCATGAACAATTGGTTTTGCATGGTTTATCACAACTTAAATATGATTTATGGAATCTCGGAATTCATGAGTCATATACTGATCAGAAGCGCTTTGAGTTTATAACTCCAAACGAAATATATCGTAATTCTGAAGAAAGTTTTTGCAAACTTTTTATATTTGCTTTTACTATGGACAAAATAGTTTTATCAGCTTTAAGTGATATGCAATACTAATCTATTAATTAGATTGGACAGCTATTCGCCAACTAGAACAAATTTAAAGAAGAGCATGTCTCAACATAACAGGAGCCATGAAAACATCACCGACCAGACCCATGTAGTCAATCTTAGTCTCACTTCCCTTGATAGTTACATCAAGGAGGTTACTTTAATGACAACGACACATCTCTGCACTACGGCTAGAATAGAACCTGATGTAGGATCTGGTGAGGCGTGAGGTCGCTTTTTACAGGAGGCGCTCGATACCCTGCCACTGCTTTAAGCGAACATAAACTCCATCTCAACGAGACATATCTTTAATAGGCCATATAAATTTATAACAGAACATATAGAAGAGCCGGAAGTGGCAGGTACGATTCATATATACACCGGTGGCTCTTAAACAAAACAAGGCTCAGGATGTGGAATTTACTGCTTAAACCTTAACATAATATGGGATGTGAAAATAGTGCCAGAATATTTTAAACAGAGCACATGGGGATTGTGATAGCAGGAAAAGCAAACATCAAAAACTACATCACTGGAAGAAACATGCTCATCTATAGAGATAGCATACAAGCCCTAACTAAACAGACTACGAATTTACTCAAGGTTAGTACTAGATTATCACGAAGCTTTGACCGAAGTATCCATCAACAATGTGGTCATCTGAAGATAAATCAAGTGTTACGGCACATCGAAAGGTAACCGTCTTGCTGATTCACAGGCCAAGAAAGCAGGCAACCAAATACTTTTTGGACCTGACCCTTATATTGGCCTGTAAAAATCGGAAGTTGTAGACCTAATTAAAAAACATTTCCTTGGGAAATTCAAGGAAACATGGGATGAAGTAAGATAGCTTTTAAGCTATCCTGAAAACACTAAAGCAAACAAATACTTGACTATGACTAGACACAATCTGCGCCTAGTCACAGGCATTCTGATTGGTCATTGCTAAGTACAAAAGCACCTCAATATCATGGGGCAGTTAGAATACGCACTCTGCAGAGGGTGCGAACAAGAAGATGCGACCATGAGAAGATTTGTGTTCGGCGAGTAGAAGCTAACACCAACCGATATAAGAGAAGCACCTCTTGGCGACTTTCTCAACTACATTAAATCTGTAGGCTGGCTCACGAGCTAGGAGGTGCCTATTATCTTAGGAGAATGCACAATGGGCCTAACGAGGCCTAAGTGCCATGGGAGTAACCCACCCTCCACACGTTACAGATACAGAACATGGAACTCACTATAGATATCACTGGTGTGATTCTGTGATCTGAATTATCGGCGCCATTCTGGCAAAGTAACGTGATCTTAATTTAATACATTATAAGCTCTACTATATGGGAAGTTCAGTTATCTCTACACTCTATACAAAATCTGCGCCTGGTCACAGGCATTAGGACTGATCATTGCCAAGTTCGGATGTTTCTACGTTTCCATAGGGCTGTCAAAATCCGCACTCTGAAGTGGGTGCAATCAAGAAGGCGAGATAACTGAGCATATCCTATACTATTGCCCAATATTCTCAGTTATTAGATTTGTGTTCGGCAAATATCAGCTAACACCAGCCGATAAAGAGTAGCACCTCTTGGCGACGTTGTCAACTACATTAAATCTTTAGGCTGGCTCACGAGCTAGGAGGTGTCTATCATCTTAGGAGGATGCACAATGGGCCTAGTGAGACTTAATGCCGTGAGGTAACCCACCCTCCATACGTTACAAATACAGGTTGATTAGACAAGAAAAATATGAAAAAGCGCTCTGCTCACAATTTCACTGTATCAATTGCAAATTTCACTTATTTTCTTAAATACGGATTTCTGCTCGATCTAGAAATACAATGACATATTTACCACCTGGGACATTTCTATTTTATTATTCTTCTGATATTAATTATTACTCAAAAAAAAATCAGTTTCAATCAAAGTGTTGTCATTTATATTAGTTTTTCAGCTCTTCTGTAAAATTTTTCCAAATGGTCATACACCTTACGATTTACATAAAGGACATCGTTGATTATCATGCAAAAAAATTTTGAGATTGGTTTTGAGTTGGATTACCATTCTATTCTATTCTTCAGATTTAATACCAAAAGAATATTATGTGTTTCCAAAATTTAAGAAACAATTGAAATGTTATAGTATATCACTAGAGTGGTTTGCAGACCAAAACAAGGATTTTTTTAGAAAGCTTATAATTTACATTTTTTCGTGTACAACCAAATTGTATTTATTTCTGCCATCGTTATCAAGGACTGTTATGTTTTCGTAAAGTTAATTAAAAGTCATCTTACGTTTTCATAGCTACAGCTACAAACATTTTATGAACAACAAGTTTTGATGTGACTTTAGGATTTGCACTTTAATTTAACTTAAATGCAGTTTTTCAGATCTCCTTTCATTACCTTTTAAACTTGAATCGTTTAAGAACGGTCCTGCTCTAGCAGAAAAACGTTTAAGATTGTCCTTTTCGCTTTCCTTGTGATCGCGCGTCCGCTTTTCTTTCTGTAATAAAGATAACGAGGTGCCTTCATTTTCCTTAGAAAGCCACTTGTTTAATATTGTTAAATTATAGTACGTAGAGCTTAAAAGTTTTGGCCTCGCTCAAGGAGGAGTAGGTTCTTTAATATAATGCGGAACTTCGCGTTGGAAAAAATGTAATTTTAACTTGTTTTTTTTTTGTTTTGACAACCTATGGGACAATAATTGCGGCTTTAGAAGCGCAACGCAATTATTATAAATGTCTTAAATGTAGAAAAAATTATATTAAAAATTAAAATATTTAAATAAAATAGAGGGATTTCATTTCAAAACTAGCCACCCAAAATAACTTTTAAAATATCTTTAAAAGAAAAAAAAAAACAAAAAAAAACACGTTTATTTATATTTACGGGGGGACACATTTTACAAGTATCTGTAACCGTGCAGTTTCATCCCCTAAGCGGTGGTGAATATCACTTCTAAAATTTTAAATAGAAAGGGGTATCATGTGATAGCTCTTCTTAAAGGTCTCTTTTTTTCCAATCTGTTGACACAATATTTTTTTAAATCGGATTAATTTTTCACCAAGTTATGCCATTTTAACCTTTTAAATTAAAATAATTATTATTTACATTGTATTTACATTATTAATGTTTTATTTGCATAAGAATTACATTGTACTTAAATAAGATGTTAAAAATGTCCGCCATTGTTGGCAAGGCAATAGTAAAGTCGCAGCTCGAATTCATCCCGCACTTTTTGAAGCGTCTCTGGTGTAATCCGGTCACACTCCTCCACTATTCTACGTCTAAGTTCAGGAATATCGCGAGGTTGAGTTTTATACACCACAGTTTTTAGATGTCCCCATAAAAAAAAGTCAAGGGGCGTTAGGTCGGGTGATCTCGCTGGCCATTCTATAGCGCCCCTTCTTCCGATCCATTTATCTGGAAATGTCTCATTAAGCCAATTTCGTACAGGCAAGGCATAATGTGGAGGTGCTCCGTCCTGTTGAAAAAATAGGTTTTCTTCGTCTAGTAACAAATTTCCATCTTGATCTATTTGGTTTTCTATGGATTCGGTTATAAGAGGATTTATCAGATTTTCTAATAAGTTCAAATACAATTCCCCAGTTAAATTTTCCTCCATGAAAATAGGACCAATAATTTTATTATCAAGAATTCCGGCCCATACGTTGATTTTCTGAGGATATTGGCTGTGCTCTTCCCGAAAAACATGTGGATTTGTATTGTCCCAGTACCTACAATCAGGGGCGGTTTCTCCATTGGTTCATTTGTGCAGTGAACACCCAGTTAAATTTCATAAAAACACATCATTTTAATATTACATAAATAACATGAAAATATAAATTTAATTTTAATATTTTTATTTTCATACGTGTTAATCTATATTTTTTTGTACATTATTGTCCTCTGGCTAATCGCGGCTCTGTGTCACAGTATATCTAAGTATACTGTGTATGTGGCGCATTATGATAAGTGAGCCTAACACGAGTGAGACGATACGCTGAATGTATATAGCTAGAAAGAGAAGAAAACACGCCAACAGATCCTTCAAACTGTCAAAGAACACACTAATTGGCGCGCCGCTCATAAACAAAGTTGCCACACCAGTGTTGCCAGTCTAGTACAATTCACAATTGTACTAGATGTAGTACTTTCTGCGTGCATCAGTGTTCACGTGTAAACTATATTTGTATATTGTGTTCCTTGTTTGGGTTCGTTATCAATAAAGACCCCCTTTTTTCCTCTTCAATGAATTTAGCTGTCACTGCAAATAGAATTCGAAAAATCTGGTACATTTAAGGAATCTGGTACATTTTTTAGACAAATCTGGTACATAACAAAAACATATTCTGGCAACACTGTACCAAATCAAGCAAACTGTCACTGTCATTAGTGTCATCCCATTCCTCTGCTGTCAAATACGTTAAATAAAAACAATTATTTTAATTGTACGTAGTTAAAAAAATGTGTTTAATTAAGAACTGTGTCTTCAATAAATTGAAAGTATTGTTCCCGAAAGAGTCTGGTACCAATCGATCACATGGTAAGTACGAAAATATACCTAAATCTTATTATACTACCTATATACAATAAACTTATTTATCTAATATATATTTTATTTTAGGCTTTATGAGAAACTAAATAAGCTATGCTAAAACAGCTAACAAAAGTAAGGGTAGATAAAATGCAATACCCACTTAGATTTTCTAAACTAAAACTATTCGATAGTTAGAATGCGAAACAGCTTTTAATGTAATAAGGTAATAATACTAAAGGCTATAATTTATATACAAGATGATACTATGACAATGATGTTATTAAATATATGTATAGAAAGGTGATGCACGGTAATGTTTTTAGCAATAATATATATACAAGGAAGCTAAACGTTGCTAAAATAGAGCTCAGGCAATGAAGTAGACAATGAAACGTTCTTACTTGTTCTGTGATTTCCTGATGATCTACCATCCAGGGGTTGTTCTCGACAGAGTTATCGATTGGTTACTAAGGGCTGGGCCAACAAGCTAAGATGTTAGGTGGCCTTTGGAAGAAAAGTATTTTTTTCACAACAAGGTGCTGTCAATCATGACAAATATACTTTAAAGGTAAACTTTCTTTTTATATTATTAGCCAAATAATCCGAATAAAATTCGTGAATTTTCAGGTACCACATGGACCAAAGAAAGCTAATTGAAAAAGAACAGAAGAGAAAGGAAGTTCTTCAGCCAGAAAGACAATCTAGGGTTGCCAACAAATTACCATATTTTAGGACTAAATGACCTTTGTCTTGAACTTTAATTTGAATAATTGAAAGTGAATGTAGATTTTAGCAAAGAAGTAATTTGGAATTTGTACAATTGCAATTAGATTCGTAAAAGAGAAGAAGGAAGGTCAAGGTCGACAATTTGTCAAACTGTTTACATTCAGGTACAGGTTATAGAAAATTAATATACATAATTTGAACAATCTTGTGTTTTCTTTTATCGACAGGTAAGCTTATTATTAAATTATTTAAATTTTATATAAATATTGCAACGATAAAATGCGAACCATAACAAGTGTCTAAGAGCAACCAAAGATTACTTCAAAATAGCACTTAACAAGTCACATCCCACATATCTACATGATCTGGCTAATGAATCCTATAAGTACATATCAAAATATTAGTATACTATCTACAATTAAACAATAATTTGAAAATACAGATGAAGCCGATTTACCTATTTAGACAAAATACTATTATTCTGTTATTTATTAAAACACACTATTTTTCAGTGAACATGGACATGCAAAAGCCTGCCATAAGGGTATAGGACAGAGTTAGATCAAGAATACTTTGGAATGTGCTATGAAATACACTTAGAAAAAGTCATATCGATAATTAAGATAACATTTTACGATGTGTATCTCACTAGTTTAAAATATAAAAAAAATCCTAACTGAAAAACTTTAAATTTTTAGCAAACATCAATCTTAAAGGAGCCCTTTCATTATAAAAAAAAAATCTGATTAAATATGGGAGAATTAAGGGGGGTTGAAATTAAAAAAAAATCAAAAATAAAAATTGATATAATCATGAAATTTTTAGTAAAAATAAAGGTCTATAAGGAGATGAGGCCTATTGATTTTGAGAACAATCTGCTTAAAAATGGGGGTTAAGGGGGTCTGTTAAACTGCGAAGAGTATCATTTAAAATGCCAGGCATTATATATCTTTATTCTAGTTTGTGTCTGTGTAATATTATGTGTTGTGATGGGACTGATCTTATAAAATAAACATTTAAAACATTTTAGTTCTTATTGTATTTGCCAATAAAAGGTAGGTATTTAAAAAATATATTTTTAATTTGACATCTGTGACAAATTGTGAAAATGATTAAACTTACAATAAAACCTAAAAAATGGTAGGTAAAGTTTCATATAAATTTTTTTACACAAAAATCAATGTCAAGCTTTCTACATAACCTGATATATATTTAAAAATCTCAAATTATGAAGAAAAGTCAGTTTACAAACTAATAATGTTTATAGATGGTTTTCAACATATTGAAAACAAAACAAATATCAGACTAACTATTATTCATTTATTAATGGTTGTAGTGCTTGAAAACAGTATGATGTTGATAATAATAACTACACTTAATACAAACTAGAATAATAATAAAAAACAGCGATATAGATTCTTGTTCAAAGTTTTGATCCGAACTTACATATGATTAAATTATTGGAAAAAGTGAACACCCATTTTCAATTACCACGAGCCGCCACTGCCTACAATTATGTTTATTGACAAATCCATTTAAAAAGAAACCTGCCTCGTCAGTAAAACAAATATTTTTAATAAAATTATAGTCTTCATTTGCCCTTTGAGTCATTAATTCGCAAAATTCTAATATTCTGTCATAATTATCCTCAGCAAGCTGTTGTAAAAGCTGTATTTTGTAAGGAAAGAATTTATTTAGCCGTAATGTTTTATGCACAGCCAACGGAAATATTTGTTAATCTGGAGACTTTTGGTATTGATGTTTGAGGTTCCATGGCAAAATGACCTAAAATCTCAACTTGTGCAGCTTCAGTTAAAACTCTACGATTCCTTACAGTTTTATTGCACACACTTCCAGTTTCTTGAAATTTATTAACTAAATCCAACACATACTGATGCCCAACATTTTTATCGGGATGTCTCTGATTAAAAACACGAGCAGTTCTGCGTGCACAGCGTTGTTCTTCACCATAAATAAAGATTATTTCAATTCTTTCTTGTAAAGAATAAACCATTGTCAAAATTAAATTGTCAGTACATAACGAAACCAATAATCTACTAATAATAAATTGTTTTAATTTACGGTCAAAAATATCTTATGCAAAAAACATTTAAGGCTTTTTGCTAACTTGTTTATCTCGGTATTTATACTCATGTATTTTAATTTAATATTTTTTCCGGTTTCTAGGTTATAACTTGGTGAAAATTTTAAAAAAATAATGTTTCGAAAGATTGGAAAAAAGAGACTTTTAAGAAGAGCTATCACATGATACCCCTTTCTATTTAAAATTTTAGAAGTGATATTCACCACCGCTTAGGGGATGAAACTGCACGGTTACAGATACTTGCAAAATGTGTCCCCCCGTAAATATAAATTAACGTATTTTTTTGTTTTAAAGATATTTTAGAAGGTATTTTGGGTGGCTAGTTTTGAAATGATATCCCTGTATAATAAAACTTTATATTTCAAATTATAAAATAATATAATAACAGAGCTGTGGGATTCAAGTTAAGGGAAAGTCCACCTTCTGAATAATTTTATTAGAAACTTGATACTGTATATTGTAATATATTGACAATAGTAACAACAAAAAATGAAACATCTGAAAAATATCGTATACAGAGGGCTATCTTTGAAATTGATATTTAACAATAATAGCGATTGTTAACATTCCGCCTCAATTTCATACTTAAACAATCACTAATTTTAAATAACTGCAAAACTTCTGTGTAAATCACGAATCAAAATTATATTTTTCAGTCTTTTGGAGAAAATACAAGACTGATTATCCTCGTAGATGGTAAGAATATGATTAAGACTGACATCAATTTCTTTTATTAAATTGGATACCCAGATCACCTTAGTCGCAGTAGTCGTAAGTTCAACTAACTCGACTTCAGTTGATGACAGAGCAATTGTTGTCTGCATTTGTATGTCCCATGAAATTGTTGACCCGAGTAATTGTAACCTATATCCGGATGTTGACTTCCTGTCTTGACTAGTTGCACAATCGGCATCAGCAAATGCAGTAAGAAAACATTCAGTAGTCTTTTGGTAAACCAAACATAGAGTTGGAGTACCTCTAGATAACTAAGAATTTTTCAATGATCATTTGTAGCACAACTTTGAAATCGACTGAAGTAGTTTATATAGAAAACAAATCAGGACGTGAATTTAGCATTAGGTATATTAAGTGCCCGTTAGGGTGGCATCGAGGATTGTTGCGGGAGTATATGTTGATTATTTAGTTGTCTATTTTGAAAATTAGGGGGATAGAAATATTGGAAAAGTTGTGGGCGAACATTTTGCGGATTTTGTCGAATTATTTTAGGACTTGTTTTATAATTTTGATTTTAGAGAATTATTTCTATTTTGACTGTATAGGAAATTTTATTCTTCAATGACTAAGGACATTGCTCTTTCTAAACAATTAGGATTACGTGGACGCACATTATATTATAATTTGCCTGTTAAGCCTCTAATATAAGTCTTAAGAGCTAATTCATTATAATTATTAATTTTTACTTTTTTTTCATCAATTGTTTCATTACTTGAATTTAATTTACCTATAACTAAACTACGCGCTTCTTGACAGCGCATGCCAAAACTGTGTGGCGTTTCATTTCTGTGTGGACTTAATACTATTAGATCTTGGACAAGACAATCTATATTCCTTTGATCACCAAAACTTAATCTAAGGGTTTCTTTAATCTCATCCCATGTTCCCAATTCAGTTCTTGAACCTATAAGCATTAAAGCTCTACCTACTAATCTACCCATTATAGCTCTTAGGAGAAAACTATTTAAGTAGGAAGTAAATTGAGCAATAAATTCTAAGAAACGAAATTGACGTAGGCTTTTTTCTGAAGAGGATGTAAGAGATTTAGTAAGGGGTTTATGGTCGGTATAAATTATAAAAATCGTGGCCTTTTAGAAAATATCTAAAATGTTGGATGCATAAATGGCTAACAATTCACGATCAAAAGTAAATTATTTCTAGTACAGCACCTACAGAAGTATTGGATGCATCTACTTTCAAAGAAGTAGATGCATCCAATCATTCAGAGAAGGATGGATAAGCATAGTGTCACTGGCTAATTTGTTTTTGACATCCACAAAACTATTTTCATATTCATCAGACCAACGGCTGATAGTTTTATCAGATTAGTTTTGTAATGTAGTGATTACTTTATACAGGGTTGGGCATAATTGGCGGAACACCCGATTTGTGGCTCAATTATGGATTGTATTGAAAATTAACTCAAATAAAGTTTTTTGTATATTTTATGTACTATTTAATGACGCTTGGGGATTTTCATTATCTGTCATATTTATCAAGATATGACGTCATCGGATGAAATTTTAAATGAATCACCCTATATTTATATTTTTTTTCAGATAGATCTTTTCTTTCTGAATCCATCAATATGGGGTTCGGGTGGTCTCTGATTTTCCTTATCATCAGAAAATAATAAAACAAAATGGTAAACGTTCTTTTAAATAATTAATGAATAACTATTCACAAAGTTGTCTGTGCCATCATAATGTACCAATATCAATTGTTTTGCCATGGTTTCATTTTTTGACATTAAAATGTAATATTGACATCTCGATATTAATCACTGAGTTTTATTAATACGATTATTGTACATCTCTGACAGAAATACCTACCAATGTTTTTGTGTTACTGTTTACTTGGTTTTTATAATATTATAAAAACTATTGTCACCTTTTATTAATCTGTAGATTTTAATTCATTCTGGTTTATGGAGACAATCAAACAAGTTGAGTTTAATTGCAAGTCAATTCATTTCACCCAAACTAGCCCAATACGCGAAAATAAATAACTCTTAGCATTTGATACTATTGAGAATTTTTATTAATTTAAACCATGGTTGAACTGAGTGAACGTGAAATAATTACACTATTGATGATTATTGGGTTTGGAGACAGAAAGAGATCTCTGCAAGAAGCTTGTAATTTGTTCAATGAAACATTTCCTGACAGGATTTCCCCGATTTCTAAATCTACAGTATCCAGAAATTTGAGCAAGTTTAATGAAACAGGAAGTGTGAAAAATAATCCCAGATCTGGACGGAAGAAGACAGCCACTGATGAAGAAAATGCACTTAATGTGGTTCTAAGTGTACAGGAAGAACCAAAAACTTCAGTTCCAAAGCTTGCGTTAGACAATAATATGAGCGAGAGATCTGTAAGGAGGATTCTGAAAGTCAATAAATTTCATCCCTATAAAGTGCAATTACACCAGGAATTGAATGAAGATGACCCAGATAGGCGAATGCAATTCTGCCAGGTAATGATGGATGCCATTAATGGAAATAATATGTTGATGAACAGCATTGTTTTTTCCGACGAATCAACATTTTGTCTCAATGGATTTGTAAATAAACATAATTGCCGGTATTGGTCTGATCATAATCCTCACTGGATGGAAGAAGGTCACACCCAATATCCACAAAAGTTAAATGTTTGGGCTGGTATAGTTAGAGGAAGAATTATTGGACCATTCTTCATGAGAGGAACTCTGAACGGTGATCGTTATTTGCAACTACTTCAAGAGCAGATAGTTCCAGAGTTAGTTCGTTTATATCCAAATCACAGAAATCACTTACAACTTTCTGATGAAATTTGGTTCCAGCAAGATGGTGCTCCACCTCATTTCGATGCTAGAGTGAGGCAGTACCTGAACACAATATTTCCACAGAGATGGGTGGGTCGAAGAGGACATATTGAGTGGCCGGCACGGTCACCGGATTTAACCCCACTGGATTTTTTTCTTTGGGGCCATTTGAAATCAGTAGTTTATAAGGACCTGCCACATTCGCTGGAAGAATTGGAATACAAAATAAGAATTGCTGTTCAAGAAATAACACCTGAAGTTTATCAAAATGCCTTAAGATCATTTGTTGATAGACTAGGATATTGTCAGGCAGTTGGAGGCTTTCACTTCGAACACTTACTTTGAGAGATTTGTAATACTTCGATTGATAATAATTATTATTTTTTATTAAATAAATGTTTACTTTCTATTTTGTTATGAACTCGGAGACCCTCAAACCTTACATTAATGGATTCAGAAAGAAAAGATCTATCTGAAAAAAAATATAAATATAGGGTGATTCATTTAAAATTTCATCCGATGACCGTCATATCTTGATAAATATGACAGATAATGAAAATCCCCAAGCGTCATTAAATAGTACATAAAATATACAAAAAACTTTATTTGGGTTAATTTTCAATACAATCCATAATTGAGCCACAAATCGGGTGTTCCGCCAATTATGCCCAACCCTGTATAGAGAAATAAGTGATTTAGCAAAGTCCTTAATAAATTTGTAATAGAAGTTGATCATTCCTACAAAACGTTGTAGTTGTTTGAGATTTTGAGGACGTATACATTTCTTATAATGTCTACACGTTCTTCTGATGGGAGGACACCATGAGAAGAAACAGTATAGATAAGCAATATTATATTTTGAGATCCAAAAATGCATTTATTTGGTTTAAGATTAACTCCGAAACAAATGAGTCGCTCAAACAGAGTTTTAAGGTGTACTAAATGTTCTTTTTCATCTCTGCTTGCTACTAATATATCATCTATACAAACGAAAAGAAAAGGTAAACCAGAAACAACTTCATTTATAAAACGTTGAAACGTTTGGGCTGAATTTCGCATACCGAAAGGCATTCTCAAAAATTCATACAAGTCAAAATATGTTGTTTAACAAACTTCAAAAACCATAACAATTTAAAACTTTAGAAACAACCCAGAAGGTAAAATATATACAGATAGTTTTGCAAAAGAACACCCACCATCAGGAGTCTGTAGGAGATCTTCCTAACCTCCCTTTTCAGGAATACGTTGAGAGGAGTTAGATCCAGCATATTCAACACGGGATTCGTTTGATAAACATTAAATTAAAGTATTTATCCAATGTTATTAATCACGTAAAACGCTGAATTTTTAAAGGTCTTTCTCCTTTAGTTTTTGTTCGTTACTTTCCAAGATTACGCTTTGAAATAACCTTCCGGCTGCGATACACCAACATGTCGGACTAAAAAAAAAAAACAAATATAGAGCCCTTAACAAAGCGAAAAGCTATTACGCTTATAAATTTCAACATAAAAGTGAATGTTATTAATTTACGAACGCCTTTGAAATACCTCCGCAAATAATTTAATTAGCACGGAGCTACTTTGCTAAAAGAGCTGACAATCAATTTTAATTCGTAAATGGAACGGTTTTGTCCTGTACTTTTGACGATGATTTAGTGTGATTGAGTAGGAAGTGATTAGCTTGAAGGGTTATTAGAAAGTGTGTGAGAATTATCAATTAATTTCTGGGTTGGTTAGAGACGAATTTTAAATGATATGTCAATTATCACATACCTCAGTAACATTCTGACTTCATACCTTCTCCAGAATTTATGAAATTAACGTCATTGTTTGCTAACGCTAAAATTATAGGTTTTATAAAATTTGCAAGATACACAAAATTAAACTATAAAATAAACCAAGGTGGCAACTTACTGATTTATAGTTATTAAATATAGTGAATAAAGGGGATTTTAACAGAACAATATTTTTTCTAGGTGTAAACATGTACGCGTGTTTTGGAAGCTATTCGGGGAACTACAAAATTAAGACTATGGAGCATACATGAAAAATCGAATTTAAAATGTATTGTTTTAAGTAGCAACACTACAGAATAAAAAATATTGGCGTCTTGAATCAAGACTCCTAAAATTAAGGCTAAGTAGTCAGCAGAGCTGTTTAAAATCATTTTGAAAAAGATTTAAAACAAAGATCATAAATCGTTTGCATTTGAACAAATGATTTAAATCAAAAATCTTTTTTAGATTTAAATCCTTTTTACAATTTAAATTATTTTTGGAAATATTTAAATCATTTCGAAAGATTTAAATATTTTTAAACGATTTAAATATTTTCAAAATATTTAAATCTTTTTAAAAGATTTAAATCTTTTTAAAAGATTTAAATCTTTTTATAGATTTAAATCACTTAAAAGCATTTAAATTACAAAAAAAAATATATCGTTTTTTATGTATATTTAGGAGTCAATGAAATATATTAAAACAGTGTTACATTTACACTACTCACAAATTTTTGGTTACAGCAATAGTTTAAGACTAATAATGTAAAATTTTGCAGATAATTATAGTTTACAGAGTTCTCAAACATTGTTGTCAGTTTGCAGAAATACATAAAACGAAACCTTCCTATTTTGCCATAATAGATATAACCAAACAATAAGACCACTTTATGGCAAATTTGTATATTCGGTATAAATAAAGAAAAAAAAAATAGGCCTTTAAACAGTTTTATTAAAGCATACAAAATAAAATACGTGTAACTAAAGAACTTGTCAATAATCCAAAAAACAATACTTTCCAGCATGAAGCATCCCTTAAATATTATTTGATTTTAACAGTACAAGATTTTCGAAGTTTCTGTCGGTCAATGCATGCCGACTTGGAGAATCTATAAAAGTGGCATATGAAAACATTCTTTCCACGGGGGCGGAAGATGGTAAAATACAATTATATTTTAGAAACATTTTTTTTAAGAGGGTATACTTGTTTAATATGGACAAATCATTGAAAGGATCCTGCAGGTACTGTAGAAATTGTAATTCAAATTCGTGAGAAACTGACGGTGCTTCTTTTTCTGTATATATTTCATCTATCACTTCACGTGTGGCACAGTTTTCAAAACTTTCTTTTGCTGCATTTAACACCATATTTTTTACTTGATTCTCTTGAAGACTAAAATTCAAATTTTTAAACGAATTTAGCCATCTTAGCCTAAACTTTGGTAAAAGTGTTGTGGCTATTATAGGCATCTCTGATTGAGGATTATTCTCGAAATATATCGAAAACCGAGTTTCAATAGATTTAATGCATAATGTCAATTAAAAATCCAAGATGTCTTGGGTTGAGGGATTTCATTTTTTCTTATTTAACATGTAAACTCGCTGTCGATGGCATAAGTGTCCCAAAGTATGTATGACTTTCTACTTGGATAATGTCTATGGATAAGGCCAAGGGTTTTAGGATGGCAATATATTCTTCCAAATATTCTATCTCATTTTCTTTGAGGGCATATTGTTTAAATTTAAAGATTCATAAAGGATATTAAGTTTTTCTTTTTGTTTTAAAATCTGGGTCAAAGAGTCGTAGAAACTGTTCCACCTAGTGGCACTAGGGTAGCTAAGATAATGCCCTAATATTTTTTTTATTTCTTTCGCTGATTTTGGACGTCCTGATTTATTCCAGAGTTGTGTACACTTGTTAGTTATGTTTGTATGCTTAGATCTTATAGTATGATTTTTATTGATGGAATTCATAATGTCTGTCGTAGCAATCAGATTTAACGTATGAGTAACGCATCTAAAATGATTTGGCAAGTAAATATTTTGTTCATATTCACTTCCTCTTACTTCACCAGGCTGAAAAATATCATCTTGTAATTCAATACTATCATTGGTATCACAATCCTTATTATCAATTTGAATACTTGATGGTATTGAATTTAATATAACTCTTGTTTCTAATTGTATCCCATATTCTTTGAAAGCTTTTACAAATTTTGACCCATTGTCTGTAATTTTAGCTAATGTCTTAGTCCAGTTAAGCCCAAATTCAGTATATATTTCCTCAAACATCTCACCAATTTTGTCAAACGAGTGTGTACCAGGTAAACGCCTACAAGCTAAAGCAACCGATTTTCTTTGAAGGGAATCGGTGTCAATCCAATGACATGTAGAGCCCATAAAACTTCGATTTTTAGAAGACCAAATATCTGCTGTACTGCATACAAACTGGGTATTTGATAGAAGAGTTTTAATTTCTTCTACCATGTTATTTTTTAAAACTGCAATTTTTTTATAATTGTTGTTCGTGACATTACGTTTACCTTCATTTCTTTAAATAACTGCACAAAATAGGGATTATTAATTATAGATACAGCACTCATGGAATTAATAACAAACTGAATAATCCTTTGGTCAAACTGCTCTTGGGATATAACTTTTGGATGGGCGAAACTGGTTCTGATATCCGATTGTGTTTTTGATGAAAATTTTAGGTTCTTCACTTTTTTTTTCGTGATTTAGAAATTGTTTTTTTCTGACTTTTATACATTATGTAATCGTTATATGCTGTTGAATGTTTAGTTTTTAAATTTCTAAGAAAATTAGTGGTTAAAGTGTACCTCCCTTTTAATATTTTTTTATTGAGACATTTCTGACATTGGGCTGATATTGCTGAATTCTCACCATGGCTTAAAATGGTAAAAAATGTACCGTCAAACAAAATTGGTTCACAAGAAGATTGTAGCTGATTTTAACTAGCCTCGCTAACAGTAGAAATATTTCTGGATGATTCTTGATGACTAGGACTAAAACATTCATCAGTTTCATCGGTATCAGATACAGTATTTAAATTATTCAGAGATTTACTACTCTTGTCAGTTTTAATTTTAAAAAAATCAATAAACTTATTTTTCTTCTTAGTATTTTCCAAACTTATGGCGTGTATTCGGGATCATCCGAAACATCTGAGGCTTCATGAGGATCCAATGATTCCAAGATATCATTTTCAGGCGTTAATATGTCTTTACCTCCATTTGTTCAGCTACTATTCTGGCAGCCATTAGGAACTTGGATACCTGACCTGGCCACCTGCGTCGATAATCTACAAAAATTATACATTAAAATTCAAGCTTTTTAGGAGTTCTAAGTTCGATGCTCAATTAAATAAAAATACTTATGATTTTACAACGAAAACACTAATGATTTATTTTTTAATGTTGGGTAAAACGCGACGCGTTTCATTCCGTTAAAGAAATGTTGAATGAACTAGGATTTTTTTGAACTATTATACTCTTTCAAAAATGCTTTCGGCAGGCATATGAACCAGAAACGCAAAGAGAATGAATATTTAAGTAATGTGATTTTCTCATAAATAAAATGCAAAAATCGATCAACTTTTCTCGTATATATTTTTTATCCTCATTAGCCCAATGCAATTCTTACATAAATATTAATTTTAAATAATAAATATCCGATCGAGATGAACATTTTAGGGAAATATGCAGCATTGATATCTATAGTTATGAAAATTGTTATTTAAAAATGTCATTTCGATTGGTAAATAGGAATTTTTCAACCCTTTAAAAGATACTAAATCATTTCAGAAAGATTTAAATCATTTCAGAAAGATTTAAATCATTAAAAAGATTTTTGTTTAATAAACTGGCAAATGAAGCGGTTGATCGTCTTAAAAGGGCCAATACTATTAATATTCGTGGTATTTCCGAGATTAACGGAAATTTTGAGGAAAAAAAGTAACACGACTCTACAGAAATTAATAATGTACTGAAAGCAGTGAATTCTTCCGATCAACCTATCACTTTTTTCCGCGTTGGAAAAGCTGAACAAAAAGTCGCTATCCCGATGTCTCGGAGTAATTATGTCCTCCGAACACGCCGCAAAAAACATTCTACGAAACAAAAAGAAAGTCTTAGAAATAGCCACATTGAAAAACATTACCATTATCGTCGACAAAACCCCTACCCAACAACAGTTTCTTCAAAACTAAAGAGATGAATTGGAAGCTAAAAAGCGGGATAGCGAAAATAACCTAACAATTAAATATCATGATTGTATTCCAAAAATGGTGAAGACAAATCCCTTTTAATCCCGCTAGCCGACAATCTCCACAATTTAACGATTGGACTCTTATGTATACTAATCTGGATTCTCTAACTGCTAAATTCAAAAGTTTTTTGTGTTCAGTGCAACATTTTTCTTCCAGCAATATTCTAATTTCTGAAACTTGGCTTAAGTTTTCTATTCCCGATTCACTTATTAATATTTCTGAATTTACAATTAACAGAAGTTACCGCGCAAATAACCAGGTGGAGGGGTCTGCACTTCAACTTACTCTGTCACCGCCTTAGATATCAACATTCCCAATATAGATTTAATTTCGTTAAAACTATCATACAAATCTCTCTCAACCACTCTGGTATATTTATATCGTCATCGTTCTCCAAAGAAAACTTTATCAGAAAACGACCAACAGCTTTTTGAGGTACTTTTAAACTTATCTATTTCCCATGACAATCTTGTGGTGGTTGGAGATTTCAACTTTCCAGAAATTTCCTGGCCCCTTACCCCTTACTGTAGGTCTTGAAGTATCGCAAAACTCTGTTTCTCACTTTATAAATTTTATAATAACCTACACGCTTTCGCTTAAATCAAGAACCTTCCAGTCTAGACATTATATTAACAAATGACAACCAACTTCTAATTTCTCCATCTGTCCACTCACCTATTGGGAAATCTGACCATGGCGTTATTTATATTTAATATGCAAGTTAACATAGAAACCTCTAATCCCGATAGTGTCACAAACCTTAATAAAGTAAAGAGAATCCTCTCCGAAATTGATTGGAATCAATTTTTTAGAAGTACCGTATTAGTAGAAGATATGTGGACACTATTTCATACAAAGATATCTGAAATTGTGAAGGCTTATAACGGGGTTTGTTTACTATAACTCAAAAATCGGTGTTAGTTGGTAACCTCCTAAATTTTGTATATTATTATTTAGAATTTAGAAAAACCGTTACAAAAAAAAGGTTATAGTGTTCTCCTAGAGCTTAGAGAAGAAGACCACTTCGGCTAGCTGTCGGGACAAAAGGTGTGGGTCATTAAATAGTTAGCAATACTGTTTATCTTAAAAGTTAAATAAATAAAACGCCTGAGTCGGTATTATGGCATTTACTATTAAAAAGAATACGGGTATTTACAAAATTTCATAGATCAAATAGATAGGTATACATTTACCTAGAGCTTTTTTATGATACAAAATGATTTAAAATGACAAGAAAAATGACTAAAGTTAAAGAGAAATTCTCTGAATTCAAAATTATTAGAGTAAAAGACACAATTAATATTACCCCGTGATCACTAAGGTTTACAACAGGTTAAGTTTAAGCACAATTAATACGATTAAAGAATTATTCTTATAAATAAAAGTTAAATGATAAATCAAAATATAAATTTATTAGATTCACAGAAGTTATCACTTATTAGACTGAAGGTCTTTCATACCTTGGTTTACAGACTTTCAAATACCTGATTTCTGGTAGAAACCCATTAAGCGATGGAACTCTCCACCACTGGTGTTGGTTACGATTACCCCGGACAGGAAACTGGCTTAGAACTTGTAGGACTGCAGGACATCAAATGATTAAAAACTGGACTACGTAACAATCACAGCGCATCACCCTGATGCGTCTGGAATTTTCCGGAACACTGGTACAGCACAGCGACTGCGGACGAAATCAAACGAGGTCGTTGACAACAACCCTCTGGAGATCTGATGTAGGAAGTCGGTAGTGCGGGCCGTTAGCAGACTTCGCTCACCGCGGTCGTAAGACTTCCAAAAATGGTTTAGGGTACCTACCCTTGTGCGATTGTGCCACGTGATTTGTAATCCGATCACTATCGGCGACGAACGTTTCGGTATTATACACGGGCTTCGCGACGACCCAGGCGAACAGTCAAACTCAAACACGTACCCCCGGTACCTTACCCAGCAAGCAGACGAATAATAATTGACCACGAACCTCATGGCTACGGCGTATTTAACCCCTTTGTCAGAAGTCAAGATGGCTTCAACAAGTAGGATATGACAATGCATATTTTGGAAATCACACTTCCGGTGATCGCCACAAGTTACCAGAAAACTTATCTAAAGTAATCTAATTCAACCCCAAATGTATTTATGTGTGTATTTAACATCCTAATAAAATATTATTCCTAACTATAGTTAAGTATTAAACCCAATTTTCCTAGAAAAGTACCCTAATATAATATGCCGTCATGGACAATCAATGGTATTGATTTCAAATAGCACAACACCAAATATCCCATTAATGTTATCTGTCAAATTCGTACCACGGAACAAGAATTGGCTATCGGACCGTACAAACTAGACGACAGGTATTTCCTAGAAAGAAGAAGATAACCCGAATTTCGGATATAATAATTAATGTCAAAACATTATTGAAATAAAATGTAAACAAACGTAAAATACAACTAAATAGTGATTTAAAAGGGGTGAAAACTAAGTGAAATAACTACCACATACTAGCAGCATACTCGCAGGTCATTATGCTACACGTTTTCTGCTCATAAAACCATCAGGATCTTAAAAGCAAAAGGTAAGACAACAAGTTCAATGAATTGAATCATATTAAAAGTTTTATTCAAAAACAAAGCAATGCCTTTTTAAAAATGATGTGGATTAAGGATATATTTTAAATACCTGTATCCGTTAAATTACCAAAGGTTCTTATTCAAGACAAATCAATATTTTATTAAAAGTTAGTATTCTTTATACTAAGAATGTGTTTTAAATGCCATACCTATTTAATTATTCTAAAACTAAAATCAACATGTAACAGGCTAACACAAAAAACAAAAAATGTCCTTAGAACAAATTAAAACCCTGGATCAATGGACAACTTTTAACCTTAATTAAACATAAGAAAAATATGTGGAAAAAATTTAAAGCAACCAAAAGACATTATGATTTTGTTAACAATCGACGTTTCGCAAACGATTTAATCAATGTTATTGATAACGCAAAAAGAGAATACAAAGAATATATCGCTAGTTGCGATAACCCTAAGAAGCTATTTAAATACATAAGATGCTCTCTATCTTCCAAAGTATCAGTACCGCTTGAAAAAAAACGGATGGAAACTTATGTAATATTGATCTAGAAACAGCTGAAGCTCTGGCCAACCATTTTTCGCAAGTGTTTTCCTTAGAACCCATAGGCGACATCCCAGTTAGTCACGATACCCGAACAGCAACCTCTTTATGCAATGTCGAGTTCTCATCTGCAATTGTTAATGAAAATCTCAAAAAAATTTACTCAAATTCCTCACCTAGAATTGACAATTTATCCGCAATGCTTTTAAAAGAATAATCATCTTATTTAGCTTTATCTCTATCCATTATTATGACATCTTCCTTTACATCTCATACACTTCCTTCAATGTGGAAAATTGCTTCGGTAATACCTATTTTTAAAAACTGTCATCTAATAAGCCTCGTCCCAATTGCCTGTAAAATAATGAAATCCATCTTAACCAGTTTATATGTCATGACGTCTTGAAAAAAAACCAACACGGTTTTATTAAAGGCCGATCCACATTAACAAACCTAATGACCTGCTTAAACAATTGGACTACGTCTGTGGACAAGAAAGAGGCTGTCGATGTGATATATCTTGATTTCGCTAAAGCCTTGATCGTGTTTCCAAAAAGAGATTGCTTTATAAGTTGGAAAAAGCTGACATTCGTGGCTCTTTACTTCTCTGGATAAGTGATTTTTTGTCAAATCGCATCTTCAAAGTAAAAGTTGGATAGATGTTATCGTCAGAGTATTTAGTTCTAAGTGGTGTCCCTTAAGGCTCTGTCATAAGGCCATTACTATTCTTGGTATACGCTGCAGATCTAGGTAAAGACTTAAATTCTAATATTTCGTGTTATGCTGATGACATTAAGCTATACTTTAATCCTGTGACATATTCTACCCAGCTACAAAAAGACCTTGAAACTATTTCAAACGTGTGACACCTGGCTGCTTTTTTAAACGCGGAAAAATGTGTCGTCCTGCATATGGAAAAAAAATAACCTGTGCGTGAACTATTATCTAAACGGTAGTGCGTTAGCAACTGTGAACTCCTATAACGACCCGGGACTCATTATAAACTCTTCATTAACGTGGTAAGAGCAAATATCAGCGGCATGTAAACGTTCGAACTCAATGCTCTACCTATTAAAAAAGTCCTTCACGCGTGTGAACTTTTAAACATTTTCTAAACTTTATACAACTTACGTTAAACTGTTGATGGAATATGTCGGACCTGCTTGGTGCCCTGATTTGGTTTCTGATCAAAAAAGATTGGAAAATATTCAACGCTACGCTACTCGAATATCTTTCGGCAGAATCAGACCATCGTATGAAAAACGGCTTAACATAGCGAGTTTGTGTTCATTTGCCCACAGAAGATTAAGAGGTGATTTAATTGTGACATACAGAATTCTTTATGGTACTTTTTCATTCAACCTCTATAGTATACTCCCACGGAGTACAGATGAGCGCCTACGTGGACATGAGTATAAGTTGAGCAAAGAAAATTTTAAAACACGTATCCGACAAAACTTTTTTGTAATAGAGTTTTTTATGCTTGGAATAATTTACCCTCGAGTATTGTTTGCACACAGTCAGTAAATGTATTCAAAAACCGACTCGATGATTTTTTTAACGAAAATTAAAAGTTTATTTTTAGTGCTTTGTTTGCATTATGGTATTTGCTAATTAATTATTCAATAATTGTCTTTCTTATTAAACTTGTAATTTTGGGCTTAATAGCATTCATTCCTCTGCCCTAATTTGTTTGTAATAATAATAATAATAATAATAATACTAAACTCATCTTGTTTGAAACTTAAAGGTTTGTATAATTTTGTATCAACTACTTCAATTTCATCAATATGTAACTGTCAGAATGCGTATTCAAGTTTAGATCTCACAAATAAATAATACAATAATTTTAGTGTCTCCGATTCATTGAATTCCTTACTGTAACGAATCATAAATCCACACATTTTATAAGATGCTTCACTATTTTATATGGTTGTTGATTGATAAAATAAAGTTAAATGTTATTTCAACATTTGTGATAGCAACTGGTTAAAAGCTAAAGGAAATTGTATCAACGTATAAAGCTGGGATTTCACTACGAGTGATACTATACGATATATTATAGCTTCGTATTTGTAATTGGCCATAACTTCACGATGAGCAATGCTATAAGAAATCTTACAGCTTTGGTTAGTAGGTTCGGTTAGTTTCACGACTAGATTGTACATGTTTCTTTTCTGGAAATGACTATTACATCTCGGGACTTTTTAATGGATTTTCTAGATACCTCATCGGAATACAAAGCTCGTGAATTTGATATAACAGAAAAAAATTGAAGATTTTGCTTTGCCACTTATATTTGAGGGAAGTTTGTCCTATTTGATAATTTAAGTGACGCAGAATTCATAAATTACTTTAGATAGGTAAGTAATATAGTCTATTTTTATGTATGAGAGAGTATTAAAATAATAAAGCGTTCGTAATCCATAGGCATACCACTTCTTTTACTAGACAGTTAAAATATTTTTTGAAGTTATTCCTCGAGTATACACTTATATTTATACCTAATTAACCTGCTTATAACTTCTAAACAGCTGAAGGTAAAAAAGTGCAATTTTTTTTAAATGTTTTATTTTTCCACAAGGTATGTTAAGAACATTGTGTCAAACGGGTTATGTAGGTATAAGGGTTTAAACTTTGACTTTTAAACAACGTTACGTTCATAAATAATAATTTTAATATAAAAACTACTTCTTACCTACAAATCCAAATCAGAATCGAAATCAGAAGATGAACTGTCGCAACCAATATTTACAATGAGTGGCTCGATCATTTTATCAGTAATATTGTCCAACTTCCACATTTTCTGTTCTTCTTTAATCGTATGATTTACTGCCTTTTCCCAGTTTTCAGGCTTCACATTATTTACAGCCTCCAAAAACAACTGTTTAACATCACTCATTTTAAAAGAATTATTTTTTCTTGAAACTTCTCCCTTTATCTGTGCCCATATCAGTTCAATCGGGTTTACTTCGCAATGATATGGTGGTGATCTAACCACCGTCATCCCACGATTTTTTGCAATTTCATCAATTTCATATTTTTTGAATTTCTCTTAATGAAGGGAACACAAATGATACATTTCTTTTCTCACAGAACCGGGATGGAACTTAATATTCTTTGAATTTAGCCAATTCTGTAAATCTTTTTTTAACCACTTGGTTGTGGGCATTTTTTCTATAAGTCTCGAGTGATAACTTGCATTATCCATTACTATTATACAGTTCTGAGGAAGAATATCTATAATTTGTTCGAACCACTCTTTTAAGACATCAGCATTCATGTCCTCATGGTAGTCACCGGTAGGAGTAGATTCAAAAGTCAATAAACCACCTTTAACAAAACCGTTTAAACTACCGATGTGTACTATTATTAGTCTGCGCCCCTTTCCTGAAGGTGGATTTAAACCAGTAGATAAATTATTTGAAAAAGCCTGTCTTCGACTTGTAACAGTTTCATCTTGCCAAAATTTATTTGGTTTATGTCCCTCGTTGATCCATGTCTCATCTAAATAAAATATATTTCTTCTTTGGTTTCTCATTTCTTTTATAGTCCTTAGGTAATTTCTTCTCCATACTACAATATCGCTTCTTTCTATTAAAATAGACTTTCGGGAATGCTTTTTCCATAGAAAACCTATTTCTTTTAAAAGTTTCCATAGTGTGCTTCGACTCATTTCAGGATAATCCTTATCATCTCGAACCGTGGCAAGAACTTTGTCTACTGTCGGAAATTCTTTTCTAAAGAAGAACGCATGCACTTTCCTTCGAAGTCTTCCTTTCAAAATATTTTCTAATTGAAATTTTGGTTTTCCTGGAGCTTTACGTGCTGTTTGAAACTCGCCACATTTCTCTTCTTTAACAACTCTGTAAATCGTAGATTTCCCAACACCAAGCGTACTACTAACTAATTCCACTGTGTCATCAACACTTTTACATAAATGTTTGTCTGTAAATGATTTAAAACAATTAAATATTAATGTTTGTTTATTAACTGTTAAAGGACCGATTTTTTGTCGTTTACGCGGCCCTTCCAAATTTTCCATGTTCACACTAGAATTTACACTGCACCTTGCAAGTTGCAACTAAACGACATTTAGTAAACTGTCAAGAATACACAACTTGGACCTCTTTACTAAATGGAAAACCTATAATCGCATTTTCAGTGAAATTTGTTGGCAAGGTATGTATCTACTTATAATTCGATTACTGTAAGAAATTCTTGGAATTAAAATAAAACAAAATTGGCAAATAGGTACTTATTGAAAATAATCTTAAGATACGGCTGTGTAATCTTTAATACACAGGGTTTTTGGCATGTCCAAACCTTTTTCTATTGTTCTGTACAGCTTATGTTTATAAAGGACCAATAAAAGACCCAAAACTTGTAATAGCTGAGGTACATTTATTACAATTTTAGGAAATATTTAGATTATTCTGTAAAAATATTTAAAATGACCGTACTAAGTTTTGCATTAGAAATGCTGTTTTATTACTCTCTCATACATAAAAATAGACTATACTAAAGATACAATTAAGTAAGGTAACCTATAACCTATCCTCAACAAAACCCTTACTGTCGGTAAAAGCATATTTCACAGTGCACCTCCAAAGTTTCTCTAATTTGGGATACTCAGTTACTTAAGACGGAATAGGGGTAAAAATATGTTCTGAGATCTAAAATGTTGCTAAATTATATCATTGGGATACAAATATATCTTATAGCGTGGGTGTAATGTACATTAGCTATAATATATCTTCTAGCATAGCTCGTAGTGAAATCCCAGTTTAATATATTACAAAGCATTTAGAGAGGTTAAGAGAAAGATTGGTATTGAGACACAGATCCTCAATACATCAGAGATTATCTTAAAACCGTTCTCAGTCCAAAATAACTATTAAAATATTGCTAACTTATATCATTTATATTCTTTGTTTTGTTACTATTGTTTCATTGTGTGATTTAAAAAGTAATATACAATAACCGTTTTTATAGGACTGCTTCAAATACTAATAAGTCCAAGAGTTTGTTATAAATTATTGATGTTGTAAAATAACGTTATTTTGGCTTAGTGCTTTATGTGTATAATAGTATTTTACATGACGGCATGAATGAGACTTGGCTCATACCTGAAAGTTAATTCCAAAATATACAGGGTGTTTCCGAACTTGGCGTCCAAATTTGTAGGGGTGGTAGTTCGTATAATTTGAGACCGATTCGCAGATTTCATTTTTCCAAAATATTTAAAATAAAAATAGTTAAAAATTAATTAAAAATTATGAACAGGTACGGTCCTGCACAGCGATGGGAATCGCCTGGACTCGCGCGCTACGCTTAGAATCGACAAAATTGCAAATCGTATCTGTTTTTGAGGACTATTGCGCTACGCGCTCAGGGTAGGACCTGCTCTTTGATTTTTTTATAATAACTCTATTTTGTTTATTATAATTTTTTTAGAAAAATGAAATCTGCCAATCGCTCTCAAATTATGCGAACTACCATCCCTACAAATTTGGACGCCAAGTTCGGAAACACCCTGTATGCAGTCTCCCAATATATTATGTTTATGTACAGTTAAACCAGAAATCTAGTGACTATCATAAAACAGCAGGTAATTTACTTATCAGCAAATGGCCGTCTCTACGCAGAGGCGTACCTACTCTAGCCATTAAATTTTGTTCTCTAGGTCAATAATTGGGGTAAAATAAATATTAAGAAAAGTCGCTATAATTTAGAATTGTTTATTTAATTATACAGTCTGTACAAAAAGTAACGTGGTACTCGGTAAAAGTAAAAATCGGTATGACGAAATACGAAAAAGTAGGTAGGTAATAAAAGTACTAAAAAGTAGAAAATAAAGTATTTAAAAGTACAGAATGTAGGTTGAACATATAAAATATAATTGGTATTAAAAATAAAGTGGTAACTTGGTAAAAATAAAAATCAGTATGACAAAGTACGAACAAGTAGCTAGGTCATAGTGATTGTTTTTACCCTTACATTGTGGAATCTATTCATAATAAATAAAATATTAAAAAATGAAATGTAAAAATTTCACTATTGTAAATCCTGACGATAGAAGTTTATGCTTCTGAAACAATTGTCAATTTAAAATTTACTCATATAAGTATTTTTATTAATATAGTGGAATTTTTACATTAAATTTTCTAATATTTTATTTATTTAAACAAAATTACTCACGAAGTTCAGTTTCACTTTCACTATCGTCATCCAAATTAATAATGAACCTTTCTCTTGGTATCTTTTCTATATCAATATATGTCTGTTCCACCTTTTTTATATGGGAAACACACTTGGTCCAGCTCTATTAGAAATTTTTGCAGCTTCTGTTCGAATTAAGCTACCACAGTCGAATTTAAGGTTGGAGAAGTAATATTTCTTCGAACTGCTGACTTAAGCTGACGCCATATATGTTCAATTGGGTTAAACATACAGTGGTAAGGAAGAAGTCTGAGTACCGTATGTCGCAAGCTTTTAGCTAATGTATCACAAAATTAATTCTTTTGTATTGAATAGCTGTTTAAAACTTCCAGTAACTGCTTTTTTGTGTACTTTTCCTCAAAGTACAAATCATTGTTTACCATGCAATCTTGTATGATGGCTTTTATGTCGTATAAACAAGGTGCGTTATCTAGTCTTCGACGATAACACGGGTGGAATATTTGGCAAAAGTTTAGTTTGCAACCAATCTTCTAATAATTCGGTAGTAGTATCATCATGGTAATCGACTAAGGATCCCTTAATATTTTTTTACCGATAACGACATTACATTAGGTATAAAACCATTGTTGTCTACCCAACTTTTGTTTGGAATATCGTGTGTATCGAACTAAGTTTTATCCAAATACACAACTATTCTGCCAGCTTCTCTAAAATCATTTATCGCCAATAAATATTGAAATCTCCATTTTTTAAGGTGCACAGATTCCAGACTTTTTTGCTGTTACTATTTTTTTTTTAAATTTAAACCCGTTTCTTACAAGAGACTTCCTTAAAGTCTCTTTGCCTACACTAGATGCCAGTTTCGTCTTTTTCAAGTCGTTGCATCAATATATCTAGTGTAGTCACAATTTGCTCTCAATACAAGTCATATATTTTCCTTCGAATTAGGTCTACATCACAGCCATCTAGTTTCTTTAAAGTACCAGAGTCTTTTCTTTTTCTTCTTTTTAAAATAGGGTTACTTACTATTTTAAATATTGTAAAATATGGCGTTTTCGTTAAACAGGCAGTTTCTCGCACTGCTTTAGTCTTGGTCATTTCACGTTCCATAAGGGCCAAGAATGCTCGTGTTGATCTTTCTTGACCCTGTACTTTAATATTATGATTTAATAAAACCTTGTCCAACTACACGTTTTGTTATTTTATTGCAAATGTATTTAATGTGCATGCCCTTGGACAAAATTTACAAATCATAACATACCTATTCACAGGGTGTTCTATTTATTCGTAACAGTATAAACTCTTAATATTTTTTCCCATCAACGTGTAAAACTTGTCGATTAGTGGTATTACCACTACCAATGGACAACGGAATATTCGTTAATGACTGAATTTAGTTTAACTACTATCCTCCTTTCGTTTTTTCCCATGATTTATTTAACTTTCTTTAATCTGTCTGGAATTATAGGACTTGATATCTTAAACAATAGTATTCTTGTCTTCAAAGTCTGGTAATTTATTTGTAACTCTATATCCCATTATAGCTAATCTTCTTAATAGACGTTTAGTACAGACATTCAGGTAGTCAGGCAAATAAATTTTATTTATAAGTAAGTAATTTAAATTTTAGAAACTTTTTTATTATAAAAATAGTTTTACATTCCAAACTGTTAACAATTGAAATAGAGAGCCCTCAATTATAATATTATTAAAAAAAACAGATTCTTTATTATTTCATGAGAATATATATTTTAATCCGGACCTTTGAATCTTTTAACCAACAGACAATTTTATCTACAAATCGAACAATAGTGATAATGAGGGTCGTCGGCTAATATAATTTATGAGAGTCACTAGATCTCTGGTTTTACTATAACAATCATTAAAGTTTGCCCCTTTGTTTAAATTTTATGATAACATGTTGTTTTCAAGCACCCGTTATAATATTTTACTGTTCACACCTATGTGAATTAAGTTGATCTGCCAAAATGCACTGCCATATTATTTAATTTTCTATTATAAATCCACAAACAAAAAATCGTCTATTCTCAACAAAAACATTCACTCAAAGAAATATCAAAACTTAGTTTTCTTCGTGGAAATGGCAGTTCGAAGTTTCGAAATATTTCATTGTATAAAGTTTTTTATTGAAATGAAATCGTAGTGTGCGATCGAAGTTTTTGTAAACACATGTCGTCGCCTGTGGTGCACAAACAGACATTTGGCGAGCGATTCTGAAGCACTTTTAGTTAAAAATAAAGAGGAAAAATAAAAAAGGACATCGATTTCGAGCAAATACTTCCAAATGGGTCAATGGAACTTGGAACGGTTCGAAGACAAACAACAATACAGAATGCAGGAAATTAAAAACGTCTACAGAGGTTTTGTGTTTAAAATCAGTTGATTTTTAACATGCTTGTACATATCATATCAGTAAAAGACATTATCCAAGTTTTAAATTGCATTTTTCAGAATTACTAATGCATATTTTTTGTACATCACAAACTTTCAAAGTTAATGTTTAAACCAATATTTGAAATCAATTGTTGAGCACATTTGTAAATAATAGTATAGTATTAAATAGTCTATATTATCACTGTACTACATGGAGAGTGCATGTAATTTCATGATTACGAAACAAACTTCTTTTAATACATACCAATATATATGTTAGTTGTCATAAAATTTTCATCCTCTCAAATTGTAAGTTAACATAGTAATAGTACTAATAGCAAATAACAATTGAACTAAACTAACTGTAGGAATGAAATAAAGTTAAAGCTATTATTAATGTTAATGAAAAAATACTGTACACATTTTTAGAAAACAACGTAATTAATACTTAGTATATCAGTCACTGTTATCTGTAAAAATAATTATATTCTTGCGCAGGGTTTTGGTAACTCAATTTATTTCAACTCAACTTTTTTAAACTCAACTTTACAATACAACTATATAACTGATAACATAAACGTATAACATCTGTCCTTAAACTGAAAACTGACGATAGGATCACAGATTTATATAGGTCGCTTTAACCTTCTAGAACCATGCCGGAATGTCCAGATATTACTTGACATGGAATAACATTTCTCCCTTCTTCGTTTACTCTCACCTTTACTTACGACGACCACAGCACACTGTAGGGTGATAGGAAACACTGCTCCCTCCTCTCTAGTTATTCGTCCTAAATAATTTAATTACTGGGACCTAGTTAAGACTAACGGGGAAGATCTTGACCACGGTATGGTGTTAACTTTTCAATGTGAATTATCTTGGGTTTGCTTCCCGCTGGCAGGTGGATACGGTAGATCAGGTCGTTGATTTTTCTTAATAACGGTGTAGGGGCCTTCCCAGTTACATTGAAGTTTCTTGAAAAGTCCTTATAGACCCAATAAAATCTTTACAAAACTTGTGCCAGTGTCCTTTTAGTACCAGAGTGTCCTCCCGAACAGCTGCTATGATGCTCCTCCAACACACCTCTGACATGTGATTTCAGCAGTACCAATGGGCGGACTATATGTACTCCATCGGGGTTCGAGTACCCTTTAGTAACTCCACTGTATTCGGCTATCTCTTGCCACATAGGCGTGACTTTATTTTTGAGCCATTCTCGAACAACCTTTAAGTCATTGCATATCTTCTTCACCTTTCTCATACATTCAAGGATGTTTTATTCCTTGTCGCCCTCTGGCTTGATAGTGTTTGCCCGAAGAGTAACTTTATTAACCAGTTCCTTCCGTTCTTCGAGCCTTCTAGTGTACCGGCATTGTCGTTCTAAACAGGGTCGCCTGGAGAGAATGTCTGCGTTGCTATGGAGACGGCCTCTTCGATGCTCTACTTCATGGTTACTGCTAGAAAGCCGAATAGGTGTGTGTGTGTGTGATCAGCTTCCCCTGGAAACATATATACTGTAATTATTTCTTGTTGGACTTCATGCAGGGTTTCGGGAGATTGATCTATGTGACTCTCTGATATTATTCTCTAATTCTAGATTTATAGAACAAGTTCTGCTCCTACAGGTTCCTTGAAGGTGCCCGATTATTCCGCAGTACTATTTTGGCTGTTTTGTTGCATATTTTGTAGGATATTTAAGATTTGAGAGAGGGTAGGTTGGGGAATAGTATTAGTATTGGCCTCTGGACTTTTCTTAAATCTAATTTATCTCACTTTTTTGCGAAAAGAGCTGAATATAAGATTTACTGCTTTATATTCCTGGGCTGCAATTATTTTTACCCGCAGCGACTTATGATGTAACCAAAGGGCTTGCTGCATTTCCACATTTTATAATCTATCAGTGAATGCCTGTATGCCGATTTCTTCTTAGAAATCTTGAAATCTTTGAGTACCTGTGAATAGGTCAGATGACTCAATCTTTTTATATCGGTTTTGAATTTCTGTAGACTCTCATTACGTTTCTGACTACGAACCTTTAGCTGGCTTTGGAATACCCATTTCAAATGCTGCTGGGCCATACCTTCTCTCCAAGGCTTGGACGAGAGACGCATAACTGGGTTCCTCTCGAGGGAGTAACTGTGCTCGCAGCGATTGGCTCTAGCTGCAGCTTGAAATTGGAATCGATACGTTTTCCATTTTGTTTGACCATCAAACATGGGTGGATAATAATGAGGACGAAGTAGTGTTTTCAGTTTCTCTATTGCTTACCGGAGCTAGGCTACGAATTATTCTTTCTAACTCAACTAGTTTAGTTTTAGTTTTCCTATTCTAGCCGTTTCTTGTTGTTTTAAATTAATTTTTAGATTTTCTTATTGTTGTGCTAAGAAATCTATTCGACTGTTAATCTGACTAACCTCTTGCTTGAATATTTTTTGGATTTATAGCATACCATTCATAATTTCAACCGATTCTTTTCTATGCCTCTCTTCCTTCTTCTTGTCCTTTCTGTGCTTTTCCTTTTCCTCTTCTTCGCGTCTTTCCTTTCTCTCTTCTCCGTCCTTCCTGTGCCTTTTCTTTTCCTCCTTTTCCTCTTCTCGCCTTAATCTCTTCTCTTATATCTTCAGAAATTATGCTGGTATGCAATAGCGACTTGTGGTAATTTAAAATAGGTCTTCACTTTTTCCAATAATTTTATAATTTGTAAATTCGGTTCAAAACTTTGTACAAGAGCCAATATCACTGTTTTTTTATTATTTGAGTTTGTATTTAGTGTAGTTAATATTATAACATCATACTGTTTTCAAGCACTACAACTATTAATAAATGAATATTTTAGTTATTGTAATATTTGTTTTGTTTTTAGTAAGTTAAAAACCATTTATAAACATTATTAGTTAGTTAACTGATTTTTCCTTATAATTTGAGATTATTTTTAAATATATATCAGGTTATGTAGAAAGCTTTACATTGATTTTTGTGTAAAAAATATTAATTTATGAAACTTTACCTACCTTTTTTGTTTTTATTGTACATTTAATCATTTTCACAATTTTCCACACATGTCAAATAAAACAATATATTTTTTAAATACCTTTTATTGGCAAATAAAATAAGAACTAAAATGTTTTAAATGTTTATTTTATAAGATCAGTCCCATCACAATACATAAAATACACAGATACAAACTAGAACAAAAATATATACTACGTGGCATTCTAAATAAATGATACTTTTCGCAGTTTAACATATCTCCTTAATCCCCATTTTCAACCAGATTGTTTTCGCAATGAATAGTCCTCATCTTCTTATAGAGCTTGATTTTTACTTAAAATTTCATGTTGACATCGCTTTTTATTTTTGATTTTTGTTTTAATATTTTAACCCTCCAACTCCCCAATATATTCAGATTTTTTTTAATATCAATAATCTTTATCTTATTATAGAGGTTAATTTTTACTAAAAATTTCATGTAGATATCGCTTTTCGTTTTTAATTTAGGATTTTTTTTTAACCCATCTTAACCCCCTATTTTTATTCAGATTTGTTCAAAATCAATAGGCTTTGTTCCCTTTTAAAGCCTGATTTTTGCTTAAAATTTTCAAGTTGATAACACTTTTTGTTTTTGACTTATCGTGCAGACAAAAAACGTGACATCGGACAGAAGGACAAATTAAACCTATATTACTCTTCCAGACCACTGTGTGAAGGGTAGAAAAAATGTATAAGGTAAAATAAACAGTTTAAAGAGGTCAACAATAATATTCAACTTCTTTTATCAAATTTACAGAAATCTGTGAACTAGAATAGTGAGATACACATTGTAAACTGTTATCACACTTAATTCTCCCTATGACCCTTTCTATATATATTTCATAGCACATTCTAAAGTATTCTTGCTCTGGCTATTGTCCTACTCTCAAAGCTGACTTTTGCATGTCCATGTTTACTAAAAAATAATGTGTTTTAATAAATAACAGAATAATAGTAATTTTGTATTCAGAGATTGAAGGTAGATAATGAAGTAAAAAGATACATATTAACACTATTTTGTGATATAACAAGTGAAGGCACTTTTTAATTTTATTTTATATTTAAAGATTGACGGAAAGAAAATGTTTTTAATTTTCTCTTTTTTGCCATTTTACAGTGTATTTTAAACAACTTTGTCCACAATATCTTTTCTTGTGGGCCCGATGATGGTCATAGATCGAAACTAGTAGCTTTGTTCTTGTCTATTAACAATTTTTGGTAAGATTTTGTGTTTTTCTTTTCCATTAAAAAAGTCAATAATTATTTAACTACAGCACAGCATAGCCATTATGGGAACTGCAATTGCCTAAGGCGTTTCCGCCTTAAATATGCATAGATCGTTTCTACTTCATTTTCAGATCTGAACAGATGCGTTTATTGAAGGGTTGGGTACAAATGATTTCGAATAAGTTTAGTCCTGGGGTATATCACCAGCACATAAGTGTTTTGCACTCGGTCGAATTTTACATATCTTTGGAAGTTTGCAATATTAAGAGATATTTCAGATCTTATGAATTAAGATTCGGTTTTTCTTTTGGCGACCGCTTCGGCTTTTTCATTACCTTCTACACCCTAGAACCCGAATCAACGTAATCAAGCACCACTAAGTCATTTTGGGATAATCTACAGTTCTTAGCTATCTTTGAGTGAACTTTGTTGGCACCCATGGCGTAAAGAGCTGCCTGACCAAAAAAATGTTTGCGAGATTTGAGAGATGGTAGCAAAAATGCTCTGGTTTATTGATATCAATGCTTGTTTTTTGTCGGATCATACTCCTGTTTCAATTTAAAAACAATTCATGTACAGTGCTTAGTTCATCGTCGTGAAGAGAGAAATATTACCATTTCTCCATTGGTATCTCTCTTTGGATTAAAGTCGACGAAAGACTATTATATGTGCTAACAATACCGGAGGTGTGTTGGCTACTCCACTTGGTTCTAATTATGAATGAATCTGTGTCTGGCTATATGGAGAAAACATTATTTATTTATATTAGTAAAAAAAGCAGTTTAAAATAAAAAGTATAAATATTTCCAATATAATTAATTTTCTCTCATTGTTTAAACCAATTATTCATTAGTAAATAGTAAATTAATATTAATTATCACAGCCACTAAATAAAGCAGCCTTTTATAGAAAAGTAATTATATGATCAATAAAATGATCATCATTATTAAATAATTAATCACATTTGAATAATAGGTTAGTATGTGTCAGACATTTTCGTAATTATATTGTAATATACAATTTTCTCTGTATTAGAATACCAAGTAATTATTGTAGATATAATAATTAATACATTGCTTTATTTGTATTTTTGTAACTTTTCAAAGGTCTAAGAAGCTGTTACTCCTTATCTTAATTCAAATTTAGTGTTAAGTTACTCAAGGTACACTAAAAACATATATTTCTTTAAATACATTTTCTACATGTGTTTCTGCTGTAAAGAATAACTGAATTTGGTTGTTATTCTTTACACCATAAACACATGTTTTAAATATTACACATTAGTGGGTGATGCTTTTTTTGTCACATAGTAACAAAAAGGTAGGTCATAAGTGGAAACAAAAATTCTGGGGTCAAAAATAACTCGATTGGTCATAACTTACCTTTATGTAAATGTGCACACAAAAAAAAGTTAAAGCCCTTGGGAAGTACAAAATTAAAATCGATTTTTTCCAATGTTTCATGAACTGTTTAACATTTTGTAATAAAACTGGATGCATGGCTTTCTAATCGTAAGTGCATCTTTTTCACACAAAACCACGAAATCTGTACAGCCCATAAAATTTTTAGGAGGATTTGAATCCTTTTCTATGCGTTACAAATACATTAGTATTGTGACACCTTTGGTTTTCAGAAAGCCAGTTTTTCTACGGATAAATAACAAACAGTTGTTTTAACAATTACATACTGTCAATTGAAGTTTTAGATTATTATGCATTTTAAGAGTGTTAAGAAAAACTAAACTTTCTGTTATAATGGTTAACACGTTTGCAGAAATGGCAGATATGCATTTAATTCTGAGTAAGTTTGGTTAGGCTAAAACAAGGGTTTAGATAATTCTCTGTAATTCTGGTAATGACAGGTGAATGCCACAGGAATAGCAGCTGCCAAGCTTTATACGGAAAAATATCCCAATCGAAAATCACCGACGAATATTTCTTTTCATTGATCGTCGTTTACGGAAAACGGGTTTTTTGCGACTGCAACTTGCTGGTAATAGTAGTCGTCCATCTGTATCTGTAACGTGTGGAGGGTGAGTTACCCTGCGGCACTTAGGCCTCATTAGGCCAATTGTGCATCCTCCTGAGATGATAGGCACCGACTAGTTCGTGAGTCCGCCTAGAGTACGATTTAACTTAGAAAAAGCCACGGGCGTCATCAACTAGTCATCGTCTGCCTCATTTTAAACTATTTCTTCTCCGTTGCTCCAGATCGATATACCAGTGGCGTAGGCTCTTATTTAAATAAGAATTAAAGCAGTTTCCCAACAAAAAACATTTATTGGATTAAAAAGTTAAATTTTAATGATTTACATTTGTATATTACCTAAATAACAAAACTAAAATAACATTACATATATTTTTCGACTTCAGTGGGAAGTAAATAAAAATAGCAACACAATTTTGTAATTTAAGATTTTTATTACAATTTAAATTATAGTTATTTATGCAACTAGTGCAAAAAGTGAAGCTAGAGGAGTACATCCTAGTTCTTCCGTTAATGAAATATTATACTCTGTTTTTAAACTAAGAGAAGCGATTTGAATGTAAGTTAGCAATTCTGTAGCCTTCTGATTGGTCAGATTACAGTCAGTTTCACACATTACTTTTTAGCAAGAACATCAGCTAATAATTGATATTGTTGACAGTTCTGACATTTTATAATTTGATATCTCATCCATTACAGTTTTTTACTTTATTTCGTAAATAATAGTTCTTCAGTAAGCAATTGTATTGAAAATCTAAAATTATGGATACTTCTACACTAAGTACTATTAAAGGTAGCAATTCCTGAAAAGCCTTACAAGAAAGGGAAGACACCTTATTATTTTACATGCTGATTCTGAAGGTTTTGTAGAAAATGCATTATTGGTTTTTGAAGGTAAAAAGATGGGAGATTACCATGAAGAGATGAATTCCAAAGTATTTTGGAAAAAAATAATTTTATTACTGATTTTTTAAAACTAAAAATTGATGAATTTCTAACCAAAATGATTAAAACATATTCAAGCAAATTTTATTTATTAGAATAGCATAAAAATATTTACAAAATTGTTATAACATTTAAAACACCATCTACTACTTTAGGGACAATCTTAATTTGGCACAATGAGTTTTAACATTACTTTCACAAAAAATATTTTAAAAATACATAAAATTAATACATAGGTATGTATGAATAGTTCACTTTAAAAACATATATGTTGACATGTAGTGTTATGAAAATATTGGTTCCAGTTTTCAAAACAAATTCTGACTCATAGGCCTGTAAACTTATGAATGCCTTTATTTGCCCTCTAGCGCATTAACCATGGGTTAACAGTAAATAAGCCATAATATCCACATTACTCATAGAAGAGGTACCAGTTACTGTGTGATCCACTTGTCATTCACTGATTAACTTTAACTTTTTATACCTATAACAAATATATCCGTAAACAGATCTTTATATTTTATACTAACCTGGCTACATCTGGATATTCCATTAACAATTTTCTTAAATATTTAATATCCATTTTAAAAAGATCATAGTTATTTTCAAAAAGTCGATTTCAAAAGCAAGAAAAAAGTATTTCTAACATCAATCAACAACCATATTGACTTTAATTTGACAGTGACATTTCGTTTTAGACACACATTTCAGATCACAATAATGTGAAATTTGCGACCGTTGTCTGGGACCAATTAAAAAATTACTTCTATGACATTTATTCGTTTCTTAACCGCTCATTGGCCGTTCACCGACTGAGGCCGATAAAGGTAATTATTTCATAAATTTTGAACACGACTATGGGGGTTATGATTGACAACCTGTATTATTTTTAACAGGTCTGTTATTTTATAAACACACAGAAATAACAACCTGTTCACAAAAAACGTGTCTGTTAAAAATAACATTACTGGTCGATCATAACCCTGTATATTTCGAAACTCGCTCATAGTAACAAATCTAGTTACTTTTCCTTGTGTAAATGCGTCTTTTCAATTCGCTCCCCCTAGTTTAAAAACAGAGTATAGTACTCTCGCTGTCTTCACTTTCTTCCGATGAACCCGTATTTTTGTTCGTAAGTAAAAGCTTGGCAACGCCGAAGTTTGGCTCACAATAATAAGGGAGCCATTTTTACGCGATAGCTTCTGTTCGAATTATATTTTGGACCATGCGGCAGTCGTACAGCGCCACTGACGCTTAAATGGGATGGACCTGAGAGAGAGGCAAATTATTGCGGCCTTTGTCAGGTATGATGTGTGTGGCTTTTTCTTAGTTGAATTGTACTCTACAGATTTAATCTAGTTGACAACGTCGCCAAGAAGTGCTTCTCTTATATCAGCCGGTGTTAACCGATACGCGCCAAACACAAATCTTCTAATAAATGAGAGCGTCGAGCAATCGTAAAGGATATGCTCGATAGTCCTCATCTTCTTGTTCACACCCCTTTGCAGAGTGCGGATTCTGATAGCCCTATGATATGGAGATGCTTTCGTACTTGACAATGACCAGTCAGAATGCCTGTGACTAGGCGCAGATTCTGTCTAGACTTAGTCAAGTATTTGTTTGCTACAGTGTTGTCAGGATAACTTAAGAGCTCCCTGGCAACTCTGCAGTTTCTTGTTTCATCTTATCTTTCCTTGAATTTTACAAGGGAATGTTCTTTGATTAGGTCTGTCACAACCGATTTTGTCAGGCCAATAGAAGGGCCAGGTTCAAAAAGTATTTAATTGGCTACTTTGTTGGCTGAAAAGCTGAATGTTATTTTAATAAATTTAAACAGCTAAGAAGGCTTATAAAACAACAAATTCAAATTTCAAATGCGGCATATGTATAAAGCACTGAAGATAATAATAATAATAATAATAATAATAATAATAATAATAATAATAATAATAATAATAATAATAATAATAATAATAATAATAATAATAATAATAATAATAATAATAATAATAATAATAATAATAATAATAATAATAATAATAATAATAATAATAATAATAATAATAATAATAATAATAATAATAATAATAATAATAATAATAATAATAATAATAATAATAATAATAATAATAATAATAATAATAATAATAATAATAATAATAATAATAATAATAATAATAATAATAATAATAATAATAATAATAATAATAATAATAATAATAATAATAATAATAATAATAATAATAATAATAATAATAATACTCTCCCTAATTCACCCCCCTTACGAGTGAATTTTAACCCCAAAAGCTGAGCTTGTCCGGGGAAAGGGACGGCTATTATTATTATTTGCCGTGGCGCTCCGGGGCGACTTAAAGATGATTGATGGTGCCATTTGACTTACAGGTGAGGAAAACCCGGAAAACCTCACCCACCATCATCAAACCATTAATAATGATACCGCAAAATTTCGGTCATTTGTAAATATAAAACGTGGTAAATCAAGAATACCAGGAAGCATGTCTTTGGAATCTGAAGCGTTTGATTGTCCACAATCAATTATTTTTGATGCCTTCTCAAGTGTCTTCTTACACTCCAACCCTCTTTATGTTGCATCAGAACCTGTCAACGTTAATAGCACGCATATAGCGCTTCATAGTACATTTGAACTTGACGTACTTAATACATCCAAAAAATCTAATTTGATTTACCCAATATACTTCTGAGATCCTTGACTCAATAGGTCAGGTAGATGCAATTTACACGGATTTTCAAACAGACTTTGATAAAATTGACCACTGTTTACTATTGTCCAAGTTAAGATCTGCCGGGTTATCATGGCCATTACTTCAGCTGCTTAAAAATTAGTTAGTTGGACGGTCTCAGGTTGTTGAACATGGTGGGTTTAGGTCTCATCTATATGTAGCTACTTCAGGTGTTCCACAAGCATCAAATTTAGGACCGTTATTATTTTTAATATTCATAAATGATCTTTTTTCGAAATTAGACTGCCCTCATCTCATGTTTGCCGACGACCTAAAACTTTACTGTAAAATTAGTGGCTCAGAAGATAATTACAGATTGCAGCAATCATTAAATACTGTTAAGAGTTGGTGCTAGAAAAATTCGTTACAGCTCAACATATTTAAATGTAAAATTGTCTCATTTTCCCATCTCAAAGAGCCTTATGAATTTGATTATTTGCCTAACAATGAGTTTCTACAACGCTGTTACTAATTTAAAGACTTTGACATAAAATTCGACAACAAATTCACCTTAAGTGGCCATATTGGAGATATTACCGCTGCAGCATCGAAATTGCTAGGATATTGTGCTAGAAATTGGTCTAGTTTTTTATTTATTTAACAGAAAACAAACAGGTTTTATAACCTCATTACATGTTCTCCTAAGAAAAATGAAACTACAACTAAATGCATTTACCAATCCTCCCAATAAAGTTAATATAAAAGAGGAAAGAAATAAAAAATATATACGAGTATAAGTACAAAAACAAAAATAATTTACGAAACTTATAACTACTTGCATCTACCAATGCTCCATTAGAATTAAAAATAGTATATAAATAAGAATGTTAAAATTAAAAAATATTCATTGAATTAATCAAAATCTTGAAATAATCAATATAAATTAGGTAAGCATGTTTCACAATGAATCTTCTTTTTTTTTATAAGTATAATATTTAAATCTCTATGTAAATTCTAATTTTAACAGGTGGGATTTGAAAGTTTTAAGTGATGTATTAAATATATCCAGATTTAAAGATGTATTGTGGTTATTATATATGCAGCAGATATTATCCAATAGCAGCAAGTGTTTTGGTATAAAGAAAAGTTTGTTTTTATGCCGAACGACATGACCTGGGATATAAAATTTAATTTCAGATAGTAAAAATTCACAATTTATTTTATTATTTAGCAGTTTATACAAAAACAATAACTTATGGTTAATTCAACGTTTTTCCAATTTGGTCAGGTGAACGACCGAATTTTTTATAGTGAAGATAGGCAATAAATTTATTTTGGACAGTCTCAAGAAGTTTCTTCAAGTTTAATATCCCAGGATCCCATATAATTGTTGCAAATTCCAGCCTACTTCGTATTAAAGAAGAAGAAAGTGCTTTGTTTCTATATTTTTGAAAACATATGTAGTTCTTTTGAGAAAACCAAGCATTTTTTTTATTTATGTACGATTTGTTGAATATGTTTATTAAAATTTAATGTACTTTGAAAAATTACCCCAAGGTCAGTTATTTCAGTTTTTCTTTCAATGGTATGATTATTTATGATATATGTGTATTTAACTATATTTTTTACTTTTGTATAGCTTACAATAAAGCGTTTATTTAAATTAAAGTCCAGTTTGTTTCTTATTGTCCAGTTATATAATTTATCAAGATCTTATTGTAGTTGATCATGGTCATCCTAATTATTAATTTTCCTAAATATTTTACAATCATCAGCATAAAGTAAGGACTTACTTAGCATGTTATCCGACAAATCGTTGATAAAAAGCAAAAATAGTAGAGGGCCGAGGTTTGATCCCTGTGGAACTCCTGACTTTGCCAAAAATTCTCTAGAATATTTCCCACGAAATGTTACGAGTTGTTTCCTTGTCAGTAAATAACTAAACAATAGCTTGATGAAAGGCTTACTAAATGAATATGCTGTTAATTTACACAATAAAATAGAATGATCAACTTTGTCAAAGGCTTTGGCAAAGTCTGTGTACACTACATCCATCTGCCCTCCCTGATGGGTGACCACTGAGGTATTTGTCATAAAACAAGCCAAGTTTGTGTCGATGGATCTATTTCGATAGAAACCATGCTGAGACTGCGAAATGGCTTCTTTAACGTGCCAGAACATTTTTTCATAAATAATATTTTCAAATATTTTAGCTACAGCATTAAAAATTGCTATAGGCCTATAGTTAGAAATCAAATCTTTTCTACCTTTTTTAAAAATTGGTGTGAGTTTAGCTTCCTTTAGCCGTTCGGGAAATACAGATGTTTTCAGTGACGTTTGGAAAATGACCATTAGCGGATATAGCAAGTATTCTTTAATTACGTAACAAGGTATATTATCCGTACCGGAAGATTTTTTTGGTTTAAGTTTACCAAATGCATTTTCCATATCTACTAACGTTATGTGTGAGAGAGAAAGAATATCCGAGTTTTTTGTATTTGTTTTATAGTCGTTACTATTGTTATCAGACCGAGTTTTGCTAACGTTGAAACTTTTAAATAATTGTACATCACATTTGTAAGAAGCAAGTTGGAATACTATTCTGTAATATGGTCGCCTATCTATGAGAACTCAATATATTCTATTGAAGCTGTACAAAGATAATTACTAAAGTATATAAATTTTAGGACTTATGAGCGTTATCGTGAAAGAGGATCTAACCATGAGGAATTGCTTCAAATGTTTGACATTGAACCACTGATGGATAAGCGCAACCACGCAGCAATATCCTTTTTACACAAACTTTTAAATAATCAAATTGACTCTCCATATATATTGAGTAAAATTAACTTTTCGTTACCCAGAATTGAGTCACGCAATGAATATTTTTTTTATAATCCATCTTGTCGAAAAAATATATAAGTTAAGTCTCCAGTAGTTCATATGTGCACAATGTATAACAAATTATATGTAATCATTGTGATATTAACAAAGACATTACAACATATAGACAAAATGTTTCATTCATAAATCCCATACAATTGCGGACTTTTATTGTTTTAAAATTGTTAGTGAGTGGAAGAGAGAAAGACAGATCTCTTATGACCGGCTGGCAACGTTGTAAACAGTGTCCATAATATGCTCGCCAGTGGCGTAGAGTTTTAAACTTACCAGTATTGTCAGAGTATTATGTTAAAAAAATACGTAAATATGTAGGTATATTTTTTAGTAATATAATTATGATGATTTTTTCATGTAGGTAGATTAGATTATGAGTTGGACGTTATTTGTCCTTGTCCAACGCGACCTTTTTAGATCTATTGTGGGTCTCCTGTTTATTTTAGAGTATGTCGTCTAGCCTGGTCTTTTTTATTAGTCTTAGTAGCTTTGACAGTGGCTCCCGCATGTAGTTGCAAGCAATTGGCTTTTCTTCGCCCAATGTTAGAAACCTCGTTCCAGCCAGGCATTCACATTGGCACAGAACGTGGAATATTGTTTCCTCTTCTTCTTCACAGAACCTGCACAAAGTTGCTTCTTCTGCTGGATTTATGACACTCATGTGCCTTTTGAGGCGACAGTGTCCAGTAAGAAGGCCTACTGTTAGCCTAACGATTTGACGCTTTTGATCCAGTAGGTCTTTCGTGAACTTGCCCGATGGTTCCTTGATAAACTGTTTGGCCTGTCTCAGCCTTGGATAGTTGTTCCACCATTCCTGAGACTCTGTTTGCATCCACTGTTTAATGGATGCCTTGCACAATGCCTTAGCAACTCCACAGAAGGGTACGGGGCCTGTCATGGCCTTATCTGAGCCTCCTCGGGCTAATTCGTCGGCCTTTTCGTTGCCCTGATATCCCTCATGGCCTGGACCAGGCTAAGGTCACCTTATTTTAACTACTTAGCTCTGTCAGGTCTTCTAGACAGTCTTTCACCAGTCGTGATTTGATTTCTGGTGAGATAATTGCCTTCAGAGTATATGACAATAGTTTTGCATGATACTTGCTGATTTTTCATGTAGGTAAATTCAAGTACAAGTAAATTCAAATACAAGTAAATTCAAGTTACCTTCCGATTTTTAATATTTATTGGTTTATAGTATATTGGCATTTACTATATATTTGCCTGGTTTGATGTTAACCAAAATTATTTAAAATTTTAAATTAACATTAAGTAGGTAGGGGTATCTAAATAAAACACTGTCCTAAAAATATATAATTTTTTAATTAATAATTACAAAAAAACATGGTATGGCAAAAAATATCGTAAAAAAACTGTAAAAATTTTTAAAATAATGTTTTAAATATATAAAATACTTACCCATACATTAGATATACATACATATAGATAATAAATAATGTTTAGAGGCAAACAAAAAATTAATATTTCGTATTTTTACCTGTTGGATAAGTCATCCAAAAATAGAAAGCCCTCACACCGTCTGGAGTTTGCATCTTTTCTAATATATCTAGTACCATTTACACGTACCAAAACATTTTCAGGAAAACAGTGTTCTAAACACAACTCTGTCTTTTTACAAAGGGGCTGATTTTCAAGGATTTCTATTAGAGAAAACCAAAGTTTTCTTTTCTCAGGATCTTGCGGAAACCTAAACAGGGTCATAAAAAATATGTATAGGTGCTCAATAGGTTAATCATTTTTAAGGTATTCTACATTTTACGTTAAATTTTCTTTGTCACTATTCAATAATTATTTATTGGTATAATTTACTCATTTATAAAAGGAATATCACTTTAAAAACTGTTTTAAGACTGTTTTAGACTACACAAGTTTTTGATACAATTTCTTGTACAATTTAAATTGTATATTATCAAACCTGCAGTAAATTGTCTGAAAAATTAGATTGGATAATCATTTTTCAAACAATTTACTATGTGATCCTATATAATTTAAATTCTATAAGAAATTGTATCAAATCTTGTACAAGCCCTACTCCACTGGTTCAAATGAAAACAACATATCTTAACCTAAATGTACTTACCGATGAAACCATACATTTCGACTTAAATGATCTACCTTTTTGAACACTACACATGCATGCACCATAATTCTTTATATTTCTCACACAAGTTCACAAAAATAGTATTTTATAAATGAATAAATCAATAAGTTACACAGAAACTGTCAGATACTGTCAGAAATACAAAATAGCTGTTAGACCTGATTGGCAACGTTGCGGCTGGTAACGGTACTACATTTCATTCATAAAAATTGTAAATTCGTAAAATAAGATATTTAGCGTTGCCTTATTTACGGAGATCTTCGAAACCCTAATATTTTATTTAGATTAATATTGATTTTTTAATAAAAAATGTAGCTTATATTAAAACTTCAAAGAATAATTTGATTAAAAACATATTTTTATTTATATAATATAAAATTATAGTTACAGGACACATCAAATTTTATTTTTCGAAAGTAATTTTTCCAAATAATTTTGACACACTGATAAAATCGGCAAAGACGCAATAAACGAGAATCTGGTGGGAATAATAAATTTGCCACATAAAAATGTAAACAATTTGGTCTCTTAGTTGTAATGTCTTTGGATATTAATAATGATAACAAACACAAAATCCTGGACATTTATGGAAAAAACAAAGTTCTTATAGCATTCTTTTATTTATAAGTTCTTATTAATTTTTTGTTCATACGTACTAAGTACTGTTCATGTTTATTGTATTATGTATTATTTTCTGTTTTTGGGTGTATACCTGTTGAAAATAAATTTATTATTAATATTATTATTATTATTACTATTATTAAATGTCATTATTACGTAACCAGCAAATACCACATATAAACTATATCAATGCAACAACAATAAAACTGTGCAATTTTTTTAAATAGTAGAATATAAAAGGTTGCATGAAACAAAGGCACTACCTGTGCGTTGTCCCACTTCTCGGCTAATCTTCGTAAAACCAATCTATTCGGAATCTATGTAATGGGAGCATCCCCATTCCATCTAGACAAAGATTTGCCTTAACTCCAATTTGTGCCGAAATAACACGAGCCCTCACCTACCACATCTACTATAGAGAAAGGGAATCGAAGGGAATGGAGGGTGGACAATGCCGCCATCACAAACTAATAAATACGCTGTGTAGGTCTCCAGAGAACAGTCACCACTATCAAGTCAGCCAGCGAATTTGGACCTTTTCAGGGCTATTCAAAGGCGCAACAAGAAGCTAAATTGAACGGAAATTTCTCCATGCCTCTAATCGAGCGAGGCAAATGCCAACAGTTGCGTAAAATACAGTGGCGGATGATACGGGTCAAAGGTTTTCCATTTGAGATTGGCGGTGTTTCTATGCTTCACGTACAACTCGATGTTTTGTGACTTTGGCTTGGCATTACATCATTATAGTTTATTATATAGAGTTCGTGTTGAGGTGAGAGTTATTTCAGACTAGTTGGAGTATACTTGTTCAGTAGTTGTACAGGTCAATGTGAAAGTACGAGACGTTTTGATTAATTATTAGTCTAACAGAAAACGATACTGTATTATTCTCTTAGAGTTATTCTAAGCTGTTTTGTTCTGAAATTTCTCCACAGTATTCTGCTTCGGTTGCTCGTTTTATTTTGTGTTGCGACTTATTTTCAATTTCTATTAATCGACTTCAAAAAAGGAGGAGGTTCTCAATTCATCTAAATATTTTTTTTTTAATTTTTTTATGTATGTTCAGTGATAATTATTTAACACAGTGTCCAATTTCAATAATTCTTTTTTTGATAGAAAGAGAATACTTCAGGGGTGGTCCCATAAACATTTGCTTAAATAGTATATTACATTACGAGTGATCTACAATATTTTTCCTACGACCACAAAATAATGTCATCAAAAAATGTAAAACCAGGTTATTATTACTATAATAATTAATATCTATTTAAAAAAATAATCAACAATAATCATATTTGTTCAATTTTCATATTTTCTAAACAAAAAAAAACTAAAAAAAAATAAAAAAAATAAAAAAACCAAAAAAATTATGACCCCGCCAGGGTTTGAACGCGATCGCTCGCCAAGTCTCAAATGGCAAAGTTGATAAGTTCTAACCAACTGAGCTAATAGCCCTTACGTTAATTGGATGATCTAATCGGTTATGTATTTAACAAGAATAAAGAGCAAACTTATCTTAGTTATTTTAAAATTATTTTAATAATTATTGTTAAACATAAATATCTAGGATCTAATTTACAACAATTTCAATAATTTACCAATTATATCGATTTTAGTATTAATATGGACATTACATAGATCAAAATAGAAATTATGTGTTTGACATTTTCTGACAGCTACTGCGGAAAGTAGCATATTCGTACACGGGTGGAAAGTAAATTCTTATTCATACGCGTGTGATATAGGGCACTTTCCATAGGACTATATAGTGTGATATGTGTCCTAAGTGGTCGTAGGAAAATCTAATTATTGGGTCCGTGAGAAAATCCTCAAACTATTAATTTTTTATATATGTTTAGCGATAATTTTTTAACTCAATATCCGATTTTAATGATTCTTTTTTTGTTAGAAAGGAGGTACTTCAGGAGTGGTCGCATATGCATTTGGTCAAAATCTAATTAATGGGTCCATAATAAAATCTTCAAACTCTTCATTTTTTATTTATGTTTATCGATAATTATTTACCACCTTGTCTGATTTCTATAATTCTTTTTTTTTGGTTTGTAAGAACATCAGGGGTGTGGGATCCAGAAAATTAATCGCTCGCAATTGACCGCTAGCAGTTTACCGCCGTAGCAATTGATCGCCTAAGCAGTTTATAGCCTACAATTGACCGCCAGCACATTTATCGCCATATATTACATATAATCATTTATATACATTTATTGGTCATTTTAAATTGAAAATATGTTTTTTTGAAGGTGCTGTTTAAATTAAGTAGTTATAGCTAAAAATGGAAGTTACTTATGCCAAGTGTCTTGGATGGTGAAAGAATCTCAAGTAGAAAATTTCGTTTTTGCAATATTCAATGTTATGATGGTTTTGTTGTTTTTAATTAAATTCTTATTAAATAATTACTACGTCATAAACACCACATAAAAATCGGCTTAAAGGAAGGGAATTAGACTAACCTGAGATTCTTGGTAGGTAATCCATTCTTGGTGTTTTCGAAAGAGGTACCTAGAGCTTACAATAAATATATGATGAAAAAGAGTTTAATGAGATTTAAATTTTAAAATATCATAATGAAAATACATCAATACCTTAGTAGTTATTTTAAATACAGGGAATTTCAGTGAAAACTGTCCTTCCTAAATAATCTTAAAGATGAGGCTTTTATTAAAAAATATCAAAATAAGTTAAAAATAACGTAAAGGGGGACATCTTAGGAAAAATATAGAAAAAAGGGTGAAAAGGGAAAAAAGAGCTAAAAATGCAACTTCCAGAAGATTCACTTTACATCTCAGGTATACATTTTTGGAATCGAGTATTAGAGAAAAATACAAAAATGCGATAATATACAGTGTTTCATTCTAAAAAAACATAGAGGTGGACATGGGGGGCAGAGTAGAAGTTACAAAACATTAGCAAAAAGACGCCCCCCTTTAAATTATTTTTTAATTATTTTCTTATAAAAGTGTCACTTTTAAAAAAATTATTTAGCGGGATATTTAACGTTTTCTTGAAATTTTCTGTAAAATACTCAAATTTAAGATCCTGTTTTTTAATAATGTTTTCTACACCCGCATGGATATTGGTTTATTTACGCATATACTATTATTATTATTATTATTATTATTATTATTATTATTATTACTACAAAATGAAAAATCTGATGTGTCCAACACATGACTTTCCTATCTAGTTATTACAGGCTTTTTCCGGTTATTTTGTACAACCTATTGCAGCACCTCCATAAATGTTTAGAGGATAAAATAAATACATACATTTTCCACATACAACTACCTTGAAACATTTTTCTATAGATATTCATTGAAAATGAAAATACTGAAAAATTTAAATTTAGCACTTTTCCTACAATGTTTCCATTGCGGTCCATTTTAGAAAAATCATGTATAAACAAAAATTATATAGATCGATATCGCAAACAACTTTTATTTTAACAATTTTCATAAAAATCAGAATTTTGCACAATTTCTCGAATACGGACCATTTCAGGAAATTTTCACATAAATCAACAATTATAGATAATAATATTAGAAATAACTTTTATTTAAACAATTTTTTTTTCCAAACATGAATAACAGATAGATTCCATAAAATATTAAAAAGGCCCCCCATAAAGTACTTCCCCAGATGTTCCGACTTTGTCCAAAATCTAATCATTTCACGCCAGGCCGAAATAAAACTTAAGTTTAAAATTTAATGTTTTTTTCTTTATCCGTTTTTGAGTTTTCTTCAAATTTCGAAATTTACACACACACACACACACACACACACACACACACACACACACACACACACACACACACACACACACACACACACACACACACACACACACACACACACACACACACACACACACACACACACACACACACACACACACACACACACACACACACACACACACACACACACACACACACACACACACACACACACACACACACACACACACACACACACACACACACACACACACACACACACACACACACACACACACACACACACACACACACACACACACACACACACACACACACACACACACACACACACACACACACACACACACACACACACACACACACACACACACACACACACACACACACACACACACACACACACACACACACACACACACACACACACACACACACACACACACACACACACACACACACACACACACACACACACACACACACACACACACACACACACACACACACACACACACACACACACACACACACACACACACACACACACACACACACACACACACACACACACACACACACACACACACACACACACACACACACACACACACACACACACACACACACACACACACACACACACACACACACACACACACACACACACACACACACACACACACACACACACACACACACACACACACACACACACACACACACACACACACACACACACACACACACACACACACACACACACACACACACACACACACACACACACACACACACACACACACACACACACACACACACACACACACACACACACACACACACACACACACACACACACACACACACACACACACACACACACACACACACACACACACACACACACACACACACACACACACACACACACACACACACACACACACACACACACACACACACACACACACACACACACACACACACACACACACACACACACACACACACACACACACACACACACACACACACACACACACACACACACACACACACACACACACACACACACACACACACACACACACACACACACACACACACACACACACACACACACACACACACACACACACACACACACACACACACACACACACACACACACACACACACACACACACACACACACACACACACACACACACACACACACACACACACACACACACACACACACACACACACACACACACACACACACACACACACACACACACACACACACACACACACACACACACACACACACACACACACACACACACACACACACACACACACACACACACACACACACACACACACACACACACACACACACACACACACACACACACAGACAGACAGACAGACAGACAGACATCATCGGAAAAATAGTCAAAACGGATTCAGGGGACCTCAAAACGTAAAAATCCGTCGAAAACTCGAGGTCGAAAAAAATCATGATTCCTATACTTTCCTTATATCTGTATACAGATAGGAAAGTAAAAAGTATGTTATTGCGTTCAACGAAACGAATATATTTCATATCCATTTGAGGTAGTGAGAATAAAATGAAATTCACCGATCACAGTTCATATTTTAGACACCCAACTATACTATTATTTTTAAAATTTTAAATAAATAAAATTCTGTCAAACTAATAGTTAGTAACTGAGATTAAATATACATTTAAATGAGTTATTTTTGTGTAAAATCGATAAATAATAGTATTTTTATTTTTATTTGCTCCACATTTTGAAAAAAATCTCAAATTTTAATCAAACTATATGAAACTAATTTAAACACTAGTATTTTTTTTGTGTCATCAGCTTCAACTACCAGGGTTATTTCGCCTCGTGTCCTGTGTAGGCTTTGTTACTGTTTCCCAGCGACACTTTAGGAACAGTACTGTTAATTAGAACCCAACAGTGAATGGTGGAGCGGGGAATCCTACCAAGGCATCAGAATTAATTTTAAATAAATCTAAAATCATTAGAGGTGTAATGTACGGCATCTGGTTTCCACGTGAGAGGCCCGAGTTAGAATGTCAACTAATTAAATTAAATCTTTTTTTTAGGTTTATTTTATTTTATAAATTAGTTAAAGTCATAAATTATTTTAAAATTAGTTATTTTATCTTAATAACCTAAAATATTTTTTTTAATTTTTAGATTTTCGTTAGTGGGCCGTAGAAACAATATACTGTACAACTCGAGTATATTATCCATATCGCACTTAGACGATTGAGCACTCCGCCTACGGCGTCGTGCAATATGGTCTCATCATATCCACTTTTATTGCACAAACTACCATTAGCTTACGTACTCGTTCAATTTAAGGGCGCTATTCTAGGAATATCAACAATGTTAGGTAGACAATATTTACGCATTACACTTATTTTCTTACGGTAATTAACCATAAATATATTTAAAATATATAATTTAAAATCTTATTTATGTCAAATAATAAAAGTATTCTAATTTTTTGGTGATACCAAATTTCCAATGGCAAAACATCAATTAACCTAGGACATTAAAGTATTATACATGTTGCAATTGCGGTATTCAAATAACTTTAAACATATGTTTAATAAAATAATTTCAAACAATATAGCAAATTGACTATAATTAGCAAATTACCAAGTACACCTATCTGATTAAATAAATTAAAAAATAAAAACATCAATAACTCTATAAATATATTTCCTGGCGATAAATATGCTGGCGGTCAATTGCAGACTATAAATTGCTTATACGATTAATTGCTGTAGCGGTAAACTGCTAGCGGTCAATTGCTGGCGGTCAATTGCTGTTGGTCAATTGCGGGTGGTCAATTTTCCTAGACCCCAGGGGTGTATATAAATTTGGTTAAGATGTAGTGATGGCACCGCACGATTTTAAAGTCGGTTTTTTAAAATTACTTTTAATACTTGTTAGGGGTGGGTGGCTCAGTGGTAGAGCCTCTGCCTGTGGACCCAAAGGTCCCGGGTTCGAATCCCACCGTTGACCGGAATTTTTTCATTTAATTTAATTTAATTATTTAAAATTAATTCTGATACCTTGGTAGGATTCCCCACTCGACCATTCACTGTTGGGTTCTAATTAACAGTGCTGTTCCTAAAGTGGCGCTGGGAAACAGTAACAAATCCTACACAGAATACGAGGCGAAATAACCCAGGTAGTTGAAGCCGATGACACACCAAAAAAAATACTTGTTTTACAGGGGGTGGGTGGCTCAGTGGTAGAGTCTCTGCCTGCGGATCCAAGGGTCATAGGTTCGAATTCCACCGTTGGCAGGGATTTTTCATTTAATTTAAATATTTAAAATTAATTCTGATGCCTTGGTAGGACTCCCCACTCGACCATTCACTGTTGGGTACTAATTAACAGTGCTGTTCCTAAAGTGGCGCTGGGAAACAGTAACAAATCCTACACAGAATACGAGGCTAATAGTAGCAGTTGATGCGGATGACAAAAGAAAAAGAAATACTTGTTTTACGTCTTTATTTGAGTTATTATTATTTTTAATTTTTAATATAATTACTACGGTTTAAAATGTGCGCCCACGCTCGACGTGAGCATGCAGACAATTTCTTAAAAAACAAAAATGTGATCCGTTCACTTTGTGTGCGGCATGATAAAGAGCGATTGCGTCTAAGTCAAGCTCAAATTGATTTCTATATAAGCAGTCGGCGTATATCGCTCTCTGCATCACTGTGCTGAATCTAACAAACCAGTCCCTTTTTACGTGGCTTTTTAACCTGTTGCAGGTTGCTTCCATTCATAACTCATGTTTCATATTTCCACGCCCCACCTGCTAAGTCTTATTGCCTTCTTATAAAAGTTATTTGAAGCAATGTTAACACACGCTCGGATACGATAATTTTGCCTTTCCTTTAATCTATTCAACATGACAGCCTTACCTTTAATTTTTTAAATAGGAAGATGCCTTTGCTGTGTTCTTTTGATGGCAATCAGTGCTGAAATCTGATTGTAACACAAATATGGCGAATAAAATTCAACCAGTCATCTTAGACAGTTCAGCTCCTCTTGGGTTGATTTTATAAATTTTTGACCAGAATTTTTCTAGCGTGTTAGGGTATAAATCATCTTTTGTTGTTGAGTGTCTTAAAATGAAAAAAGTTTTTCTGGAGCTATGGGACATCAGACGCGAATGGGTTCTGAGTCAGTTTCCAGGTTAGTGATTCTAGATCAACATCTGCATGATATCCGGAAAACTCTAATTTCAAGGACCAAATCTATTTCCGGACATCGTTTTGCAACGTATTGTTACTTGCGTTCTTTAGTTCTTCATCTAGTCGCTAAAATAAAGGCATTTTTCCGTATGAGACTCAAGATAAGTTTATTACTGTAAATAGCTATATGAAACCTAGAATACATTCGTTGTTTGCCAGTGTGATAGTATTTTTCCTTGAAAAATTGTGAAACTTCGTGTTTTAATTCATATAGGTGTTATAGCAACAGAACACAGCCAGTCGTCGATTAAAATCAGAAGATATGGCGGTGGGATGTTAGTCAAATAGAATGTCAGTAACAAAACGAGAGAGCAAAGCGATAGCGGGGATATCGCAGTTGCCACAAAATTATAAGCTGTAAATCTAAGCTATTTATTACACCCATTAATATAGTCCCTAGGAGCTGTTATATGTCATACAGCTGCAGTTGTTGCCTGATGGTCTTTCATCGATAATCTTTCCCCAGTGGCCACCTACCCAATTACTAAACACCATCGTTACTGCTGAAATGTAGATTTTGAAATATTAATATTTAAAAATGACAAGTATTGTTTATGAGATACTTTAGTTACTCTCTTTATGATACACCCCGTATAAATAGTGTAACATAATACTGATGGATAAATATATAAGGGACTTTGACGTAGCAAAGATTGAAACTTTTAATCTTACAACTACGCATGAATGTAAAGAGGTACTGAAAGTAAACGATAAAAGCAAACATTTTTCACTAATAAACACTAATATTTCTAGTGTAGGAAAAAATCTAGATGAGTTTAAGATATTTCTACAAAATCTCGACTGTAACGTTGACTGCATAGTACTTACCGAAACTTGGCAACTGCCAGACCCCAATATTTTTAAAATTCCAGGTTATCATCATATTTATAACGTGGGTAATTATAATCAGAATGATGGAGTCTTGGTATACATTGGGGAAACTTACAATTATGATTATGAAATAATAAATATAAATAATTTCAAATTTATTTTAATACGTATCAAATTAGGATCTAAATCTGTCGCCATTACGGCATGCTATAGACCCTGCGGATCAGAAGCGAACGATTTTGTATTATCTCTCCAGGAATATTTTGATCAAATAACTGATAATAATGAAGTATATCCCTTATTTACTGGATATATTAACATTAATTTATTAGTCGAAACTCAAATCTTATGTGAATATTTAAACATTTTAAATGAACATGGTTACATTTCTACTATAAATATTCCTACAAGAGTTCGAAATAATAGTAAAACTTGTTTGGATCACATTTTTTTAAAAACTAGATATAATAATTATTATGAGAATATTTTACCACTAGTATTACAAAATGACATAACAGATCATTATATTACTATTTTACAAATAATTATACAAGAAAATAATCTACAGCATGATCACAAAAATTATATAAAACATATAAATCATAACAAAATACTTGATATGGTAAAAACCGTTTCATGGGATTGGTTATACACCACGGATGATCCAGAATCTGCTATGAATAAATTTGTAAATATACTATCCAATATTATACAAAAAAGTACTACTTTTAGAAAATTTAATAGAAAAACTAAAACAATTGCACCATGGATCACTACTAGATATGATAAATAAAAAAAACAAAATATTTAAACAATTACAGACAACACCAAATAATTTGCAATTAAAAAATAAGTATAAGAGTTATCGAAACGCATTAACAAATAAAATTCAATCCACTAAATTTAACTATTTTAAAAACCAAATTGATTTAAATAAAGGCAGTTCTAGCGAACTATGGCGCATTGTCCAAAGTCTGAGTGGGAGCACAAAACTCCAAACTAAAATTGAAAAAATTAAAAATGAAGATGATGAAATGTTATTAAATGCTAACGACATCTGCAATGAATTTAATGTACAGTTTGCTAAAGTGGGAAAGAATTTGGCAAACAAAATTGTGAATGATAATTCTCATAAGTTTACTAAAACTACACAAAATAATTCAATGGTGTTCCTAGAAACAAATGAAGTTGAAGTTTTAAATCTGATCAAAGGCTTAAAAAATAAGAAGTCGCCGGGTTGTGATGATATTTGTGCAGAAGTTTTAAAAGTTGCGGCATCTTATATAGGAAATCCGTTAACATATATACTAAATAATTGCATTAAACAAGCTATTTTTCCAACAGCCTTCAAAACCTCTATCGTAGTACCTATCTTTAAGAAAGGTGATACTGCTATATGTAGTAATTACAGACCAATTTCCCTATTGACTCACTTATCAAAAATTTTTGAGTCGCTAATAAAAAATAGACTCAATTCTTTTTTAAACAAATACGAAATTTTATCACCCATGCAGTTTGGTTTCAAAGAAGAAAAATCTACAGATGATGCCTTATTAGCTTTGATAACTCAAATACATCAAAGTCTGGAGCAAAATCAACCATGTTTATGTCTATTTCTAGATCTTAGTAAGGCGTTTAATACCGTTGATCACCACTTGCTCATAGAATGTCTAGAAGACATAGGAATAAGAGGAAACTGTTTATCTTTATTTAAAAGCTACCTAACGAATAGATACCAGAGTGTAAGAGTAAATGGGGAAGCTAGTAGTCGACAGATAATTGAGTACGGAGTACCTCAAGGCAGTGTCTTAGGACCCATACTGTTCAATATATACATCAATGGTCTGTTTTCCATCGAGAGCAGAGGTAGTGTTTTAGGTTTTGCAAATGATACTGCAATTTTTTATTATGCTGAAAATTGGAATGAACTTAAAAATATAGTAGTAAAAGATTTCATTAAAATAAAAGGTTGGTTTGATAACAGGTCTCTCACTTTAAATCTAAAAAAAACTAAATACTTACCATTTAGCTGCAACATTAGAGGTCTGACTCCATTTAATGAACTTAATGTACAATTTAATGGGCACCCCTATGTGCTTCAGCAGGTATCCGAAATTAAATATCTTGGAATATATGTAAATAGTCATTTGAAATGGGAATTCCATATCAACTATACTATTAAAAAACTTCAAAGCATTCTGTATAAATTCAAATATTTAAAAAAATACCTTCCAGAAAAGCAGCTAATAACACTCTACTATGCTCTCGCAGAAAGTCATTTTAGGTATGGTATTATAGTTTGGGGAAATGCTTTAAGGTGCCATATACAGTCACTTGAAATATTACAAAAAATATTTTTGAAAGTAATTTTTTCTCGGGAAAGACTGTATCCCAGTGACCTCTTATTTTCAGAAAGTAAAATATTGGATCTAAGGCAGTTGTATTTCTATTGTGTAGCTCAAAAATTTCATTTCAACTGTAAAAACAATAATGTACATGTACCATGTGGTACATGTTCTTCCACAATTAAGTAAATCTTTAAGTCAAAGATCCTTTGCTTATCTAGCACCCAAAATTTATAATCAATTTCCTGAAAGAATAAAAATAATAAGTAATAAAATAAAATATAAAAAAGAAGTTAAAAAACTCATGTATGAAATTCCTAGGAAACAAATTAATGAACTTATAGAATCAAAACTATCAAAAGTACTCACCTTAAATTTACTATAGTATTTTTTTTATTGTATTCGACGTATCACCTTATATTTATCCCTTTCTTCATTTTTATTTCTATCTGCTATTTATGTATAATATTTTCTATTTAATTAAGAACTATGTCTTTTGCAGTTAGGATATCGTAGCTTATTACTGTAAGTTCTATTTCTTTTTTTTTCTTAATTATTTTTCTCGAAACAAGTGGGTAACCACTTATCGAGTACCTTTATTCAATAACAAAGTGTATTTCATTAATGTAATTAATTTTGATTAATTGAATAAATTATTATTATTATTATTATTAATATTATTATTATTATTATTATTATTATTATTATTATTATTATTATTATTATTATTATTATTATTATTATTATTATTATTATTATTATTATTATTATTATTATTATTATTATTATTATTATTATTATTATTATTATTATTATTATTATTATTATTATTATTATTATTATTATTATTATTATTGGGGTGTTCCTCAGGGATCGATTTTAGGACCATTATTATTCTTGGTTTACATTAATGATTTGCCCTCTACAATTAATAACGGGACTGCTGTGTTGTTTGCAGATGATACAACTATAATAACAAAAGACAACAAACATTCAAATGCTGAAGGCATATCAATGGCAAAGTCTTGGTTTAATACAAACGAGTTAATGCTAAATGAAACCAAAAATCAATGCATCACATTTTCATCTAGTAAAACAGTTAATAAAGATAATCCCGTTAAATTGTTGGGGGTAACTCTGGACGCCGGCCTAAATTGGGGCAAACATATTGATGTTCTATGCACAAGAGCGTCTTCGCAAGTATTTGCTCTTAGACAAATGCGCGATTTTCTAAATCCATCAGCTCTGAAAACAATATATTATGCACTGCTACATAGTATTTTAACGTATGGAATTGTCCTTTGGGGAAATGCTAGTTATGCCTATAAGGCATTTTTTATACAAAAAGAAGCGGTGCGCATAGTTAGTGCTGCAGAGTACGACGCCCACTGCCGACCGCTCTTTAAGAGGCTACGAATTTTACCCTTGCCATGTGTTTATATATTGGAAAGTCTGTTGGTTGTACACAACAATTTAAATTCATTGAACACACATGGGGATTTCCACAAATACAACACCAGAAATTGCAAAAACCTAGTGCCCCCTATGTCTAGATTGTATATAACCCAACAAAATAAAATTGATATAAAATTATATAATAAGTTTCAAGCACATCACAGGGATATTGACATTAAAACATTCACTGCAACTAGATTCAAGAAGATCGCAAAGGACTTCTTACTTGAGGAATGTTTTTATAGTGTTAATGAATTTTATATCAAAATTGGCTAATTTGAATTATATTTTATTATTTGAAAAATTATAATTGTAGAAAAAAGTTTTATTTGTATAGTATCTTTATTTGTTAAAACCAGTTTCCGTATGATGTATAAATCTTTTTTTTTAAATTTGGTATGCTTTTATATGTTTTACACTTTTTATATCTTCTGTATTTTATATTTTTTGACATCTTGCAATTTTTACTATGTGACCTGTATTTTATACTTTTTATATACTTTATATTTTTTAACTCATTGTACATTATGTACATTCTGTGACCTGCATATAATCTTGTATGCTTTATATTTTTTAAACTTTTTATCTTTTATATTTTATATATTTTTAAACATCTTGTATTTGTAATTTGTGACCTGTATGTACAATCTGTATTGAAAATGGTCAATAAATCTATCTATCTATCTATTATTATTATTATTATTATTATTATTATTATTATTATTATTATTATTATTATTATTATTATTATTATTATTATTATTATTATTATTATTATTATTATTATTATTATTATTATTATTATTATTATTATTATTATTATTATTATTATTATTATTATTATTATTATTTATTATTATTATTATTATTATTATTATTATTATTATTATTATTATTATTATTATTATTATTATTATTATTATTATTATTATTATTATTATTATTATTATTATTATTATTATTATTATTATTATTATTATTATTATTATTATTATTATTATTATTATTATTATTATTATTATTATTATTATTATTATTATTATTATTATTATTATTATTATTATTATTATTATTATTATTATTATTATTATTATTATTATTATTATTATTATTATTATTATTATTATTATTATTATTATTATTATTATTATTATTATTATTATTATTATTATTATTATTATTATTATTATTATTATTATTATTATTATTATTATTATTATTATTATTATTATTATTATTATTATTATTATTATTATTATTATTATTATTATTATTATTATTATTATTATTATAATACTGTCTAGTTAACATACGAATAACAATATATTTTATTATTCAATCAACCTGTAATGTAATAATCTTACATAAGATAAAAATCATGTTTTATTTACATAAATAATAATCTATAATCCAAGCCAAACCTGGCAAATGCCGTTTATCGTATTTGGAAATATAAAAAAAATCCACTTGGTTACAAAACACCTGCAAGAAGTTGAAAACCTATGCGAGATATAGTTTTCTCACTTTGTGGAAAAATTCCGTCTAAATAAAAATAAGATTCGACTCGCTTCCACTCACTTATCTATTTCACTCGCACCAACATAAGTCCTTTTAAAATAAATGCATACGTTTGTTCAACAATAGTTTATACCACATAATTATATCTCTCTCCACTTGAACAAACCACATCATTTTTTAAACCAATCAGAAATTGGTGTTAACCAAAGAGAACTATTTAAACTTCCAAGCTAACAAAACAAAATAATCTCCGCGTAAAACGGTAACACTATAACAAATGTAGACAGATCTTTTAAATCAGCATGTTTTGAACTTATTTTCATGTAAAAGTATTACTTAATTAATAGAAGCTTATTAAATACAAAATAAACCAGTTAACGGAAGCATTTTTTTTATATTATGTGGAATTTAGAACCATTACAATCAATCTATAAACCTGTCAACAAGATTTTCTTCAATATTCGTCTTATGTACAGTCTACAACTCCACTCTGTAAAACGGAAGGAACCCGTATGTAACGTTTGAATTTGTCATTAGGGTACACGGTATACATGTCAATAATCATTCTCAATGGGAGTTTGTCGAAAACTCGGGGTTCAAAAAAACGAACAGTGTTTTTAAAAGGCCGACTTGATGGAAAAGAATTTGAATGTACTGTCAAACTGTAAACTTTGCCAGCGGTAAAGAACAGTAAATTCATAAAATTAACTTAGAAAATTTGTGGTTCAGCTGCGTATTTTTATAAATTCTCCAAATTTGAAGCCGAGAAGGGATTTATTTTCACCTCACACGTTCGCATTTGTAACAAGGAAGGCTCCAGTTTTATCCGATTGATTACTTTAGAAATTAGTAGGTATGTATGTTTTCATTTGATTTTTAAAAAATCCTGTTGTTTTTGGTAATCCTACTCCAAGTGTTTGAAGCCAATAAAATTTTAAGAATTTAATCCTTGTGAGATTATGTAGTTATACATATATCTATTTTTGTAGTAAAATCCAGTATTAGGCAGCACTGTTACGTTATCTGTGAATAACGGTTGTACATATATTGGGAAACAATTGTTAATAATAATATATTGAATAAAACATATTGATATTCATTTCAATTAGACAATTGAATTAAATTAAAGAGCCAACTAAACTGTTTAATTTTATTTAAACCTATTTTGCCTAGTGGTATTTATTTGATCTCCATCCTGTGTACAGCCAATTTAGTGATTTGGTGGCTGGTTTTCAACAGGGGAGTATTTCGTAGCAAATTGTACTTTGAGAACTTTTAAATTATCGGACCACACCATGACTATTCTGTAGACCCTGAAACAAAAAAAAATAATTACAACCGTAATTTGGAAATAAACAAATATAACCTGAAAAATAATAATAATTTTTTTCCTTGCGACGTTTTTCGGTAACAATCGTTGAGTTGACATACATACCTCTGATTTATTTAAGTCGCAGTATTATTTAAACTTAATTTATAATATGCACAAAATTGTCATGTTGGTTTTTAGAATTTTACAGCTTGATTGAAAAGTTAAACGTTGAGAAGATAGAATATGAAGTAGATAGAGACGACATTAACAATATTTTGTGATATGACAGATGGAGGCACTTTGAGTCATATTCTGATTAATTGTATGTTAATAATTTTATATTTCAAGATTGACGGAATGAAAATGTTTATATATTATTTAAATCACGATATTTAAAAAAAAATGGCATTTAATATCACCAAAACTGACATATGTCGCAAAAGGGCAATGCCAAAGTGCAGACACTTTTAGTACCGTCACAGAAGATCCTGTGGTACCGTCATTGCATCTCTATATCTATGATTTGAAAGATCTAAATGCCCAGCCCTACTTTGTGACGTCACTGTGTGCGCTGAGCAAAATAAGGGTATTTTAGTGATTTTAAACAGATCCATTGTTCGTTTCACGGATCTGTTAACTAGTTGCATCTCTTTTTAGCTAGAGGCTTTGACAAAAGCATCTCACTCTCTTGAGCTCACTCAAAAAAGTAAGCCAAAGAGACGCAATCAGCCAGAGCACAGTGGCGTACCAAATATAGAGATTGACACGTATGAAAACAATAAAATTATTAAAATTGAATTTATATTTTTGTTATTTATTTTAAAATAATGTGAATTTTATAAAATGTTAGTGTGCACAAATGAACCAATGGAGAAGCCGCTCCTGGACTTAGCCACTGACAACTGTCATTTAGACATGAACGCTATCCCGTTAATTGGAGTGGTACTAAGTTACCTTCCTCATCTTTTTTATGAGAACTATTTACAGGGAAAATGGCTACCTTGATTGATAGATTACAAGCAGAAAATGTCACCGCAGTAAAAGATGTACGTTTTTTTTTTTTTCGCTAGAGTAGCTGGTTGTTGGTTATACTGGGGTAATAATACTTATCCACAGTATAATTAAAAAATATATTGCCCAAGTGGAGTTTTTCTGAATTGAAGTTTTTTTAAGGATTTTCAGGTCCGTAAATGTTAAAAGATGCTTTGTGAGAAAAGCGAACCGAACACCTCGAAAATTTATAATTTATTCTGAGCCTTTATTTGTGTACGATTTTTTCAGGAAATACCAATAATAACAAAACTTAGGATAAACAAATCTTGATTTTTTTGTAAACTCTCGAAAAGTATTTATTAAATTTCCCGAGACACGTTTTAATATATTTACCTACATTTTGCAAGCAATTTGAAAAATATATCCCTTCGGGGGTAGCTGAAACCACCCTCAACATGTTTTTTTCAAATGAAACTCTGTGGCTTGTGACCCTTTATTGCAAAAGTAATGGAACGAGGAATCCAGCGTACTTATCAAATTTTAGTTTCTAATGCTTTTGAGAGATGCATAAAATCAAAACATAATTTAAAAGTTTATTTTATTTTCAAAGTAACAATTGCTGAAAATGTTTGTTGTTTAGATTTAGAATGTAAACCTTACTTTTTAGATGTCCTCACAAAATGTGCACCATTGACTTGTTGGCAGCATCCCCGTTGGTGGTATGTTTCGACTCTTACGTTACGCAACATTTCCGGTGTTATTTTATTGATTTCTTCTCTTATCCTTTTCTGTAGGTCTGCTATGTTGTTGGGTTTTTGAATATAGACTTTACTTTTGAGATGTCCTTATAAAAAGAAATCCAGCGGTGTAAGGTCTAGAAATCTTGCTGGCCACTCAATAGTAACTCGTCTTTTAATCCACCTACCGGGAAAAATTATGTCCAGATATTGACGAACAATGGCAGCTTATTGTGGCGGGGCCCCATCTTGCTAAAACCATAGCCTCTCGTCGGTCAAGTTGGGGTTCAAGGGATTTAGAAATAAATGGCATATAACTGGCGTTAATTCATGACGAAGAAAATGAAAGTGTCTTGCTCCATTAATAGTGTCATCAAAGAAAAATGGTCCTACAATTCTATCGCGTATTATTCCGGCCCACACATTAGTTTCCTGTGGGCGCTGAGTATGAAGTTTCCTCATGCAATGGGGATTCTCTGCCGCCCAATAACGACAGTTTTGGCGATTTACGTGCTCATTTATTGTAAAAGTGGACTTGTCAGAGAAAAGTATCCAGTCTAAAGATAAATGGCTTTGATCAATACGAGTCAAAAAATCGCAAAATTCCAGTCGTCGATCTGGATCATCTTCTAGTAGCTCTTGGACAGGCTGCAGTTCTGTGATTAAGTTACTATCGCGGGCCAGTTGACTGGCTGGAGTAACTGGATTTTCTTCTAGAACAAACAACAAATTCAACTTCGTGTCGTCATCTACTTTTCTGACATGACCCATTCCTTGATATTGTGCCTCTATTTTACTAATAGTACCTTGATTTATTCGTAGCAAGTTAGGATGCGACTCTCAAAACAGGCGAACAAATTCGCTTTGAATTCACATCCTACCACCTTATCCAATCATCATCAAAATTTCAATCTTTACCGTTTCAGTTAAATAATTAGGCATTTTCACCAGAGTTTGCAAAAACACTTAGTATCGAACGCTGAATACTGCAACTACAAACTAAATTTCTCTTTGCGGATGTGTATAAATATTAGCAAATATCAGTTGTAAGAAAAAATGGTTTGGAATTTTTTGTGAGGACATTTTCAGCAATTGTTACTTTAAAAATAAATTAAACTTTTAAATTATGTTTTGATTTTTTGCAACCACAAAACGCACTAGAAACTAAAATTTGGTAAGTATGCTGGATTTCGCGTTCCATCAGCTCTGCAATGAAGGGTCACAAGCCACAGGGTTTCATTTGGAAAAAACATGTTGACGGTGGTTTCAGCTACCCCCGAAGGGGTATATTTTTCAAATTGCTTGCAACATGCAGGCAAATATATTAAAACGTTGATGTGTCTCATGAAATTTTAGAAAAATTATTCACCTTCACGCTAGTTAATTTATTCCAGTTAAGATCTGTATGTTAATTTGCTGCTGTTTGTTTTAATAAATATTAAATAGTTTTTAAATGGAATGATTTCACACTTTTTTTTCTTAAACGTCTCTGTAAAGTGCTGCCTTATCGTCGCACAAATTTAAAACTCTCAATATTGTCAAGAAACATAGTATCACGAAGTATTCCCGGTGGCAAGTATATAAATTCAATTTTATATTAGAAAATCCTCAAAACATTTTTGCTTTCGCGAGAGGTCCGATTTGCTTTTAATTTCCTTCGTAATAGAACACACGCCTTAATTAATTATAAATAAAAAGAAAAATCGCATACACTAAACCAATAGAAAATAATTGAAGCGAAAATATTACACAAAAAGTAAAAATATTCATTCCGTCTCTGCCAACAGCTCTCTTCATTTTGTATTTGCCCACAATGCTCACTAGCCCACCAGCCGAATGTTTTGTTGTGGGTTTGATGGTATCGAGATCGTCGATTCCCAGGGGGAAGGGGAAAGGTCTATGTTTGTTAACCACTTACAAAGTCCCAAATACCAACTGTTTCGTTTATAATCCTTTCATAAACGTACAAGATAAATTACTTGTAATATTGTTGATTTTACCATGTAGTTACATTGTTCGTGATATAAGAAGGTGTAAATGTGATTTGTGTTAGGTAGAAGAATCCTTTTTAAGCACGTGTTTGACGATCAACAAGTGGTTATTGTTGCCGGATCGAATGATATTGTTTAAAACCAGGTACTTATCTCATCTTTGTTATAATTTGTCTTATACTTATTATTATTATAAAGAATATTAGTTCGTTTTAAAGCTGTTTTAATTATAAAATGTGAGAAAAACTATTTTTATATTCCAACTTCGCTATTGTCTGAAAATATAAGAACTTTTGAATTGATATTTGGTTATTTCTTGAGAAACAAAGTACTTTTATTTAAAACAGATGGTAACTTACAATGGAAGTTTGGCAACGTTGTTCGAAGATAACCCGTGGTATGAACGTCTGGCGATCAAAAACATTCGTTGACTGTCAGAATGTTGAGTTGTAAATTCTATACAGCACTTAACAATCTAACGCGCATCATCCTGGTTGTTGTTAGGACCAAAATATTTTGATGGTAACCTAACAGAACCAGCTTTAACATGGATTTTCGTTATATACTATTTTTTGTAATCATATGGATTGACAATTTAATATAGGTATTTTTGTGAGTATTTTATTTCTTTTAGAAAAATTTATTAAATTACTGGTAGTAAAAGGCAAACACCCGAGGCACTAGCGGAGAATGTGCAAACCTTTGGTGCAAATTGGGAACGTAAAAAAATATATTAGATGTCCAAAATAAGTAAACAAAGCAAACATAATACTAACTACCTACGTTATTATTTATTATTTATTTTAATTTTAACTTTATAACAGAATTGAAGAACAAGTGGATAAAGGGCCTATGTAGCAAAATAATTTTTACGAGATATTTCGTGTTAAAGTTTATTGTTTGGCAGTTAATCCGTATAACATGGGTCCTTTATCTTCTGGCAACTTCTATATTTGATGATATATTTGTCACGGAAGACATTTTAAACGAATTTTAGGTACATAACGGCTTATGTATGTAAAAAATGCTGAAAAAAAAAACAATTATTTTTTTTTCAGCAGTGGACGGGATTAGCACCCACGATCGGTGAGTCTGGCGATCGAAAGACCTGCGCTTTAGACCGCTCGGCCAACGAACGAGCTTGAGGTAGTGGGATTTACTGACAGTAATAAGCCACTTGCTTTTAGTCCAAAGGAGAGTTACAAACATACATACAGGTGAAGCTAACAAGTATTAGAAATTAAAAATTTAAAAAACCGACTTCAAAAATTGAAATTTTGTAATTTCTTTCTACATAAAAACTGTACAAAGTTTTGGATAGACAGTCGTCCAGATAATATAACTTTAATTTATGTAGGTATTTTTTTTAACTAAAAATAAAAAGAGTGCAGCAAACCAAACCCACACGAACTGGAACTCTTAAAAAAGAGTCTCCAGCCAAGAGTGGGAAAGTGCTAAACGGGTAGTTACAACAGAGAAAGTAACATGGGCAATACGCACCTTCAATCCATACAAATCGTCGGGACCAGATGGGGCACTACCTGTACTTGTGCAACAGGCAATAGAAACGCTGGCCCCGCATATTTGTAGGCTCTATAGGGCAAGTTTGGTGGCAAAGGCCTATAGACCAATCAATCTGACGTCATTTCTATTAAAAGAATTGAAAAAACTGATTGATCAGCATGTCCGGCAAACCACTCTGATAGGGAGACTATTTCATACAAACCAACATGCCTAACAATCAGGAAAATTTTGTAAGTCTGCTCTGCATCATCTTGTAACGAAGATAGAGGGGGGGAAGAAATAGTCCAGGAGCATCTCTTGACATAGAAGTAGCTTTTAATAATACCTTCTTCAAATCAATGGTAGCTGCCGCTTGCAAACATGGAATAGAAGACACCATCTGCTGATGAATAGAAGACATGCGGACGGCAAGTACAGGCACAAATGTTCAGTGAAACCATGCAGGTGAATATCCACAGGAGATGCCCACAGCGTGGAGTCCTTTCTCCTCTACTGTGGAACCTAGTGGCAGATGAACTGGTGAAAACACTAAACAATCAAGGGCTGTACGCCCAAGGATATGCTGATGAGATAGTCATCCTTGTCCAAGGGAAACACCAAACCACAGTCTTTGAACTTATGCAAAGAGCTCTTAGACTGACAAAAAGGTAGTGCATTATGAAAAACCTATTCGTAAACCCTGACAAGACACAACTCATAACCTTTACTCGGAAAACAAGGTTGGAGGTTTTAGAAACTCCGACTCTGTTTGGATATAAAATGTCTCTCATTGTAGGGAAACGGGCATTTGGAAAAACATGGGGATTAAAACCAAAAATTGTCCACTGGCTATATCTGGCAATAACAAGACCCATGGTAACTTACGAAGCGGTTGTTTGGTAAACTAAACTAAACCAGAAATCAGCCCTCAATACCCTCTCAGGAGTTCAGAGGCTGGCATGTCTTTGTATTACAGAAGCACTGAGAAGTACACCGATAGCCTCTATGGAAATCATTCTAAACCTCCCATCCCTTGACCTAGTCATAAAGGGGTTGGCCAGAATGAGTGCATACAGACTGGAAATCTCCAACAACTGGAACCCACTGAGACATATAAAACATACCAGAATAAAACATGAAGTAAATGATTCTATATTAAATATGCGATCAGATCACATGACACCCCTCCTAACCTTTAAAAGACTCTTCTAGGTCAACTGTAACTGGAATGAGGTAAATAATACTTGCTTAGCAGTCTCGTATGGTATACGGATGGATCTAAAAATAACAAGGGAACAGGCTCTGGCGCACATGAAGTTAAACTCAAATGCGACATCAACGCCTCACTGGGAAAATATGCCACTGTATTTTTGGCTGAAATACATGCAATCGAATTGTGGGTACGAGAGAACTTAAGAATTGCAAAAAGAAACATCCTAATTCTCTCAGATAGCCAAGCAGTCTTAAAGGCTCTTGATTCAAGCAGAATCGGGTTAAAGATTGTCTGAAACTGCCTAGGAATACTAAATGATATGGCAAACCACAACAAGGTAAAACTAGCGTGGGTACCAGGGCGCAAAGGTATCCAAGTAAATAAAAAGACTGATGAACTCGCCAAAGGGCGATAAGATCTACCATTCACAGGACCCGAACTTGTATTTGGGATAAGCAAAACCTCTGCTCGACAGGCAGTGTACAGGTGGATAACCACAAAACACCAAATTTACTGGCAACAGATAAGAGGATACAGAATCAGTAAACTCATGCTAAGGGGACCAAACCCACGTATGGCACTACAACTCGCAAGGCCTCAGATATTCACCATTGTGGGATTACTAACGGGGCACTGCTTGCTGATACACCTTCATGTGATGGGATTACACAATAATCCCACTACGTGTAGACTCTGCATGGAAGAGGAAGAAACCTCATACCATATGATCTTCGAATGCGAAGCTCTTACTAGGCGACGTTTCATCCTTTTCGGCCTAGAACCGGAAAGAACAACCTAGAATCACTTCGTAGGGAACCTATTTAAACTAACCAAAGACAAAAGAATATTTTAAAGATAGTACCTAAATATAGGAAAAGCAGGGGAATACAATAAGCTGGGCCAAACCTAACCCTACCTACTTACAACCGATAAAAATAAAAACCTAAGGTTTGCATATATTTTATATAGTTAAATAGAGACAATTACCAATAATTGGAGAAGGATATATTTTTGAACCAACTCAATGAAACTCTTTAACAATTATAATTAAGGTACACAGTATTAGGACCTGCAAATATCCATCATTAAAACTAATAATAACAGCTATTAAATTAACAATACTTGTGAAATAAATGCTATTAAGCTGTTCAATATATATCATTACCCTTTTTAATAATAACTATTAAAGTATTTAGTTCCTCCTAATAAACTGTATAATACCTTTCACCAAATTAATTTACTACTTGTTACCGCGAACTAAGTCAAAAAGACAATGGTCATCATAAGTCATAAGAAACAGCTGATCTATAGCGAAAATGGTTGGAACAATTATTATAATGCCTATCTGAGAAACGATTTACATTAAATGGAAAGTAAAGAATAGGATGAGGAAGATAAAGAAAATAAGAAAGATAAACAACTAACATTGTGTTTATAGTGGAAATGAATCAGATGAAAATATTGTGAGCCATTTAAAAAAAATAGATAATTTTCAACATAATGATTTGTTTTTAAAAACTGAGATTATTATATAAAAACAATGACTCTCTTTTACGAACAAAAAAAAAAACAGTTTTTTAATCCTAAATATGCAATTTTGATTGGCCTTTAAATTTAAATTAACATTTCTAAAATTAGCTGATTAGTCATAGACAATAGGTATTTCGTTTTATTACATGTTTTTTTGTACAATTTGATAGGTAATATCTACGTTTTTAACAAAGCACAAATTTGCATTTTATTTCCTTGTTTCACCTATATCCATTAGGTATTTTTAAAATGATTCATGGTGAAAAAATTATTATGTTTACAAAATCATTTTATTTAGCTAATCTCATTTAACAATTAAAAATTTCGTTTATCCTGGTTTATCCGGTATGTACAAATGTCACTTGTCAGGTCGATGATTGATGAACGACTTTAATAAATCCGACATTAAACATTTTTTGTACACAGCGTTTTTGATTATTTATAGTATATGAATGAAAATTATAAATAAAAGCATATTAACCATAATACTAGTATATACATATATTGTAGATACTGGTATTTATTGTGTCAAATCATATTTCAGGCATTATAATTAATTAAGAGAAGGCTCTACGTGAAATCTCAATTGGAGACAGCGAAATCATAATATTATTTACATTTGTATTAATAATAAGTAATTAGTACACAACTAACTGCCCATACAGCACAAAAATATTTCAAAAATGTTACATTGAAATATTTGTTATGTGTAAATATTACGAAACGTCCCAGAAACATTTCTTAAATATGCCTAAAATGTAAAAAGGAAATATATGAAATAAAACGCTTTTAACTATTATCAATTATAATAGGAAGAGCATTAATAAGACCAGAAATAGGATTTTACATACTAATTGTATAATTTTATTTGATTTAAATTCAGTTAAAAGCATTATTATGAAAATGAAGATTGTTAATGTTAGTTTTTAAATTATAGCTTTAATAGTAAAATTTGAGAATGAATAGACACATTTTGGTGAAAAATGCAGCTATAATTCTGAAAAGTGTCAAAACACATTGGTACAGGTCTTTTTTTGATTACATTGCAATTTTTTTTTGACAGCTTCCAAATATTTGACATTTTTTAAAAATTCCAAATTGATTCACTGTGTACACGGTGGAGGCAACACTGATTCGCCATTAGGTACACAGTGAATCTTGTTTTAAATGAGTCAAAGGGCTCTTTCAGACACAACGGTTTTGTTCGAACGGAGAAAATTCGTACGAATTTTTTCCTTGTCTTGGTAGAATTCACATTCGACGGTTTTCTTTTCCGTGAACCGTCTTTAGCTATTGTATTTTATGTCAGTTGGTTATCGACATGAACCGAAAGCGCACCATTGCCATGTGGCTTTGTACCGTCATATACAAAAGTATCGGAAACGACATAATCGTATATACTAGGTACACCCAATTAATCAGAAAAGAGATGAAGACAATTTTTATTTACCTTTTCATGTTCATTGTATCCTCTGATGAGCTTCATAACCGACTAAAAATATTTAGCGGCATAATACTAAAATGAGAAACTGCATTGAACCTATGGATATAATACTTAGTTGTGACACTAAAGTAAAAGAGTTCTGTATTTGTTTCGTTACTAGTTTATTAACTACAAAATCAAAAAACAAAAAAAAATCAATATGTCAAACTACTAGTTTATAATATTGTCATTCATGGTCATAGTGACGCGTAAACCAAAATACAAAATATTTATGATAAATAAAAACCAAACGGCATATATGAAAGCATGCATAAAGTTACATAGGTCATTGATAGACGGCGACGGTACGGTACCGTACAATTCAGTCGTTGACACGGCTGTTTTCAAATCGACCATACGGAAAAAGTCCGTCTCCGTTCAGTATGAAAGCTGCAATTAATTTTATTAGTTTACTATCAACGACGTACGGAAAAAATCCGTACGAATTTTTTCCGTACGGACGAAATCGTTGTGTCTGAAAGAGCCCAAAACTTTATTATTTAGTATTCAACAAACTCATTAAAAATTAAAAATAAATTTTAGTCACAACCATTAAACAAACACATTAATTGTGCGATAAACATATCTTTAACGAATATTTAATTAAGAAAAATTGACAGCAAATCGTGAGACTGCTGCCGTGTGGTATTACCACAAAAACGAGGTTTGGATAAAATTATTTTTATATCATGTTCTTGGACGTATGAAAGATCGGAAATAGTTGGGAAGTGAAATGAGTCGACCGAATTACTTTTGAACCTCAAGAAGCAGGCGTAATATTCGTTATCCTTGTTTTCTGGTTGTAGAATTTTTGCTACAAAAAAACATTCTGTTTTTTTTACCGAGAAATATCACAATCACAAAATTCTCCACTTCTGATTTTGCGGGAAATTTAAATTCATTTCTATGTTTTTAATTTAATAAATACAAATAAACATAAAATTTAACTAATTTAATATTTCTAAACATCAATTCGAGAGACGCTAAAATGGTGGTTCCCACCTTATCGAGACTGAGGCCCACAAGGGTAAACTCGTGGCGTAACAAAAACGAGAAATGATTTAACTTGGAACGAAATATAGAAAGCCGATAGTAGTATTAGCACGTTGAATTTTTTGGTTTGTGAAGCATTGGCATTACTTAGGTTAAACCACAAGCCTTAATTTTTAAAACCATTCTATATCGCCTTTTGGTTAGGGTTTAAAAACTTGTTTGAGCAATATCCAATAATAATTGGCCCCTTTACCTCTTAAGCCTGCTCATGTAAAATATTTGGGCTTCTTACTTCGCCTATTTATATTCTATTAATAAAGGACAGAAGGAGTATTGCAACTATGTTAAAAGAAATAAATTGGCTTTCAGTTCAGAATTATGTTCAGTACATGACTGATATTTATTTATAAAATAAAATGACATAGTACCATCGCATCAGATCTATTAGAAAAAAATCAAAATAATTCGCAATATCACAACTATAATACAAGAAACCAATCTGACTTTAATGTACGGCAAGCCATCACTAAAAATTCCCAAAATACAATTTCTATTAAATGTTTAAAAAATTTAATAGACTGCCTACAGAAATTAAAAAAAAAAAACAAATATATTCAAAAGTAACCTCAAAAAATACTTGATAAATAAACAGAACGGATATACTTTCTTGTGATAATACTCTTTAAACCTGCCCTTTTTAAGTATTTCTCTTAATTTATTGTTATTTTACCCCTCATTTTATCCGCATTTATTATAGATTATTTGTTTTGAGATCATATACTTTATTTTAAAAAATTACTTGTTTAAAAAATTACTTGATGTTATATTAATACCACTTACTATGTTTAAATTATTAATAGTTTTGTAAAGATAGGTTATAACAACTTATAGCCACAAAACTATTTTTGTGTTACAGTAGATCCATAGAGAGCAATGTAATTTACAAAGGCCTTCTTTCAACATACAAATAAATGACAACTTTATAATTAAAACGAAAAACACAACAAAATACCTTGGTATCATAAATGATCCAAATTTGAAATGGGCATTATATTATACCTCTCTTTTATATAATAAAAAAGTGCTTTGTATAAGAACATTATATTATCTGTCTTGCTGTTCTTTTATTTATGGAAAGCCTAAAGTGAGATATCTATTATTTGCAATAAATATCAAAAGAAGTATACATTTTTAAATAATTTGACATTTAAGAGCCATTCACATATCACAGTTGACATCTTAATACTTGACAGGCACAGCCAAGCATTATTTTGATTTTTTCCAAATAAAATGGCCGGTTAATTATTCTATACGGTTGCAACAGAGAAATTTGATGAAGGTGTTTTTGTGGCTAGGGGCGAAATAGTAGTACGCTTAAAAGCACCACCATAAAAAGTCATTTTTAAGAAACTGCTTATATATTTTTCATAAATTGGCAGGCTTGGCGACTAATTTCGAATGAAAATAGCCTCCAAAATGGCTATATGGTTGCAAATATGAAGGTCGTAACCCGCCTTAGAAATTTCCCCTTTACTATCAACAGCTGTTGTTTGACAGGACGTTAGAAATAATTGAAATTCCTAAAATTGTTCACATAAGGAATGCATAGGCGGATTTTATGAAAATTGTTATTAAAGTAGTTCGGATGAACCGAAATTTCTGAAAATCAATAGGGTTCTAAGTTAGAAGTAATTATTCAAGAAAATCAAAACCGCAAGTCAATCAGAACTTTCATTCTAGAGTTATCGTGCCGGCATACATATATACAGACGACCAGACGAAAAATTTTTTTTTGGATTTTCGGATTCAGAATGATCAGAAACATGAAAAAAAGTTTTAAAAAATAGGGGTCAGAAAATGTTTTCGTCTGCACGAATGCAATACTGAGGCTCCATAGCAAGGGCTTCAGTAATTGTATAATGATTTGGTTTACTATAACTTGGCATTTTAATACTTGTTCAACAATACCTAATAAGCCTTGCTTCAAGATTAAAATCAACTTGCCTCAACTAAAATACGTCTAATTAAATAAAGAGTATCTGTCGCTCAATTGCAGTAAGTATTATGTACATCTTAAATGAAACAGTCTCACATTTTTTTTTAAATATACTCTATATTCAATTAAGAAATTATTAATATATTATAACAATAATAGTTTGTGCAACAAAAGTGGATATGTTGACCATATCGCACGAAGACGAAATTTGGACACGAGGCCGTAGGCGGAGTGCTCAATAGTCTGAGTGCGATATGGACAATCTACTCAAGTTGTACAGTATATTTTTTCTACGACCCACTAACGGAAATCTACAAATTAAAAAAATATTTTAGGATATTAAGACAAAATATCTAATTTTAAAATAATTTATAAATTTTACTGATTTTTAAATAAAATAAATATGAAAAATAATCGCAAGCCGAGAATTGATCCCTGTCTTTTCGCGTGGAAGTCATGCCTTCTGTCCATGCCTCTACATCCATTGTCACGATTTAGGTTTTATAACTCGTAATTAAAATAGTTTCACATAGTTTGATTAAAATTTATTTTTTTTTTAAATATGGTTCAAATAAAAATAGAAATGCTATTATTTACGATTATTTATCTATTCTATACAAAAATAACTCATTTTAATGTATATTTAATCTTAATAATTAAAAAATCTATTGACAATTAGTTTGACAGGATTGTCACTTATTTAAAATTTTAGAAATATTAGTAGTTGGGTGTCCAAAATATGAACTGTGATTGGTAGATTTAATTTTTTTGCAGTGTTCTCATTGCCTAGAATGGATATGAAATATATTCGTTCAGTTGAACGTAATGACATACTTTTTTGTTTTGTATTCTGTGCGTAGATAAACTAATATCCATGTGGGTGTAGAAAAAATACATTTTAACTGTTGGTTCAAGTTTAATATCAATTAAATTCAATATTACCGTGTTCTTAAATCCAATACAACTAAATTTGTTACAATAGTAATATGAACTGTTTTAAGAAATGTTAATATTTGCTTTGATAAAGATATATTCATTTTGGTTCATTTATAGGATAGTTTCATTGAAGAAATTAATATTCTAATGCTGTTCCTGCTTTTTAATAGGGTTTTCACATGTACATAACCACCGAAAACCATTTTCCAAAATTGTTTTTAGTTAATATAACAAATTCCTCTGTCCTCTGTGGTGTTCCACCTATAATGAAACAAAAAATATTTTATAACTTCAAAACCTAAATGGAACATAAAATTTTGTCCTGTTAAGATAAGAAGTCGTATCTACAAAATGGATATTTTTTAGTAAATGTAGGTAGGTAGATAATTACGTCCTTTTAGACTTCCTAAATAAGTTTTGCAGATTTTACTAACCTTTTCTTATAATTATAGTCATAATAAAATAAAATGTAAGTTTATTAAATTTGTAAGAATCTTGCAATCGGAATTTTCGTAGATACGACCTCTTGTCTCAACAAGGCAGAAGTCGTCTTTCCAAAAAGTCTTCATCCAGCATCATACATTTTTTTACTTCTATTTCAGTTTAATTCGTGTTCTTATGATTATAAATTGACTTATATTATTATATTATTATAATAGGTACCTAACAAGAAGTAAACTAAATATACTTACATTTAAATATTGGTATCAGGTCGCCGACGTAAACTTATTAGAAAATGGTCAATAGGATGAACACCTGCTAATGTCAATTTGCCAGATTCTCTATAAATGCGTTGTCTCTGACTTCTGAATAATAAGTATCACATCTTAATATTTACCAGTCATATATCTATCGTACCAGTGCAGTGGTTGCATTTTAAAATAAGTTTCAGCTGGCAACACCGTGCAGTGAATTTATACTCGCTAATATTTTGTGAAGTACATAGGTACATTGATTCGAATTGTTTAATTATTGTTCTGAAATGTATATGCTTTGAATAGAATCCTTTTATAACATTGAATCAGTACGCGATAGTCTGTTTTGAGAGCATATCATACCTACAATAAACACTTTCTTGGATTAATTAAGAATTTTAGACTCGAATGAAATAATTTACTCTGATTAATTATTATAAATTTTAAAATACAAGATCATGCCTACACTTCACTCAACATTTATTTTCTTATTGTATCGAGAAATATTGTTTGAAACCAACTCTGCTTTATTTCAAACAAATGTAATCTTCTAAGTGTAAAGCTTTTCTTGAATGTAGATGATAATTTTTTTGTGCACTTAATAACAAGAGCGATTTTTAGATTCTTTAAAGATTTGACAAAAATAAAAATGTATTGAAAACCCAGTTTACTTACTTTTATTAATTTTTATGTATTTAAACCAGAATAAATTACCTAGTAACAATTTTTATTGAGTTTTAAATATATAAAAATATTACTTTATTTTCTCAATTCTCTAGAAACAATTACAAATAAAGTAGGTCCATTCAAACACTCGAATGAAGTCTCATTTAAAAGTTTGAAATCTCTGAAATTGAGTCTTAAATATGGAAATGCCGCAATTCTGATGACTAAAAGAAACAAAAAAAGAATTCGTCTTTCTAAGACGAAAGCCGTTTCAGAAAATTTCCAATCAATCCTAAACCGTGAAATTAAACGTTCGGCAACGCTTTTCTTTACCCCTTAATCTAGTGGACCTAAAATACAATTAGATGGACAAAATATTTGGCTTAATTGGTTATTCATTTGAAAGACAAGGTAACGAAAAATGTATCAAATATAATAGTTTGAACTATGAATTAGGGCAAGAAGACTCAATATTAGCTACTCTCTTTGACATAGTACTTAAAGAGAAGTAATATAGGATAAAACCTCCAGTTATTGGCACCTTAAGAAAATGTTACTCAAAATAAATAAAAAATTTTAAAATGTCAGCAATTAGTTTTTAAAATCTATTTAGTATTATTTGTTAATATTTATAGCATATATTTTGATAGTAGTAGCAATAAAATTCGCTCAATTTTAACAAATAATAACGTTATATTGAAGATTTAAAAAAAAAACAGTTATTGGAACTAAAAACCTAGTACTTGGCATACTGAAAATACCCTATTATTGGCACTAAAGAATTAAAATGGTAAATGGTGATTGTAGCTGTTTTATAGGCATTTCAAAACATTACAAAGATCATTTCCAATTGATAAAAACATTTTACGAACGCAAACTTAGTTTGACGGTACAAACACCACATCTATAAAAATCCTTGAATATTCCACGTTTCTTCAAGCAGACTATGTGATATACTCTGTTACATTCTTGGCATTTTATTCCAATTTTATTTAAAGTTATATTTGTCACACATGAAAAACATAAACCAGTTCTTTTTATGACATTATTTTTTACTTCATCGGTAGTTTCGGTTTTAAAATTTTTTTCTGAATTAGGATGGTTTTTTGCGATTTTACTTGCTTCAGCAGGGACATTTACAAGCTCAGTGTCAGTAGTTTTACTTGTTTCAGCAGGAGTATCTACACAAACAGTATCGGCAGTTTTACTTGCTTTAGCAGGGGCATCTATACAATCAGTGTCGGCAGTTTTACTTTTTTTTCCTTGTTTAGGCTGTTTTTCATTTACTTTGCTTTTTTTTGGTTTGTTTAGGCTTAGCTTGTTTCTCCAATTTCTGCTTTAATCACTTTTGTCTGTTTTCTACTTTTTGATGTTCTAGTGCTTCTTTCTTTTTCTTATTTTCTTCCATTTCTTTTTTGTAAGCGCTAGAAGAGATAACGAAAGACGTTCTTTTTATTTGATTTTTGTTTTTCCTTTTAGGCGTTTTGGAAGGAAATTTTCTAAATTTAATGCTCTTGCTTCTTCTGTTATTTCTGAGCCGCAACTATTAAGACAGATTCCACCGTTTGCTTACTACTCATACTTTCTAAAATAAACGTAACATTCCTTAGGAAGTACAATTAAGATAATGACAATAAAATACCTGGAATATTTTCCGAATGTTCATCTGTATCATGGTACAAATTGTCTAACATGAAATAATTTTGATTCATATCATTGTCATTATTCTTGAAATCATGGCCTACGAACCGAAAGAAAACTAATTAAAAAAAAATTAAAAATAATACTTGCATTACCTTGAGAATTTTTAAAAATATCTTGATCATTTTGGTCCAAAATGTTTAATGTCCTGTTTAACTTAAATTGTACTTTCACGTCTATGTCCTCTTTGGGATGGTCTTTATCTAAAAAATTGTTTGTTAATGGAAATTAAAAATGGAATAAAAAGATACCTTCTTCATTACCACCAACTTTACCTTCTAAGTCTAGGATTCTAAGTTTTGGACTAGTCAGTTTTAGTTATACCTAAAATAAAAAAAATAGATTCCATCACAGGTGTAACTTTATTTTAATACCTTCTGCTATTTCTTCAACAATAATAGTTTTAGCTTTCAAAATTTTAATATGTTTATAAATAATTATTTTGTCATTATAGGGTAACGTTTTTGGAGATTCTAATTTTACATATAAAGGCTTATTATCAAAAATTAAAGGCATGTCTTCAATTTCTTCTTCTGAAAATAATAGCGTTTTAATATTGGTATCGTTATCAGACATGTTGAAATCAACCATGCTGTCATCATTATTTTCAGTTATTTCAATGGTGCTGTCATCATTATTTTAAGTGGCCCTAGAGGAAACTGTAAAATTGTTTTCAAAATATTTGTAAATTTTTTTAAGGATATTAGAGCTTTCGCACTTGTGCAAAATTAAGTCATTCTCCAGTTCTAATATTTTATCTTTGCCCACTATGTTAGAAAAGTCTTTAAAAGTCATGAGTTTTTCGAAGTTGTTGTCATTTTTATTTTTAACAGTCAATATAGATTTTCGTCCCAAACATTTGGTAAAATCAATTCTGTCTGGATTCCATGGATGTGATCCGCATGCTTCAAATCCTTTTACAACTGTTTCTAATTTTAAATTAGTCAGAGCTTTTTTAAGAATTGGCGCAAAGTGGTCTTTTCCTCATTTTAAGTAAGGATTTTGTCATCGCCAATCCATTACCGACTTTATCCAACCATTTTTAAGCGGTTTAAAGCTTGAGACATCTGCAGGTTGAAGAATACGTGTAGTATTTGGATAAAGTGCTATCAATATAATATTAAGCTCGTTACATAACTTAGAAACTTCATAGTTCAAGTGGGTCTTATGGCCATCCAAAAACAAAATTATTGGCAATGTAATACCCTTGTCAATAATATATGGATGCAGAATATTTTTTATGTAGTCTACGAATATTTCGGCCTTCATCCAACCTTTATCACTTAAACCAATACCACAGTGATCTGAAATGCTATTTTAAATTGTTGCACTAAGTCGTTTACTTGGATAAATTATGAGAGGAGGATTGATGTCGCCAGATGCCGAAAATGTAAAAATTACAGTTAAATTTTGCTTTGCATCGCCCTGGTCCACCTCATATACGTTTTTTGCACCGCGAGGGGCAATGACTTTTCCCATTTTAGGACAAAAAAGGAAGCAAGTTTCATCCCCATTAAAGACACGGGTGAAATCTTCTAATTTAGAAAAATATCCTTTTTGTTTTAAATAATTTTCTATTTGCTCAAACCATTTCCTAATATCAGCTTATGCTACATTTGCTGATGCACTTGTTACGGCTTCTGAAGTTCGATGCACTAGCATGGGATGGCGCCTCAAGAAAGCCTCATACCAATGTTTTCCTGGCATATTATCCTTAAAAGAAGTGTTACGTTCAACAACATCTAAAAATGTTTTAACCGATGCCTGAATGTCCTCTTTTTTCGAGGAAAACCTTTGCTATGACTTTCTAATATCAAGTTAACTAGTAATTGCTCTTCCTCTTTTGTCAGAATTGGACATGGCCCTTTTTCGGTTTTTCGAAATTGAAGAGTAGCTCGAGGAACTCCTAATTTTATGCACTTTTCGCGGGAGCACTACATACACCTGTTAATAGGTACCTTGGCCATTTTAAAAGACTAAATAGCGACGATATGTACATGCAGGGTTGTCATATTTCGTGGCTTTTTCTACTTTTCTCAAAATATTAAGTCATCTAATACGGGATAAATGTACAAAACAAACGAGATTGCCAATAAATGGTGCAGTGACAACAATTGGGGGTTTTACCCTACATATTGGGTTGTTTATGCAATCATTAGAGGCATTAAGAAAATTAAAAAACATTAAATAAGCTTTTGACTACTGAGAGTAACGAGTAAATTAACAAATACTCGTACATGAGAGATAAGTTCCTTTTACCTTGAATTTTGAGCTGAAATTTTAGCAACTATGTTATGAAGAAAAGTACTAGACACATGGATAAGTAGAGTGAAGATACAATAGTATCGGGTCTTTAACAATACCTGCATACCACGTGACCAAATTAATATCATCAGTTGGTTAAAAGTAATATTTATAATTTTAGTAGCAGTCTAAAAATAATGTAACTAACGTATTTGACAGAACTGACACTAAAGTTTTCATTAAAGTCCCTAAAACGGCCATTTTCAATAAATTTATTGTTTTACCACATCACTTTGTTATTAAAGACTCTGTATACCAGTTTACTAACCCGGCGTTACTCGCTCCTTTTTTACAGTTGTAGGAAATCGCAAAAAACTCCTAAAATATTTATTAAATTTTTGTGATTTTGCGTTAAGTGCTTTTAAGAATGGCAGTTTTTAGAGAAAATGGAGCTGTCTGTTTTTTGCCAAAAATATACATGGCATGTATTTATTAGTATGCATAAAGTTAAGGAAACTAAAGAAAATATCCATATTATATTATAAAAAACAAACTAGCAAAGATAATTTTGGTTTATTTAGATAATCGATAATTTTTGATCAATCAATTATTTTTTTATTCGATTATTTTCGGTTAATTGACTATTTTCGATCATACGATTATTTCATTATTCGTTTAAACGATTATTTTTGATTAATTGATAGATCGATTAGTTCCATTAATCATTAATGTTCAAATAATCAATTATTCAGGAAATCGATTATTTTCGATTAATCGTTAAATTAATTATTTTCGAATAATCAGATAATCGATTATTAAACTAATCGATATATTTGATTGTTATTAATTTATTTTTTATTAATCAATATCTAATACAATAACATATCAATAAGGTAATTAAACGTAATATCGAATTATCGAGCATATTTATTGGAAAAATTAGTTTTGCTTATGGGTCATTCTCCTGGAATGGTAACATTTTGTGTAATACTAAATTATTTTGCAAAGTATAACTTTTTGAAATAAAATATTCTAACAAAGTAACAAATACAATTTACCAAAGAAGCTGTTACAACAAAACTAGTAAAAAAAATTATTTAAGGATTTTTTTTTCAGCCCACACTATGTGATTCGTTTTATAAAAAAAATATTTTTTTAAATTTTGTCAAATATCTCGAATACGGAAAATTTTAGGAAAATTTTGTATCAAACAAAAATTATAGATAATAATATAAGAAGTAACTTTTATTTGAAAAATTTTCTTCCCCAAACGTAAATAACAGATATATTCCATAAAATATAAAAATGACCACCTATAAAGTACCCCCCCAGATGTTCCGACTCTGCCCAAAATCTAATCAGCTCATTGGACGCTGGAACAACCCTTAAGTTTAAAATTTGGTGTTTTCCGTGTATTGGTTCATGAGTTATGCGACACACAGACACACACACACAGACACACACACACACACAGACACACAGACACACACACACACACACACACACAGACATCATCGCGAAAATAGTCAAAACGGATTTAGGGGACCTCAAAACGTAAAAATCCATCGAAAACTCGAGGTCGAAAAAAATCATGATTCCTATACTTTCCTTATATCTGTATACAGATAGGAAAGTAAAAAAGGTAAAATAAGTGTTTTTACTTTCCTATCTGTATACAGATATAAGGAAAGTATAGGAATCATGATTTTTTTCGACCTCGAGTTTTCGACGGATTTTTACGTTTTGAGGTCCCCTGAATCCGTTTTGACTATTTTCGCGATGATGTCTGTGTGTGTGTGTGTGTGTGTGTGTGTGTGTGTGTGTCTGTGTGTGTGTGTGTCTGTGTGTGTGTGTGTGTCTGTGTGTGTGTGTGTGTGTGTGTGTGTGTGTGTGTGTGTGTGTGTGTGTGTGTGTGTGTGTGTGTGTGTGTGTGTGTGTGTGTGTGTGTGTGTGTGTGTGTGTGTGTGTGTGTGTGTGTGTGTGTGTGTGTGTGTGTGTGTGTGTGTGTGTGTGTGTGTGTGTGTGTGTGTGTGTGTGTGTGTGTGTGTGTGTGTGTGTGTGTGTGTGTGTGTGTGTGTGTGTGTGTGTGTGTGTGTGTGTGTGTGTGTGTGTGTGTGTGTGTGTGTGTGTGTGTGTGTGTGTGTGTGTGTGTGTGTGTGTGTGTGTGTGTGTGTGTCTGTGTATGTGTGTGTGTGTCTGTATAACGCATAACTCATGAACCGATACACGGAAAAACACCAAATTTCAAACTTAAGCTTTATTCCAGCGTCTAATGAGCTGATTAGATTTTGGGCAGAGTCGGAACATCTGGGGGGGTACTTTATAGGTGGTCATTTTTATATTTTATGGAATATATCTGTTATTTACGTTTAGGGAAGAACATTTTTTAAATAAAAGTTACTTCTTATTTTATTATCTATAATTTTTGTCATTTACAAAATTTTCCTAAAATGGTCCGTATTCGAGAAATTTGACAAAATGTAAAAAAATATTTTTTTTTTATAAAAATTGTTCAAACAAAAGTTGTTTGTAATATAATTCTCTATAATTTTTGTCCCTTACATAATTTCTCTAAAATGGACCGTATTCGAGATATTTGAGAAAATGTGTAAATTTCGAAATTTGAAGAAAACTCAAAAACGGGTAAAGAAAAAATCAATAAATTTTAAGCTTAAGTTTTATTTCGGCCTGACGTCAAATGATTAGATTTTGGACAAAGTCGGAACATCTGGGGGGGTACTTTATAAGAGGCCGTTTATATATTTTATGGAATATATCTGTTATTTATGTTTGGAGAAGAAAATTGTTCAAATAAAAGTTACTTCTAATATTATTATCTATAATTTTTGCCTTTTGTAAAAATTTCCTGAAATGGTCCGTATTCGAGAAATTTGACAAAATGTGCAAAATTCTGATTTTTATGAAAATTGTTGAAATAAAAGTTGTTTGCGATATCGATCTCTATAATATTTGTTCATACATGATTTTTTTTAAATGGACCGTAATGGAAAAATTGTAGGAAAAGTGCTAAATTTAAATTTTTCAGTATTTTCATTTTCAATGAATATCTATAGAAAAATGTTTCGCGGTAGATGTATGTGGACAATGTATATATATTTAGTTTATCCTCTAAACATTTATAGAGATGCTGCAATAGGTTGTACACAATAAACGGAAAAAGCCTGTAATAACTAGATAGGAAAGTCATGTGTTGGACACATCAGATTTTTTTGTGTTAAAAACCGGTTCAGACTGCATCATAAGTGTCATGATTCTGAGCCAAAGTTTGATTGTCCTGCTTTTTTGAGGTTATCTAAAATAAATCTAAAACATTACAACCGTCACTGGTGTGGACATCACTGGTGTGGTCAGCCATTGTCCACACCAGTGATGGATGTCTTTACAAGTGACAATTTTCAGCATAATAATTCTTTAGGCGTTGGGTAACTGTAGCACACTTTCTATTTTAGCTAGTAATATGTCGAAGACCTTAACAAAGGAACAAAAAAATTGAAAAAAGAATATTTAAACAAAAAACGAAGAGAACAGTACAAGAAAAAAAAAAGAAAAGGGAGAGGTAAAAAACATACATGGTTTAAGTGCAAGAGACCAAAGAGTAGTGCGGAAAAACTGAAAGGTTCGATCCAAAAAGTACCGCGATTAAAAAAAAAATTTAATTAAAGCGACTACGTCCCCAGAAAGTCCTAGGGTAAGTGTTGAAATGATAGATAATGATTTAAATAATCCACCACAGGTGCCTTCTACCTCTTTTTCTGTCAGAAACACTAGAACTGAAGTGACAAAATGTCAGGATCTAGAAGTAAGTACTATAAATGAAACACCCCATAGTTCAAGAAGTCAAATTTTAGTATGAAAAAAATTGCTAAAAATAACCGTTTTAAGCTTCTGAATGAAAACAGAAAATTGAAAGAAAAAGTGCTTGAACAACAACGACTTATTAATCAGTTACGAGTACGTATTAGTCGTAATAAAGCAAAGACTAAATATACAAAAGAAACTCCATCCAAAACAGATAAAGAAAACCTTCAGAATGCCATAGTAACAGATGTAGTTAAGAAGAAGCTGCATTTTGGAGAGGTGTTGGTAAGACAAATAAAAGAAAATTGCTAAAAAAAAGTGAAGATAATAAAAGAAAGCTAGCTGATCTATTGAATGGATGCCTCATTCAGAAGTATAAATACCTGTCTAAAGTAAGGTCGATGACTTCTTTTAGGCGATTTAGGAATCACGAAAAAGTATAACGTCTTACTGAATTACGATCTGAAAACTTAAAGAAAATGGTTGTTAACTTTTTAGAGCGCGACGAAAATAGTAGGTTAACATCAGGAAAAAAGAAACAATTACCAGACGCAAACAAAAGAAACAAATAAGACTACTCAATTATAGTTTGAAGAATATCTATGCAAAATTTAACGTTAGTTTTAATTCTCCTAAAATAAGTTATCAACAATTTTGTATAAATCGTCCATTTTGGGTCGTGATACCCACATCTAGAATTAGAAATAATTGTTTGTATAAAATTCATACCAACATGGCACTTTTAAGTAACATGATTGAAGAAAGCTTTCCACATCAAGTAGTAAAAGCTATGTGTTGTCCACAAGCAATGGGTGAGCCACTTAAAGAAGACTGCCTAGAGAGACAGTGCATGCAACATAGTGTTAAAAAAATCAATTTTCTTTATTAAAATGATGATGATATGACTTCAGTTAAAAAAAATGGTTATCACAGAGAGTGGAAGTAGATGTAACAGTTAAAGATAAGAAAAAAATATGCAGTAATACAGTAAAAGAAACAATTTACTGTTTAAAAGTCGAATTAAAGAACATATTTATGAAATTTTTCACTACATAAAACATATTAATAACATGATCCATCAGTTTAAGGTGTGAAACAAAACAACGTCTCTCCGAAACAAAAGCTCTACTATACATTGATTTTTCAGAGAACTACAGCTGTAAATTTGGCGAAGAAATTCAATTCGCTCATTTTGGAGGGTCCAAGCCTCAAATTACCCTTCACACATCAGTTTTTTATTATAAAAATATACCTGAAAAGAAAATAAAGTCTCACTGCTTCTGTACATTGTCCGATAGTCTTCGACACGATCCTGCGTCAATTTTTTTGCATATAAAGCCTCTAATTAGTTTAATAAAAAAAAAATGGTACCAAAGAAAAAACCTTATATTTCGTAAGTGATGGGCCATCCGCACAGTACCGCAATAAAATCATCTTTCAATTAATGGTTGCCTATTTAGTAAAAGAATTTGAACTAGAATCTCTGGTTTGGAATTAAACAGAAAGCGGATACGGGAAAGGTGCTCCCGATATAGTTGGGAGATGTATTAAAATAACAGCCGATGCCATTGTAGCAAGGGGAACGGATGTTTCCAACATTAACTCTTTTGCTTCTGTCATATCCAGGAAGTGTAAAGGTATAACCATTAGAACAATTGACTTGTTTTTATTACCCAGCATCGATAAGATTGTTCAGAGTGCTAAAGCCTCTGTTTTTAATGGAACTATGTCCATCCATCAACTTGCATGGTCAAAAAGCGAGAACACAATAATGCACATAAGAAAACTAAGTTGCCTTCAGTGTGGTCTTCAAGAAGTATGTGAGCATTATGAGTTGGGTCAAATTCCTATCCTGGCATCAGCAAATGTTCTTAGTAGTATCCTTTTTTAGCAATTATTTTTGCGCCTTCACTTTAGTTCTTATTAGTATGTGGGGCAGTTTGTGGTAATCAGGTAAGTACGCTTTTAACTGTACTTCTTTACCATAATTCTATTTTCTTGACCTAGCATATTAACAACTTCCTCAAGGACGATTTTTGCCCTCTACTTTCATTTCTTTGAATCGACTAACCCTCTTAAAATAATTCAAGATGTCGCTTAACTTTATAGAAAACGTGGCCACTACCTGCTAATGATTTCTTATACTTTACGTTAATAACTACTAAATATATAAAATATATTAGTTTCCTTAAGGTGATTACAGCACCTCCTTATAATTTTCGGACAATGATGTTTCAAAAACTAATTTTTTAAAAAAATTAAAATTTTGACAAAATATATTAGGCAATAATATCTAGAATATGCATATATTTTAAAGTTTTAATTCCTTCCAGTTTCCGAAATCAAATGGCTTTAAATTTTAAAATGTCAATGAAAATAAATTCGTTTCTCAACTTAACAGCACTATTCCTAATATAATCCCCGAATTTGAGCTCTTATTGTCTTGTTAATGATTTTTTAAAATTCGCCAAAATTAGTGGCTAAAACGCCTAGTTAAGTGCTGTCTTCTGTTGTAACACGATTGTAACTATCGTATCGTACACTCTCAGTCATCATTCGTTTCCTGAAAAGATTTAAACTAGTCTACACCAGTTTACACTAGAAGATAGCACTTAACGAGTCATTTTAGCCACTAATTTTGACGAATTTTAAAAAATCATTAACAAGACATTAGGATCTTAAATTTATGGATTATATTAAGAATAGTGCTGTTGAGGAATACATTTATTTTCATCACGATATTTAAAAATTTAAATACCTTTAATTTTTTTCTTGGAAACTGAAGGGAATTAAATCTTTAAAATATAATATGCATATTCTAGATATTATTGCCTGATTTATTTTGCCAAAATTTTAATTTTTTTAAAAAATCGCTTTTTAAAATATCCTTGTCCGAAAATTATAAGGGAATGCTGTAATCACCTTAGCGCTGCATCAAGAAACCAACTACCATCTAAAATTTACGGTATCTGATATCTTTACGTCTTCGGAATCTGAATTAGATGACAGCTTGCCCTTTCTCATTATAATCGGGCTACAAACTTTTCGCCCTGATATAAAAAGTGCCACTTCAGTATCTTGGTCTATAATATAATATATATAACAAGTGTTAAATGTTTTTTTTTTGATCTCTTACTTTATAATAAAGCCGTTAAAAACCCTTTTGATAAATTTATCTCATAATACAGTCATTTGGTTCTAAAAAAAGACGTTACCCTCGAAAATAATCGATGTTAATATAAAATAATCGATTAATTAAAAAATTTCATAAAATTTTGTTCGGATAAGTCAATTTTGTTTTTTTAAATGTGCATTTTTTATAATTCGCTTTCTTATTAGTAAAATATAAAAATTTCATAGAAATTGTAAAAAGTATTTTATTGTTTTAACAAAATTTTCTAAAAGAAAACACACGTATTAAAATAAATCAAACAATTAGGTTAATACTCTAGTCAATGGCTTACATTAAAATTAAGAATTATCCAACGTAATACGTTGATATTCTAAAAGTAAAAATTAAATTGTCACATAAATTTTGGGTTAAAGTAGACTGTAGATAGTTGACAGAAAGAATAGTCTTGAGTAGAAGACTCGAGTAAAAGACTACGGTCTTAAACTGAGTCCATTTGGCCTCACTAGTATTTACTAGGTTTTTGGATCCTAGGTCCCGAAACACTTTAATGTGTGTAGTAGAGTAGCGATTTGTGTTACAGAGGAAAGTACCTTTAAATTATTTAAACATATTGTTTGGTTTTGTTTTCAGACAATTAATTCATTGATATCCATATAAATAACAAATTTCCTATTTTCATTCTAAGGTTTATATTTTTTATTTATGTTTTATTTATCATATATGCGTTTATTTTAATATTTATTTCTTAAATATAAATCGATTATTTATTCTGTAAATATTTTGAATATATTTTTCGCGGCATGCCAACATTTAGAATTTAGATGATGAGGGGTCAGGTGCCTGTTCTATTTTTTCTCTTTAGTTATTTTATAGTTTTTACGAAATTTTTAAGAAGCACCATGGTAAATCAGTGAATAAACCTCTTAGCTATTATATTAATAAATAGAAATTTAATTCCGTAAATATACAGTGTGTTTACTTAAGTTGGAAACATATGGAAAACATTTTTATTATTGATTTTAGGAAAAAAAGTTATTCTTGATAAAAAGTCCTGCATGACCCAAAACTTAAAATACAGTCATCAGATATAAATTTTTCAAGACGTATACGAGGTTTGTCAAAAAATATAAATTTTGCTCAAGAGTAAAATACGTTAATTTTTTTACAAAATCGAAAATTTTCATTAAGAAATTTGCTAAATTCTTCACAAACATCAACAAAAGGAAAGCGTATCATGTTTATAGTTGCTAAGGCAATTTATATCGTTTTCAGATATTTACAATCAATGTGTAGAGTGTAGAGTTTATAAAAAATAAGAAAATCTGTTTTTTCAGATAGATCGGTGTAATTGCATATTTGAATGTAATATTCAATTCTAATCAACTTTTCTTAATTTGATATGTGATGACTGTATTTTAGGTTTTAGGTCATGCAGGACTTTTTATCAAGAATAATTTTTTTTTACTAAAATCAATAATAAAAATGTTTTCCATATGGTTCCAACTTAAGTAGACACACTGTATAATTTCGAAACAACAAAAGTCATGAAAAAATGTATTTTAATAAAGGATCGTAAAGTAAATTTCAATTTCAGGAAGTCATGCCATGATATTTCGTAAAAACAAAAATAATAAACAATATAAAAAAGTTGATTTTGATTTATTCTAGAATAATTATTTTTGTAAGGTGTTTTACCAAGAAATATATTTTATTTTGTTCATTGACTATTGACAAGGCGTAGTGTATAGAGTTGTTAATAAAAAAAAAAAAATTCATGATCCCCACCCTCAAGTCTACCTATAGTAAAAAAATAATGTACACTAACCACAAGTAAATAGTTCACTAACTGTAGGTCGTCTAAAAACTAATTAAACTGTTTACTAGACTGGGCCAAAAAAATTTACTATTTTTTTTTTTAAATATATCGAGAATGTCATTCAGGATAACAAAAAAAAATTCGTGAACATTTGAGCCCTTAATATTAATTTTTAGAGCTCTTACATCGCTTTTTTTGATTTTTAGACATAATTTGATATTTTACGTTAAAACTGTCAAAACATTAAAATGAAAAAAAATTCCTTTTCACTTATTTTTATATAAAATTATTTTATCTACAAAAAATTTCAATTTTTTCTTCGATTTTAATCGTGAATAACTTTTGAAGAATTAAATTTAGGCAACAATTTTAAGAGACCTTTTTTGTTGAACATTAAATTTCCTTTAAGAATCCGACGTGAGTTTTTTTAAATATTTATTGATTCATTAGTTACAAAATTTCAAAGTAAAAAGGACAAATCGAAAAAACGCATCGATCTACTAAGCTCAATTACTCGGAAACGGCTCGTCTGACAAACATTTTTAATCAGACCTTTTTTGCAGAGAATTTAATTTTATATAAAAATAAGTGGAAAGGAATTTTTTTTATTTTAATGTTTTGACAGTTCTAATGTAAACCATCAAAGTATGACTAAAAATCAAAAATAGCTATGATAATGATAAAATTAATATTAAAGGCACAAATTTTCACGAATTTTTTTTGTCATCCTGAATGACATTCTCGATATATTTTTCAAAAAAAAATAGTAATTTTTTTGGCCCAGTCTACTGTTCACTAACTATATGTGACTTATTTCAGAAATCTTGGTTTACTTACTACATTTTACCTGTCCCATATAGTATACAGCTTTTTAATTACGGTAAGTAAAAGTTCGCTAACGATTAGTGAATTTTTTCCCTGTACCAATCTAGTTTTCCGCTAATTATGCACAGCCCTGTATATGTATGTTAAATATTACAAGTTGTAAAAATATGATAATTTTTATTATCTAACTCATTGATACGTGCCTTTCTACTGTGTTTACACATTTTTTCCAATCAATAAAAAAATAATTGACAGATTAATTGTTTTTCTATTACATAAAATATGTATGTACATTAATAAGAATTAATTATTCTAGATGAACAATGCAATAATTATACAAACATTACAAATATTGTCTACTCAGTCTAGACCCCAAATATTTTCTTATAATAAATAAATTATAACAAATTATATGCCTATATAATTTTGTCCACCACATAAACACGACAAACCACCCAGCATGGGCTGATGAAACAGATGCAAATTTATTTTTTGAACAGTGTCCCTAATCATGAATTCGAAAGTATAAAGTAATTTGGAAGTTTGGATGTGGCAGGAAACCATAATAGAAGTAAGAATTCTTAATCTTGTATATTTTGATGAAGTTCGATTAATTTTATTAAAAAGAAAAATCATCCAACGTCGCCATTATTAAGGATTATTAAATTTTTGTTGAAATTTACTAACTGTATTATAAAATTATTACATTTATCGAGTTTTGCCATTAATTTTATTTATCTTTTGCAATATTTTTTTTAAAAAAGATGACGAAATTAACTTATCAAAACATTCTTAAATTATAAATTCACATCCAAATTCCACCAAATATTTTTCTACATATTTATGTACTTACCTATTTAACAATATACATTGTTACATTAATAATTTAGTATGAAGATGCATTTTGCATAAGGAGGTTTATTAGTAAGTATTGGTAAATGTTTGTTTCTTATTATCATTTCAAATCAAAAAATATTTGAATATTTCAAAATACTTAACCATGATTATGATCAATCGTTTCACAATGAATTTTGGGTGATTAAACAATAACAACTATTAAATATGCACTTTCAGGTACTCTGTACTTAAATCTCTATGATTTCAGTGTTTCTTCAACATTCATTATTAGTAAATATAATGTCGTCTTGCTTACATATTAATTTTATTCCAGGTCTTTCACAAGAATTCGTTCCAAATGGTACTACTCTCAACGAAAAGAAAGACACCAAACCAGATGGCGAACCGCTTTCTATCGCAAAACGCAGCGCAGAAGAAACTGAAGCAGCACATGACCTTCTTTCCCTATCCCAAAGCCTGCCACCCTTACCTGCACCGAGTGTGGTGATGATACATCACACGGTTCCTACCGAAGTAGATTCTTCAAGTCCAACGCATTGTTATCGCCCTCTAACTCCAGAATTGGCCATGCGTCAAAAGAAGCAAGAAGCTTCTGAAAAGAGACAAGTATCTGTGATACAACATGCGCCAGTATCTCAAACCACACAGCCTGTGATCGTACCGCAACAAGTCGTACTACCGTGCTACACCACTTCTCCTATAGTATATGTAGTGCAAGTACCAGCAGCGGTTCCTACTCCACCCACCTCCGAATGTTCTTCAGATGTCGAAAACGTTCAACTATGTACTGTGGAAAGGCTGCATCATGACGTTACGATGCATGAAACAAATGACGATATTATCATTCTTCCATTATCTCCTGAACCTGATAACATTGAATTAGTTTCGGTACAGCAGAGGTTGCAAAATTCGTCTGTTAACTCACCTCTGAACATTCCAGATAGAAGAAAAAGGAGGAATAAGAGGAACAAGAGTAATAGAAATTCAATCAACCATGAAGGCGATGAAAATAGTATGGACTTTGATAAAGAGCAGCTTATCCAGAGTTCAAATACGGTAAGAATATCACAAATTAATTTAAAAATTGAACTTTTTAAGTGGGTCACTATTTAATTAATTTTTCGGATTCCTATTCTATAAGTATTTATTTGACAAGCTTTTAGTTACAACCGCATGCACAGTTTTAAGTTCATGTTTACACCATCTGGGAATAGTCAGTAAAAATTAAAACAACTTTTACTGACTTTTGTACAAGTCAGAAAATTTTGGTTTGTCACTAGTATTTATTGTTATTTATCAAAAATAAACAAAATTAGCCTAACCGTAAAACTTTTACATACAACTTACATATATGTACTATGTATGTATTGATGTGTTATTAGAATTCAACAAAGTACAGTTCATCAAATTTCTAGAGGCTTTCGACGGCTAGACAGAGAAAGCACTACTGACAGGCATCCCGACGGATTTACGCAATGAAAGTACACTCTGCGCATCAAGTATTTCACTATTTCATTCAGACGTAAATGTCAGATGTAAATTTCGCTAAAACATTTCTTTTATTTTCGTTTGTGTTTTTTGCTCATTACAGTTTAATAGAACCTAAGTATGGAGTTTAATAGCAAATTAAGAGGCCGCGTGATTAACAGTCAATCTCGCGAAATAATAGCCAATGTTATAGAGTTTATGAAAAGAGAAGGAAACTTTAATTCACCTTCAATACCATTTAAAAATGTAAATGATCGTGTTGCTGCAGCCACAGGAGTATCTAAAAACACTGTCGTCCGCATTTCTGGAGAGAAAAAAAGAATCGATAACCGTGGGATATCGGAATTTTCATCACCAAGAAAAACCATTAAAAAACCAAAAACAGTTAATGATATAGATGAAGCTGCACAAGAATCAAATTTTATTTTTTTATTATTAGATAGCTATTTTTGTTTCTGAGTTGTGTTCATTTACAGGCTCAATTTTTTTCCGTTTCTCCTTTTTGATTTTATATGGGGTTTCAAGTTGTTTTTGACTTATTTCGACGTAAATCACAACAACACACTTTTTTAATAAAGCAAACAAGTGTTAAGAGGTATATGTACGTGTAAACTACAATTACAAAAAATTGATATGAAACCCATGAAACCACCAACAAAAATGTAAAGCTAGCTTCCGTACTAGAACATGGTGTCATTTGTTGAGATAATTTATCGTTTTGTTTAATAGATCAAGAAATGTAAATATTCCCGTTATTTTTTATAAAATTATAAGAGAAATAAATTTTTTTCTAAATAGTATAGTTTATTATTTTGTAGGAAAACAAAATTTCGAAAATTTTAGTAATGTTTCAGAAACAACCGTTATTAATAATAGGTACCATTTTCCTTAATAAGGTAGAAATAAAATATAAACTATTTCCACGATTTACAAAGGCCTACAAAAAAATTATAGGTATTTTCCGCTATCCTATAAAATTTATATTTTCTGACTCAATTTCAAAAGGTTGAAGGAATTCCAAAACACCTTTTATGGCATAATAATTATTTTCAATTCTACATACTATCTTTAGCTGCTTTTAAAAACGTTCTAAGAAAGTCCAATCAGACCAATTTAATCCCTTAACTATTCCACACTTTTAAAATTTAATTACCTAAAAATATTAAAAACTATTTAAAATAACTTGTTTAGCAGACTGTACAATAGCTATCTTAGTCACACGTAGCGCGTTCTCTGTCTGGGTGTCGAACACCTCTAGAAATTTGATGAACTGTAATTATACTTAGAAAAGTAAGAATTTTCACTTTAAAATGTTGATTTAATAATATAGTAAAGTATCACCCTGTATGTGATATTATAATTTTCTAATAAAAGTCAAAGTAAATGATAACTAAGAAGATAAATTTGATTGGCAGTTGAAATAAAGATTAAAAATCAATAATACTTACAGAGTATATAATTTATGGAAAATATAAGCTTAAAAAAGGTTTAAAATAGCAAATATTTAAACATAAATGTTATAAATAGTAGTCTAACCAGAATTTTGAAATAGAAAATCATCAAATAATGATCTCATTTTAATTAGTAAATCTTACTGGTAGCTAATGAGTTTTATGGAGACACGATGACGATAGAAAAAATAGAGGTTGTTGAATTCATCTTGTCCTGTGAGAGGAGAAAAGTCAGAAATTCTTTCCTCAATTTGGAATTTAAGTTCCTAAAAAGGAAAGAAATATTAAAATAAAATATAAATTAAAATGCAGAAAAAAAATCTGGAAGAAAACATAAGGACTATGTGAGTAGTAAATGTCAATGAACAGTTTAAGATATTGTAAATAATTATTCACAAAATTTGTATATTTATTCTAAATATTAATTACCGTTTGATAAAATTGAATAGAAAGTAGAATTATTAATAAATATTTTACGTAGATAGACATTATTTTTTGCAGGTTATAATAATAAAATGTCAAATAATAATCGAAACTTTTATAGAAAAGAATTCTAGTTTCTGTATCATAAATAATCGATTTTGAATCGATTATTTGACTTATTCCTAGTAATTGGTATGAATTGATGTTTGGGAATCCATTGATTTATTTTATGTAGATTAATCAAGTGCAATGAAGTTTTATTGTTAGATTGATAAAATCAATCTATTTGTGTAATAAATTGTCACATTGTTTTAAAAATCTCTTTATTTAATTGTTTTGTTAAATTCTAAAACTAATTGGATGACAACTAGTAAATCTATAATAAAGAATCAATTATAGAAGGGATTTATGGATATAAGTGTAAAGGTTAAAGAAAAAGTCCTTTATTTCTCACAAAGTCAATTTATTGGCGACCGGTTTCGAAGTTGTCACTTCATCATCAGGCACACCTAAATGGAATATCAAGGAGTCAGTTGTAATAAAAACAATTATAAAAGCATGAACGGACTTTAACATATACAAAATAACAGAAAAAACACAAAAGAAAGTTAAACAATAACCTTGACTCACCTTGACTAATTCCATAAAGGAAGCGCTACAAAAAGTTTAACAGAACGAGTTAAAAAAGTCATGTGTAATAAGTATTTTTTAAAAAATGTTTTAAATGTAGGTTAGGTTAAACCACCAGATGTCTTTTTGAATAAAATAATTAATTAAAACACATTTAAGACAATTATTAACTAAACAACACAAAATAGTTTTACAAGCACAAACAGTTTAAAAAAATTTTAAGGAAATAATGTTAATTACTGAAAGTAAAAAGTAAAAAAGTAAAAATTATCAGACTGTCAAGACATCTATCTAGATTTTTAACGAATCAATGCAGTAAACTGTAAATTTTAAATTAGCGGATTAATAGTGTACTAACGGAGGTGTTATTTACTGAAAGTGAGTATAGGTGGCGATGACAAAATTTATTGAAAGTAAAATATATTAAACTGAGAATGAGAAAACAAAAAATTTTTATACTAACAAGAAAATTAGAACACTAAACAAGAAAATATGAAAATTCATATGTAAAAAGGGAAAATTTGAAGCAGATAATCAAAAAGAAAATTACTGTTACAGGAAACGGAAAAAAGGTTGACAGTACGAATGTCAAAAAAGAGGAAAGTCAAATTTTGGCGTATGACAACCACGTGGGAGAATTTGAATAAGCTAAAAAATTTTTAATAAGATGCGAATGGGCAAAAATTAATGGAAAGAAAATCTAAATTGGGAGAGTTAATTGTGGTAAGTAACTGACTGAAGATCAAATGAGTGGGGGTAAAAGTCTGAAAATAATTTAAATAAGCGCAGAGAACGTTGGGGTACTAATAAATTGAATTTGTGCATTCAGAGAGCAGGAGGGGCCAGATTTAATATTTTTTTAAATTTCCAGGTTCTCAAAGTTATTCAGAAGGAATTTATTAGAAGTCATATGCAAAATGTCGAAGCCAATGCTAGAATCAAAATCGTGACCAGTGTCTAACAAATGAGCAGCAAAGTGAGAAAAACCAGTAGTGTTAGTGTTAAGACAGCGTGTGTGCTCTTTCAGGCGTATTTTAAAATTACGAAAGGTCCTTCCCACATATGAGCATGGACAGTTCAAACAAGTTAGTTTATAAAAACCAGACTGATCCATAGGATCAATCTTATCCTTATTCCTAACAAACAGGCTACTGATCGAGTTGGACGTTCTAAAGCTAATTCTGAAGGAATCTTTGAACAAGTTGGCTATACGATATGAGAATTTTCCAATAAAAGTAAGTGAAACATACTTACGATTATCTGCTTCAATATTGGGAAGGGGCTCAATTATGTAACTATTGTTCTGATTACGTTTATTCTGTTTTCTATGAAGCATTTTATCTATTAAGTTCTGATCATAATTGTGACTATTAGCAATTTGTTTGATAACATTGAGTTCTTTATTAAAGTTATCTACTGATAGTGGTACTTTCAGAAGACGTTCCAAGTAACAATTGAAAGCTGCTAACTTATGTGTAACTGGGTGATTGGATAAATTATCAATGACAACCCCTGTGTGAGTAGGTTTTCTGAATATGTTAAATTCCAACTTAAGATCTGTACAATGGGATATAGTTAAATCAAGGAAGTTGATAGATTTGTTGTTTTCTATCTCTAATGTAAATTTGATGTTACTATGTATGGTGTTTATATAATTTAGGAAGTTATTTAACTTATCCAGATCACCAGTCCATAGTATCAGTATGTCATCAACATATCTATGATAGAATTTAATAGCTGAGCAAAAAGGATTGTTGTTTAATATATTGTTATTCTCAAAATTATGCATAAAGATGTCTGCAAGTATAGGAGATAAAGGCGAACCCATAGCTAATCCTGTTGTCTGTGTAAAAATTTCATTATTAAAGAGGAAGAAGTTTTGTTCAAGACTAATTGTTAATAAGTTCATAAGTTCCAACAGTTCTACATCTGGTAAGGTAGATAAAGACAAGTAAGATTTGATGTATTCTAAAACCTCTGGGATAGGTACATTAGTAAAAAGATTTGATACATCTAACGAAACTAAGTAATCTGTGTCAGTGACATGAACATCTTTGATTTTTTCTATCAATTGTACACTGTTCTTTACTGTATGAACAAAATAATCCTTGTAGTGTTCTTTAAGAATATAATTAAGCCATTTTGAGGTATCTCCTATACTTGCAGACATCTTTATGCATAATTTTGAGAATAACAATATGTTAAACAACAATCCTTTTTGCTCAGCTATTAAATTCTATCATAGATATGTTGATGACATACTGATACTATGGACTGGTGATCTGGATAAGTTAAATAACTTCCTAAATTATATAAACACCATACATAGTAACATCAAATTTACATTAGAGATAGAAAACAACAAATCTATCAACTTCCTTGATTTAACTATATCCCATTGTACAGATCTTAAGTTGGAATTTAACATATTCAGAAAACCTACTCACACAGGGGTTGTTATTGATAATTTATCCAATCACCCAGTTACACATAAGTTAGCAGCTTTCAATTGTTACTTGGAACGTCTTCTGAAAGTACCACTATCAGTAGATAACTTTAATAAAGAACTCAATGTTATCAAACAAATTGCTAATAGTCACAATTATGATCAGAACTTAATAGATAAAATGCTTCATAGAAAACAGAATAAACGTAATCAGAACAATAGTTACATAATTGAGCCCCTTCCCAATATTGAAGCAGATAATCGTAAGTATGTTTCACTTACTTTTATTGGAAAATTCTCATATCGTATAGCCAACTTGTTCAAAGATTCCTTCAGAATTAGCTTTAGAACGTCCAACTCGATCAGTAGCCTGTTTGTTAGGAATAAGGATAAGATTGATCCTATGGATCAGTCTGGTGTTTATAAACTAACTTGTTTGAACTGTCCATGCTCATATGTGGGAAGGACCTTTCGTAATTTTAAAATACGCCTGAAAGAGCACACACGCTGTCTTAACACTAACACTACTGGTTTTCTCACTTTGCTGCTCATTTGTTAGACACTGGTCACGATTTTGATTCTAGCATTGGCTTCGACATTTTGCATATGACTTCTAATAAATTCCTTCTGAATAACTTTGAGAACCTGGAAATTTTAAAAAATATTAAATCTGGCCCCTCCTGCTCTCTGAATGCACAAATTCAATTTATTAGTACCCCAACGTTCTCTGCGCTTATTTAAATTATTTTCAGACTTTTACCCCCACTCATTTGATCTTCAGTCAGTTACTTACCACAATTAACTCTCCCAATTAAGATTTTCTTTCCATTAATTTTTGCCCATTCGCATCTTATTAAAATTTTTTTAGCTTATTCAAATTCTCCCACGTGGTTGTCATACGCCAAAATTTGACTTTCCTCTTTTTTGACATTCGTACTGTCAACCTATTTTCCGTTTCCTGTAACAGTAATTTTCTTTTTTATTATCTGCTTCAAATTTTCCCTTTTTACATATGAATTTTCATATTTTCTTGTTTAGTGTTCTAATTTTCTTGTTAGTATAAAAATTTTTTGTTTTCTCATTCTCAGTTTAATATATTTTACTTTCAATAAATTTTGTCATCGCCACCTATACTCACTTTCAGTAAATAACACCTCCGTTAGTACACTATTAATCCGCTAATTTAAAATTTACAGTTTACTGCATTGATTCGTTAAAAATCTAGATAGATGTCTTGACAGTCTGATAATTTTTACTTTTTTACTTTTTACTTTCAGTAATTAACATTATTTCCTTAAAATTTTTTTAAACTGTTTGTGCTTGTAAAACTATTTTGTGTTGTTTAGTTAATAATTGTCTTAAATGTGTTTTAATTAATTATTTTATTCAAAAAGACATCTGGTGGTTTAACCTAACCTACATTTAAAACATTTTTTAAAAAATACTTATTACACATGACTTTTTTAACTCGTTCTGTTAAACTTTTTGTAGCGCTTCCTTTATGGAATTAGTCAAGGTGAGTCAAGGTTATTGTTTAACTTTCTTTTGTGTTTTTTCTGTTATTTTGTATATGTTAAAGTCCGTTCATGCTTTTATAATTGTTTTTATTACAACTGACTCCTTGATATTCCATTTAGGTGTGCCTGATAATGAAGTGACAACTTCGAAACCGGTCGCCAATAAATTGACTTTGTGAGAAATAAAGGACTTTTTCTTTAACCTTTACACTTAATCCCTACTACTCACATATGGCTACCCTCACTCCAAAAAAAAAAAAAAAAAAGATTTATGGATATAATTACTCAAATTATTAACTAATCTATGATTAATGAAATTACTAACTAATCTAATGAAATAATAAAAACTAAAAATTAAAGTAAAATCAAATAAAATCATTTGAAATAGAATTAAAATAAATAAAAAAAAATAAAACTAATTAAATAAAAGTTAAAGTGTGTATAAAACTTACCTGAACTCACCTTGAGATTAAGAGGATCTTGTGCTCTAAATTTAAATCTTGCAAGCAAGAGGATAAGGCTAGGAAGGTAAATATAAAAACATAATATATATTTTTTTTTTACAATTTTTTGTTAAAGTTATGTAAGAAGTGATAAAACAGAAACATAACAGTATTTATCTATCCTTTTTTAGAGCTTTATAGCTGACCTGCCGTTTATTACGAACAGAGTTAGGAAGTATGTTCTTGGCATATTGTGTACTTTTGGCACTGTAGACACTGCGTCTTCATTTTTCTGTTCTTCCTAGATAACAAAAAGTATCACCTGCTTGGAACACTATGTTGGCGAATTCTCGCGGGCTCTTCTAGGACACCTAAAATTTATGTTACTGGTAACATAACCCTTTCTCTGCGACGTTTAAGTTAACTATTTCAAAAAGTTTCGCCGACATAATTATTGTTGTTTTTGACAATAACGATATGGCTATTTGTTGGGTAAACTCAGAAGAAAGGCTGGGAACTTCCGTAACACATTTTTCGTTCCTCATCTGAACACAAAAAGTGGTATATCGTGTTTTTTTGCTTGCTATTTGTAGTTGGGTAGAGGAGCGAGGGTAGGAAAACATCTATTATGTCCAGATGGTGGGATCTGTCGTGTAACCTGTCAAATTCAAAATTATGTTTCATTTCGATGGGTGTTTCGTTTTTTGCTGGCAATGAGATAATTTGCTTCTGGATGTCTATAACGATAAACAATTCCTTTGCAAGAATTTTTTTCTTATTCGGTTTTGCTACTTTTGGTGTAGGAATTTCCCTACATCGATAGTATCAAAACTGGACAATAGAAAATGCTTGCAAAGGAATTTATTTTTGTTATTGACGCAAAAGAGTAGAGTATAGAAAGAGGAAATATTGGACTTTTAAGTAGAGAAAAATATAAAAAGTATTTTATTTGAAACAACATGGTTGTACTATCCCTGAAAATATTAAATGTTATTTTTGATAAGATTGGAAGTAAACCAAAAAAAAAAGACAAATAGACAAAAAAATAAATATAAAACTTATAAGAAGACTGATGAAAACTACATTTCATTATCTCAACTAGTTCAAAAGTTACACAGGTATAAAAATCTGATGTGTCCAACACATGACTTTCCTATCCAGTTATTATAGGCTTTTTCCGGTTATTTTGTACAACCTATTGCAGCATCTCTATAAATTTTTAGAGGATAAACTATACATTGTCCACATACATCTACCTCGAAACATTTTTCTATAGATATTCATTGAAAACGAAAATACTGAAAAATTTAAATGTCCTACAATTTTTTCATTACGGTTCATTTTAGAAAAATCATGTATAAACAAAAATTATAGAGATCGATATCGCAAACAACTTTTAGTTCAACAATTTTCATAAAAATCAGAATTTTGCACGTTTTGTCAAATTTCTCGAATACGGACTATTTCAGGAAATTTTGACATAAAGCAGAAATTATAGATAATAATATTAGAAGTAACTTTTATTCTAATAATTTTTTTCTCCAAACATAAATAACAGATATATGCCATAAAATATAAAAACGGCCTCCCATAAAGTACCCCTCCAGATGTTCCGACTTTGTCCAAAATCTAATCATTTTACGTCAGGCCGAAATAAAACTTAAGTTTAAAATTTAATGTTTTTTTATTTGTTTTTGAGTTTTCTTCAAATTTCAAAATTTAAAATTTTCTCAAATTTCTTGAATACGGTCCATTTTAGAGAAATTATGTATAGAATAAAAATTATAGAGAATTATATTACAAACAACTTTTATTTGAACAATTTTTATAAAAAAATATTTTTTACATTTTGTCAAATTTCTCGAATACAAACCATTTAAGGAAAATTTTGTATAGAACAAAAATTATAGATAATAATATAAGAAGTAACTTCCATTTGAAGAATTTTCTTCCCCAAACGTTAATAACAGATATATTCCATAAAATATAAAAATGACCACCCATAAAGTACCCCCCCCCCAGATGTTCTGACTCTGCTCAAAATCTAATCTCTTCATTGGACGCTAGAACAAAGCTTAAGTTTAAAATTTGGGGTTTTTCTGTGTATCGGTTCATGAGTTATGCGACACACAGACACACATAGACATCATCGCGAGAATAGTCAAAACGGATTCAAGGGACCTTAAAACGTAAAAATCCGTCGAAAACTCGAGGTCGCAAAAAATCGTGATTCCTATACTTTCCTTTTATCTGTATACAGATAGGAAAGTAAAAAGAGTTAAAATATTCTCGATATTTCAGGAATTTCTAGAAATTTTATTCATAAAAAATAACAAAAATATTTTATTATAATTATTTATTTTATTTGTGAGATAACAAAAGACGATTGAGACATGTCATACACAATAGGCGCTTTCCTTTTACAAATTTACTTAGTTAGTTTGACTTACATGTGACGTCAGTCAGATATTTTACTAAGTAATTTTATCCCAGAAAATTATAATCAAAAGGAACGGTCTTTTAAGGAGGCCCTTTCGCCACCAATGTTAAATAAAAATATTAGATTATGACTAAAATTAATTTTTTTCTAATAGTAGATGTCCTTATTTATCTAATAGTGAACTTTTAACTACTTACCGTGCAAATTTTTAAGAAAAAATTTTTTTAAAAATGTGTGTGTTTGTACAGTGTCTTATGAGAAAGTAAGACTTTAACAACAATTTTCGAATTATAGTTAATTTTACTATTATTTATTGATTAGATGGAGTAGAAAAAAACTAAAAATAAGGTTTTTGAAATATTTAGGTTTTGTTTTTTACAATGAAATATATAGGTTACCGTGGAATTTATTGAGAAATTATTATTAAAAAATCACAAAAAATTTTCAACTAGGTTACTTGAAAATTTTTTGTGATTTTTTAATATTAATTTCTTAATAAGTTCCACGGTTTACTATATATATTTTATTGTATAAAACAAAATCTAAATATTTCAAAAACCTTATTTTTAGTTTTTTTCTACTCCATCTAATCAATAAATAATAGTATAATTCGAGAATTGTTGTTGACGACTTACTTTCTCGTGAGGCACTGTATAAATACTCACATTAAAAAAAAAAATCTCAAAAATTTGCAAGGTAAGGTATAGCTAAAAAGTTCAGTATTAGATAAATAAGGACTTCAACTATTAGAAAAAAATTAATTTTAGTCATAATCTAATAACTTTTTTTAACATTTGAGGCGAGAGGTGTGGCGAAAGGACCTCCTTAAGTAAATTACCTTACTTGTATTATTTTGACAGAAGACAGAACCAGAGAGAAGACATATGTCTTATCCCTGGACAGAACTCTAACCTTAAATCCTTCTGTACTTCGAAGCAACGCGTATTGGTTCTCCATGCCTCTAACAGGAACTTTAAGGAAATTTAAATAACACAGATCATAAATAAATATTAATAACTACGCATAACCTCAATCAACGCAATAACCAACAAAACGACCATAAATACATTATGATCTGTGACATAAAACATCAACTTGTTTACTCCCCTTCTAACTTAGATAAAAATCTTATTTCTTAGCATGGTCGAGAGGAACCTTATAAGGGGGAAGGGGAGAGTAAAAATTCTTAGTTTGCTTTACTTAGTACTTATAAATGGAACGTGCAAAATATCAAGGTCACATCGATCTAAGTAAGATTTCCTAAGTATTCTGGTAAAAGGAAAGCAACAATTATCTTATTTGTCTTTAAACATTATCTAAATAATGTCAAATTTTGACAGCTGTCAAATTATTTATTTCGGATTTACTGGTGAAAAACAAAATCCGCAATTTTCGGTTTTTCGCTGATATTTCCATAACCAACTGACTGATCGTAAATCTGAAGCTGGTTATTAAATGCACTAAAGGAGGGTATGCTTTTCTGGCTCCTATGCTCTTGGTCACAAGATTTTATACACTTATAGATATATAAAAAAGAAACATTTTCCGAAAATTTTAACATTTAAACCATTCTGGAACATCTTCAAAAAAGCGTTTTTGAAAATAAAATAATGATAAAATAAACATTTTGGCAACATAACTTATGTGCGTATCCAGGGTTTCGACGTAATACATAGATTGTAGCGGTAATGCAAATAAGACCAAGTTACTATGGAAATACGAGTACCTAGTTGGTGTAGCAGACTGCGTGATGGACTTATCTCGAAAATACAGAGATAAAGAAAGACAGATAATGTCGAGTGTTATAGAAGCGTTTTAAAGTAGGCAAGGTTTTGAACATCTCAAAAGTTCTTGGTGTGACAGCAATAAAATCAGGCGCAATCAGGCGATAAAAGTAAAGAATTAAAGATCGATGTCAGTAAAAATCAGCCAACAGAAAGGTTTACTTTTGCGATTTGTTTCTATTCAATCACCTGTAACTGCACTCTCTTCGGTTTTTAAGTTTTCGATATTGGTGTCTAATGGTTTTCAGTACAAAAAAGCACCATTAGTTTAAAAATTCTTTAAAAAAGCCCTTATCAGGTAACGTTATGCTATTCCTTAGCTACAGAGAGACAAAAAATAACAGAAGTTAAACATTAATAATTTATTAGTTAAAACAGTAATACACACGTACATTTTTAAAATAACTATGTAGATTCTTGCTCTTACACATTATTATAAAAACTATCTTGTACGCACCTAACAAGTACCTAAACAAGAAGTACTTAAACACCAGTAGAAAATCTATGACAATATTTTTACAAAATTACAAGAAGCGGGGTGGGGTAGCGCAGTGGGTAGAGGTTGAGTTTTTTTTAATTTTTCTGAAATGAAAAATGAAATTGTATAGCCTGACGGAAATTCCCGACTCGAGCATTCACTGTTGGCTTCTAATTAACAATGCTGCCCCCATAGTGGAACAGGCAGACAGTAACAAAGCCTACACACAATATGAGGGTAATAACCACAGCAATGCTAATGACACCTAAGAAAAAGGCAAGTACAAGAATTATATCTTACTGGTCTAATGCCGCTAATGCCGTCCGTATGACAAAAACCATATTACAGAGATGTCCACACATTCGTATAACTCTTGCACCTGATTTGAAAAGACAGGCCCAGCCAGTTATTGCGTTTACTCCAATTAGTTGGCTGTTATATTCCATAAAGCATTTTCTTTCGGTAGCAGCTTAAAACCTTGAAGGTATTAAGGCTCTTATCAGATGAGTATTATTATTTTCGGCATTAAGTTGACGATGTAGTCTTAGCAAATAGTTGCCGTTGTTTATATGTGATGACGTATAACTGTACGATAGTTAAATCTGGTATGTACCGAGTGTTTAGTCCTGAATTTCATCTTCCGATAAAATTGAAAAGGTCAATAAATCCGTCTACCAGCGGCCAATCAATTCTACCTTGAATTAGGCGTTAATCTCTAATTCTGTCTAATAATTTACTAGGGAGAATCAAACGTTCCAAAATCTTTTCACAGAATGTGTCATTTTCAGACCCACTTTCAGTTATGGGCACAAAAAAACGTATTGGATAAAGCACAAAAATGCTTTTAAATGTTTCACATCCGTAACTGTTTGGCATAATATTTCTTAGAAACCGAAACTTAAGCCATATTCGAGCGGTCTACTGGTTTAAATATATTTCATGCGGTTCGAAAACGGTTTGAACTATTCCCATTCGAGTGACCAAACAATGACGTCACGTTGAAATAGGTTTAAACCAGTTACATCTGTTTTTGAAACATTTCATTGAGAACGGTTCAATGTCATTAATGTCAAAAATTGTAGCGAAGATCATGCATTAAAATTAATTATCAAAAAAGATTTTTTGTATTACGGGAAAAAATAGAAAATGCATAATTATGAAGGTTTATAATTTTTAGTAATTTTTAAAAACTTGACCTTGTAATTCTAAATAACTGGTTAAAGTCGGATTCTAAATATAACGATCAATTTTTCATAAAACTCTGGTAATATATCAGCAGATTTTTTGAAGGCAAAAAGTTATCTGTTGCTAGAGATTTACACACTCACAAATCCTTAAATGTTAGTGACATCACTGTTTTAAAATAATCTATTTGAGCGCTTTTCAAAATCTGTGACGTAGTATTAAAACTGGTTCTAAAAGTTGATGAAAATATTTTTAAACCAAAGAGACCGCTCGAATATGGCTGTATTTTAAAGTCTTTCACAAACCCATCTGACCAATGTAATAAGTCTTGATTCATTTGCTTACTGAGTAGTTAGTTGACGTGGGACGTTGGGAAGAAAAGGTGGCATAAAAACATTTAGTCCCATATTTTGGCAAAACTGCATTGAGTCTCGATAACCGCGATCATATACAATGCTGTCACCTTCTTGAAAAAATGAAAAATATCCTTCCTCGTTAACAGCCGTAGCATTAAATATCGACAAATCATTGTTTCGGGCCGGTAACATCAATAATATATCCGTCTGGTGCTGTCACAACCGAGAATTTAACTAAATTCGAGGGTTTTGGCAAAGAATATGTTATTAACTGAGAAAGATGATCAACAGGTTTTTTGTGGTACAAGTATGTGGCATCAACAAGAGCTACTAATGAATTAGGATTAACGTGATACAAACGATTTGAGGTAGTGATACTGTGATAAGTAGCGTATTCTTGACGATTTATGTTGGTAACCAAGATGAAGAGGAATAAAGTGAACTGTAAGTGAGTTAAGAACATCGTGGAGTATTTTGCTAATAAGATAGTGTTGCTTCGGTTTCATGCCAAACATATTACTTAAAACTTTTTGAGTTGGATCATTTCTCAATTTCATTAGAAAAAAAGCTACGCAATTTTTTTTAAGTGTTAAGTTATTGCAGTTACCTACAACCGTTGCAAACTGCGTTTTACTTAATCCGGCTAAGCACTTGCAATCGCCGTCATTCATATTTTCATTGTCAAAATCGAATATCTTACCTTTTTCTTCAACAGCTATTACGCGATTAGTGAGCAGATTAATTAAACATTCATTGTCACGATGAGTTAGCTGCCTAGGAGCAGCCGCAATCGCATTAGAGCAACAGATTCGTTAGAAAAGTAACCATTCTTAAAATGTTCCGGGCATGATCGGTTCATCAAGTTGCAAAATATGCGGTTTTGAATCCATAACTTGAGAACAGCCTCCCTTGAAATACGCTGCCGTCTAATAACACCGCACACGCAACAAGATCCTTGATTATTTGGCAGTTTGAGCGGTACATTTTTAATGTTTTCGCCATTCTCTTCACCATTTTCAATGTCTACCTCGTCTTATTTGATTGCCTTGAGAATAAAAACAAACAAGATTTATTATTTTGCTACTATAAACATTGCTTTACTCTAGCTTGTCGTCGAAACGTAGCATAGCATTGGGTGCACGTGCGCGCCTTTCCTCCAGGCTCTACCCAGTCAATTTCTCTGTAGAAACTGCCGGTAGGTTTCATTGTTGGCCGCTTTTGAAGTACTTTTTTTATTGATGTACCCATCGCACTCAAAACATTTTATTGGGGCCATGTAAAATTATCGAATATAGATACAAAAAGTGTAAAAATAAAAAAGATATTTTAACTAATTAAATAATAAATGAATTGAACAGAGAATGATGCAATAAAAAATATTCTAATTAATAATAAACGAACTAATCAGAAAACGATATAATAAAAATATATGCTAACTAATTAAATAATAAACAAATTGAAAATAAAACGATTCACACTTTTTGTTATCAACAATAACAACAATAACAAGAAAATGTCACTTCTAACAATTAGTCATTAAAATAATTTAAACGAAACGCTGCCACGTTGAATTTATTGACATTACTCGTTTCTAATCATTTAACAGTTTTAAAATTTTTTGTCAGAGACCGCCCAAATTTCCCTATCAAAAGTATACCCTTCTTTCCTCTAAAACTTTTCGCATTTAACCTTTGCTCTAGGTATAATAGGAGCAGAGATCCCAGTATAGAGGAGCGAATCTGGGACACACTGTATATCTTCATTGCCAAATAAAACCTAAAATAATGTTGCATCAGTCGGTAGTGGGAAAATTGCCTCGAGCATTCTCGAAAGCTCAAACCACCACCATTATACCAAAGGTGTCATTGTTATATTTATCAACGCTCGGTCCTTTCGACCGAAACGCGTGTACTCCCAAGTTTAGAATACATAAAAGTCCCAATGATCTAAATCAGGACTATAGGCTATCAGTACTCATTTAAATGAACCTTCTTTTTTGTTGTTTTGTGTATATTACTCTCAGAAAAACTACTGTAACTGGTACGGAGATGAACATTTATATTTTCTAACTAAATTCGTTAAAAAGACAATAAATATCGTCCTTATAAAATACACTTGGTTCAAGGTTTACACCTTACTGATCTCAACCCTCCATTAGGAGCGCGGATTCAACTCACACGGTTAGGCGCGTGGAGTACAATGGTAATCCAATTTATTTGACTCCTGCTATGTTTTATTTGAAAAAATATGTATATATTTTTTTGTATAAGTATATTTATGTTAGTTTATTAGCATAAAATATATTTACACATACATTTTACCTTAATTTAATGATAGGGGAAAATTGAAAGATGTATACACGTGTTTTTTAGGCGTTTAATTGCAGGTTCATTAAAAATTGTTACAAACATAAAAATTTTAATGAAAAAAACAAAACTATATATTTTTTCTTTTTAAAGAACAAACTTATACTTACATCAACTGAACAGTAAAAAAATGTTTAAAAAACTAAACGAAAAAATACAAGTCAAATGTGGACTTTTTTTTTTAGTCTAAAAAATCTGATGTGTCCAACATATGACTTTCCTATCTAGTTATTACATGCTTTTTCCGGTTATTTTGTACAACCTATTACAGCACCTCCATAAATGTTTAGAGGATAAAATAAATATATACATTTTCCACATACATCTACCTCGAAACATTTTTCTATAGATATTCATTGAAAATGAAAATACTAAAAAATTTAAATTTAGCACTTTTCCTACAATTTTTCAATTACGGTCTATTTTAGAAAAATAATATATAGACAAAAATTATAGAGATAGACAAAAATTATAGAGATCGATATCGCAAACAACTTTTATTTCAACAATTTTCATAAAAATCAGAATTTTGCACATTTTGTCAAATTTGTCGAATACGGATCATTTTAGGAAAATTTTGTATGGAACAAAAATTTTAGATAATAATATAAGAAGTAACTTTTATTTGAAGAATTTTCTTTCCCAAACGTAAATAACAGATATATTCCATAAAATATAAAAATGACCACCTATAAAGTACCCCCCAGATGTTCCGACACTGCCCAAAATCTAATCAGCACATTTGACACTGGAAAAAAGCTTAAGTTTAAAATTTGGTGTTTTTCTGTGTATCGGTTCATAAGTTATGCGACATACAGACACACACACACACACACACACAAACACGCACACACACACACACACACACACACACACACACACACACACGCACTCACACACACACACACACACACACACACACACACACACACACACACACACACACACACACACACACACACACACACACACACACACACACATACACACACACGCACACACACACAGACATCATCGCGAAAATAGTCAAAAAGGATTCAGGGGACCCCAAAACGTAAAAATCCGTCGAAAACTGGAGGTCGAAAAAAATCATGATTCCTATACTTTCCTTATCTGTATACTACAGATAGGAAAGTAAAAAGCAGTTCAAAATAAAAAGTATAAATATTTCCAATATTACAAGTAAATTTTCTCAAGCAAACTTTTTAATAAAACCAGATCTTAAAACTTTTTTTCGGGGCAATTAGCTTTATAAACGCAGATAGCGTTAATTCCACTTATATTTAGTAAGTTGTAAAATATTACCATGGGCCATCGATTTGTTGTTCTCGCCACATTGTATTTTTCGAACATCTGATCTACTAAGTCTACGCCTATTTTCGTCTTGTAGCAGGTTATTATTCGGGCAATTTCTTGTCGTCTGTATTTGGGTCAATCGAATTATCATGGTGCATTGAAGAAATAAGTATAACGCTTTTGTTTTTTTTTTTTTCGGACAATATGAAACCATGGTGTACTTTTCCTGAAAGCCAAATAATCAAGTATTTTCTTCTGTCCTGTTTTGGCAAAAACTCAAGGGGTATTTCGCGTTTATTTTTTCGCATAGTGCCAACAAAAGTAAGATTCTTTTCCTCCAATAATTTTCTTACAAGCGGTACACTGGTGAACCAATTGTCAGCAGTTATGTTATGGTTTGTCCCTTCTACAGGGTGCACCAATCGGAGAACAATTTCAACTGGAGAATTACTAATCTTGTATGGTCCATCAAATTGAGTTCCCATGTTCGTACAGCCAAAATTTCAAGACGCACACTAAGAAAAAAATGTAAGTGATTAGGCGCGTGGAGTACAACGGTAATCCAGTCGTCTTTGACAGCCGCTAATTTAGACAAGCGCATTCTTGGCCTCTTTATTTTATACTAAGGAGGTAGTTGGGTATATTATCGACAGCTACTCAAGCGGGAGATCCCACCCACAAGCCTCGTTTAAATTGGTTACTGTTCAAAGGGGCGTGAATTACATATGTAATCCACGCCCCTAATGGAGGGTTAAAAGACGCTTAGACTTTCTAGCTAGAACGCAGGTGAAACTAAATGACTATGCCACATTCTTGGATAAAATATTATGGAGCGCGAATCACGTTTTCATAATAATGGCGTATTAAATCGTCATAATTCCAAATACTAGTCCCCAACAAATCCCCACTTAGTAAAAGAAACAAGGTTTCAAAATATATGGGGCATAAACGTATGGTGTGGTTTCTTCAATGGTAAGATTATAGGTCCTCATTTTTATGAAAACACTATGACGGGAATAAGATATTGTGATTTCTTAATCAAAAACGTTCTTGATTTGTTTGAAGGTGTTCCTCTTAATTAAAGACTTGATATGTGATGGCAGCAAGATAGTGCACCGGCTCATAATGCACAAATTGTGAGCCAATATTTGGAAACCGTGTTATATTTGTCGCCACTAGATTTTTTTTTTTTGGGTACTATAAAGGACGTAGTATACGAAACAAAACCAGATGACTTAGAAGTTTTAAAAAATAGAATCAGACATGCTTGTAACAGATTTACACCAGCCATGATTCGAGCTACTAAAAATTTATTGTTAAAGTTTGACAAATGTACAAATGTGTGGAAGTGGGAGGTGGGCAATTTGGGCACTTATTGTAAGTTATTACTACTCTTTGTTTGTTGATATTTATTTCTTGTCTTCTCCTTCTCTTGTTTCAATGTATCTTTTTAATAATGTGTCACCTAATAGTATTTTTATCATCAACTGGACATACAGTTTTATTTAATTTGTCACTTATTTATGGAGTGATTTTAAAATTTTAAAAACAGTTATACAGAGAAAAGTAGCGACTACAAAAATAAGCAGCCAAAAAATTAAAGTGTTGTTAATACCTTTTGAGAGGGTTGTTCCAGGGGGGTAGTTTTTGAGAGTGGGTCGTCAAATTTTTATTTGTTTCAAAGTACACCGCCAATTATAATGGTTGACTTCTGTCCAGTTCGATTATCCTGCATGATTTAGTTATAGCCCGGATATAACAATTTGGGACACCCTATATATTTATCTAGTTTAAAATAATTTTATCATCGCTCTGTTAAATATTTTTATAAAATCACTCAAACAAGCTTTAATTTAAAGGCTATTGTAATAAAAAAACTGTTTTACATTTTCATTTATATTTGTTTCATTACAGCTATAAAAAGGACTCGTAGTATTTCATTAAACTAATTTAAACTTTTTAAAATTCTGTGCACAATAACAGACTCGGCATTTTTGAAGTAGTAGTAGTCATTTCAGAGCTGGAGGAATCAATATTGTTATCGCTTGCCAAGCTATCATTGTCGATTTTTGATGTCTTGTTACTTTTATTGGTATATCCATTATCCTTGCTTCGACTATCTAGAGTTTCGAACAAATGGAAATTCTTGTAATTCTAAATGTTTTGTCCTTGGAGGTAAGGCTTATTTACGTGCTTACGTATCTTTTACTGTAGAAAAATTACCATGAATGAATATAAAGTTACAGATATATATGATATTATCAATTGAAAAAAAATAAAAATAGCTTACAACAAGGCACACTGCGTTTTGGCATACATATTTAAGTGTTTATAACATTTTGAATTGAATTTTGAAAAATAAATATTTCAAACGTCAAAAGAACATTCAGGAAGAGTCACTTTAACTGACACATCTGACACAACAAAAATATAGGGCCAATTTTTTTTAACATTAAAAAAGAACAGATTTTTTTTAATATAGTTTTTATTAGAAATTAGATTATTAGATTTTTTGGCATGTACATATTTTTTTTACTAGCGTGCGGAAAAGTCCACTTTTCCGCACTCATTTTAGTGTTGAAAGAGTCACTTTTCCGCACAAGTGCGGAAAAAACCTTTTTACGCACTAGTAAATTTGTTAAGTTTTTGGGGAGTAGACATTTGAATATTTCAAATATACAGGGTGGTCCACCGGTAACGCCTCGGTCTGTATATCCAAAACTAAACTTTTTTTAAAAAATCGGTTTTTACGGTGAGAAAAGGCAACAATTAGGTTCAGTAACGAAGAATCTTCACATTAGCACCAGATAAATTTTAAGGCAAATGGATATACCTAGAACCAGTGTAATGAGAATTCTCAAGAAACACCGATTTCACTCTTACCATATCCAATTTCATCAACATTTGTATGGTACTGATTTTCAACGACGCATAGATTTTAGTTTATGGGCGCTAGAACAGGTAGGAGAAAATAGACTTTTTCGATTTTGTCTTATTTACAGACGAATCCACTTTCCATAACAATGGCTTAGTAAATCGCAATAATTTCCATTACTATGATACAGAAAATCGGCACCTATTTAGAACTATTGACCGACAAAACAGACGGAGCATAAATGTTTATTGGGGGATTATTGGAGAGAAAGTTATAGGCCCATATTTTTTTAATAGTCATCTAAATGGAAATAATTTTTTGAGGTTCCTTCGTTCAAAATTTTATCTGCTTCTATATATACCATTGAACGTACGGCAACAAATGTGGCTACAATTAGATGGTGCTCCTTCTCATATTGCGCGGGACGTGAACAATTACTTAGACCGGAAATTTCCTAATAAATGGATAGGAAGAGGAGGCCCATGCCGTTGGCCACCTAGATCACCTTGTTTAACACCCCCAGACTTTTTTTTATGAGGTAACATAAAAAGTCTTGTATACAATACCCAGCAACCACGCCAGAAGATATGAAGGAACGAATTAGAAATGCATTTGCAACTATTACGCCGCATAAGCTAAAAAGAGTAAGACATTCGTTTGAACGAAGGATTACAATGTGTATTCAAGAAGACAGTCATCATTTTGAACATCTATTAAATTAATTTATTATCTTGTATTATTTTGTAATTCGTGTTTCAAAAAGAAATGTAACAATGTTAGTAAAACTGTCACATATAGTTATAGGGAATACCTACATCGTTTGAAAGGGTTTCGAAAGATACTTCAAATAACGTTAAAATATATTTGATGTTCTACTTAAAATAACTAAGTTTTTAGTGTTTAAATCTGCGTATAATAAATAGTATTTTGTAAACACCCTATATAATATTTTTGATCAGTAAGTATTTGAGGTTACAGCCCAGAAGACGCTTAATGTACCTTAAAAAAATCAATTTAAAATATTAAGAAATGTAGGATATATTTGCATTTTTTAAACACCCGAAAATTTTGAAAATCCTCGGATATATCAAAAATGATAGACTCTAGGTATAACAACCCCTTAACAAAGTTACACTTATTTTCTTTATAGATTTCAAAAATTCAATCAAATATAGAGTGTCCCGATTGAAAAACCTAACTTTGATATATTCCAATTTCCTGGAGCACCCTGTATTATTGAAATTATTTTTAAATTGTTGCCTTTTCTGATATACCGTAAAAACAGATTTTTTAAAAAAAGTTTAGTTTTGGATATACAGACCGAGGCGTTACCGGTGGACCACCCTGTATATTTGTATGGTTGTAGTTTACAAAATGACTAAAAAATTAAGAAATTTATTAGAATTCTACTATAATTTTTAATAAAAAGAAACGTATATTTCAATAATTTTTTAATGGCCCTGGTATAAGCCAAATTAAATGACTGTCAAATAATAATAAACATCTGACATTTTTTATTTGTCACTTTGAATCACCGTAGCAACAGACAAAAAATAAACCTGTCAGTCGAAACACTACTTTATCACAGTTTATAGCTTAAAAGAATCAGTTCGCTCACTCGGACCAATTGGATGTTCCAAAATAACATCCACTCCAGGGATACAAATTCAGGATGCGCAGAAGACTGCTGTTTGAATATAGGCGGTTGTCATATTGTATTAGGCATTCCAAACAAATGAAGTGCCAGTGGGAAGATTTGATATATCCAAGGGTTGCGACATACGATGTATTCTGTTCACAATACGTAAAATCATGAATAATGGATTACATTTAAATATTTTATGTCAAATACAATAAAAATAAGATACATTTTTTTCATAAATTGGCAGGCTTTGTGACTATTATTTCGAATAAAAATAAACGTTCAAGATGAAAGGCTATGTCTCTACCCCCTTAGATATACCAGACCTTCTCACTGACAGCTATTGTTTGACAGGTCGTTGGAATGCTTAATTGGTAATAGTAAGAGAGCCCACTGCAAATTAGGGCCGCCATCTGATAACAAAATGAAATAATATGCTCCAAAGACATGTAACAACATTGTACTTTACCAAATTGCACCTGTGCCAATCTGTAATCCAGAGCAGTGGTTAAAAAAAATTATTTTATATTTAAAAAATTACATAAGACATGACAGCGATAATGGAGTTTTCTTTGAAAATTACAATCCTAATTCATTGTGAACCTAGCTTTTAAACCCAAATTATTAATATTTTTACCTAACTTTGGCAGAGATAGTCAATAATAATTATAAACTCTTGTCAGACAATTCTTTTAAGGAGGTCCTTTCGCCACACCTCTCGCCTCAAATGTTAATAAAAAAGTTATTAGATTATGACTAAAATTAATTTTTTTCTAATAGTTGAAGTCCTTATTTATCTAATACCGAACTTTTAATTATACCTTACCTTGCAAATTTTTGAGAATTTTTTTTTTTTTTTAATGTGAGTATTTGTACAGTGCCTCACGAGAAAGTAAGTCCTCAACAACAATTCTCGAATTATACTATTATTTACTGATTAGATGGAGTAGAAAAAAACTAAAAATTAGGTTTTTGAAATATTTAGATTTTGTTTTATATATTAAAATATATATAGTAAACCGTGGAACTTATTGAGAAATTAATATTAAAAAATCACAAAAAATTTTCAAGTAACCTAGTTAAGGGATACAAATCCGAGTTTCGCAATGTATAAACTGGAACATTGAGATCAAAAGTGCCGACGCAGAGTGAGCAAACTGATTCTTTAGCTATAAACTGTGACTTTATCAAAACCAATTTTACCGTCGCATCTTTTTCTAGAAGATAATTTTTCATGGAATTCTTCAGACGAAGATTTGCCAGAGTCAGTTTTGGAAGCGGCTAGAACTGCAAACTTGGATCTACTACCATCAAAATCCCGTTATAGGTATGAAAAGGAATATATTTTGTTTGAAAACTGGTGTCAGAATAAGGGAATTTAAACTTTTAAAGAAGACGTTTTTTAGGCTTATTTCGCTGAAATTTCCATAACATGCAAGCCAAACACTCTTTGATCCAGGTACTCTGTTAAAAAGTGTAATTAAACTCATAAAATACGTCGATTTAAGCAAGTTTTTCAAGGTCACGACTTATATAAAACAACAAAACATTAAATTTAGACCAAAAAGGCAAAACTTTTCTCAAAAGAAGAAATTTTTAAGTTTATTAATGAAGCGCCTGACAAAATTTATCTTCATATAAAAGTCGCTACGATTTTTGGTTTGGCGGGCGCATGTAGGCGAGAAGAGTTAACAAAGATTTAGATCATATTGATGACAAAGGAAATATTTTATTGATAAATATCCCAGACACAAAAAACCACTCTCTCTGAAGCTTTGCGATTTCTGAGGAAGCTGAAAATGGAAAATTGCTCAATTTGTTCAGAAAGTATGTGAATTTAAGAAAGCCTGAAACCCCACATAAGCGATTTTTCGTGAAATATAAGAAAGGAACTTGCACTGTACAATGTATCGGAACAAACACCTTCGAAAAAATGCCATCAGAGATTGCAATTTATCTGAAGCTTCCAAATCCTGAATTATATACGAGTCGCAGTTTTCGACTTTCCGCCGCCACAATGCTTGCAGACTCCGGAGAAGGAATAACAAATATTGAACGCCCCGGAGGTTGTAAATCTTCTAGCGTCGCAGAAGGTTATGTAGAAAGCTCATTAAGTTTCCAAAAGGGCCTATCGAATAAAATATTAAACTTCAATGACGCTGTCGCTGGCTCTTCCACTAGTCAGCAGGTGTCACCAGTAAAGCCTTCCAAAATAACCTTTTCCAGTCAAGTTTCCATCGCCACAGTTGCAACAATTAGTGCTGACAAAGCAGTGGAAAACCGAAATCTGACTTATTGGAAAACATTTTAGCCACTTCAATTAATTTGCAGAATGCTACAAATTGCACGTTCAATATTAATATTAAGAATAATTAATTTGTTAATATGTATTTAATAATAAATATTTCTTTATGGTAACTTTAGGGTTTTTTCCGCACGCTAGTAAAAAAATAGTGTACCTAACACGTGCGTAAAGTGACTTTTCCGCACGCAATTGCTGGCCGAACTCTGTAATCGCGTGCGGTAAAGTATCACTTTCCGCACTTGTTAGGTAAACTTCTATTTCATCAGAAAAAGTCTAGTAGACCCTTACTAACTAATATTGTTACTTTATAAAAGGAGACCTCCTTTTCTAAAGTTTTTTTTTTCTTACACCTTTGTTACTAACTAAGGAAAGAGAAACATGATAGAAATACAATAACATTCTCTTCTCGCCTAAGAGTTCACCAGGACTTCTTTTTTTCAAGAACAACAAAACTAATACTCGGTAGAAAGGAATGAGGAGACAGGTGTAAAAAAGAGTACGAGTTTAATCATATATTAGTTATAGACAAATTAATTGCAGAAAGTTTTAAGAAGTCCACTAAAGACATAACTGCATTATCGTTAAAGTTACAGTATTGTTTCAATGCCAAGCGGTGCAGATACGTTGTTAGTGTTTAGATTATTATGTAACATATTGCATTTATCCTTATATTTATTATATTAAATGAAGATATGATTGAAATGACCAGTTTGCACACAGTGGTCGCAGGGGTCGCCGTTTTTTAAATTAAATCTAAATAAATGTTTGTGGTAATATGCGTGATCTAACCTCATTCTAATTAATAAGGCAGTTATATAACGCCTTGGAATATTACACGTTTTTAACCAAGGAGAGCTTAATATTGAACGATGAATTTTACAAAAATGTCTATGTTTAGTCCAATTAAATAACGAAAAAAAGCCCCTTCGAGCTTACATTAATTTGTAATTGAATAAAACAAAGTGGACCTTGTGTATTTTGATGTGATCTTTCCGAAAAAAAAAAGAAAAAAATGATGTAGCAGTTTTTCAATTTTTTTTAAATTAGGACAAACCGGGTTTTCCGGAATTTTCCATGGTAAAAATGCTAATTATCTGGGCAAGTATCATTCTGATAGTAAAATTAAATGCACCATTCGAAAGAGGAGGCAAAAATAATTCGGAATTTCATTGCATAGGTAGTTTTAATGGCGAATTTCTCGCCGCCAGAAGTGCTTTTACCAAAAAGTTGTTTTTTCGTTTCTTTGATCAGAATCATGAACATGAAATTTGCGATGAATTTGTGGCGAAATTATAAATGTTAGACATATGTGCCCATGAGAGAAGTTGCGTATTTTTTTGTGGACTCACAAATAAAATAAGTCCCGCGGCGAAATATCCCATAATTTTTCGGGAATTCGCAGAAAACCGGAAGTCGTAATTTTTTTTTAATTTTTCCCCATATGATTTTCTCCGGGTTTTCCGAAAACATGTAACAAAAAATATATTTAAAGAAACTAACTGCGCCATCGGAAAGAGCACAAAAAAATATACAAGAAGGTATACTTTAAAAATGTTAGGAAATTAATCCTAAGCTTGAATGTAAGTTCCAACCTTGTTTTTTGTTCTCTAACATCTGGTTTTCTTCTCGGTTGATGCTCCATCCTCCTTTTTTTCTGGCATTGTCAATCGCGGCCCTTTTATGCCTATTCCAGGTTTTATAAATAAACTCTTTTCCGTAACGTCGAGCTACGTTATGTTTGCGACACCTTTCATGCAATATAAAACCTGGTTCTAAAGAACTGAAAAAATCATCCCCTCTCTCTTTGCTGACCATCTGCAGACCTTTCAATCCTATCGGTCTAATTGGGGTAAGTTCACCCTCTGCAAGTTTCTGATGACATAATAAACACAGTCCAGCCATTGCAACCTGGAAACAAAAAAATTATAGCACTGTGATAGAATTTTCTTAATTAAAGAACGTACTTACTTAATAAATTGCTGAAGAAGTCCGAAAAACCACGTGTACACAGAGCTTGCTGAACACGGTTATTAAAATACCGATGCCGATATACACTATCAAGCGATTCAATTTGTAATAATATGACCGTTTCAAGTTTAAACTTGTCGGATAGCGAACGTCGAGACCATGACTATCCTTGATACGACGTCCGGCTAATTTTGCGTTAATTCTATTTTTTGCACAAAACTCAAGAAACGTCTTATAACAAGTCAGTAAAATACAATTTAATAAATTTTAGGCCAAATAAATTTAGGTATGTAAGAAATTTAAAACGGGAAATCACAAAAAAATCAATTTACAGAAATGCACGAGTTTTGGATCCCGCGGAGCGCGTATAATGGGAGAATTCTACAACTTAGAAGAAACATACACACTTTAAACTTTGTATACACATTGAGAAAACATGAGATTTGGGTTTGCTTAATTTTCAGACCAAAAAACTGAAAATCGTCAATTTTAGGCAACTTTTCTCAAAAACTGTGTTTTTTGGTCGTCACTCAATGAACAGTGGTCAAAAAATAGATAAAATATTTTTGCAGAATTTTCCGTAATGTAATCGTATTCTAAACATAATAGAGTATTCAAAAAAAAAAAGTTTTGAGTCATTGGGTGCATTTTTGGTATTTTTGTGCCACTTCAAACTTTCGAAAAAAAATTTAGTTTTTTTTTAGGAAAAAAAATTTGATAAATTGTTTGATATCTTGGCCAATTATAATCCGATTTCGGTAAAATTCACACACGTATAAGACTTCATATTTAAAAGTAAGCTCTGTAAGTGGCATTAAATAAATTTAAATAGTTTGGCCGTTATAGGCAAACAATGAAATTAGGCTTGCGGTACACTTTGCCCTTCCGCCATATGCCCAATTTTGGGATTTCTCTTGCCCCCTTCTGGGTATCAATAGTCACATCCCTTAAGTTCAAAACGAATTTTTGTTTCTTCAAATATCTTAATTTTTACCAAAGTTATGAAGAATTTAGTGTTTGAACATTTAATAAATTCAATTTTTACGACCTTCGCCGCCTCAAAATACTAAACAAATTTGAATCGTCCATACCGCGAGAACGGTGCATCCGATCAACATTTCTTAGGAGACATAAAAATTAGAATTTTTTCTAAGCTTTCAATTGTCGTAAACTACGTTTTAAAAATAATGATTTATTTGCGACATGCGCATGCGCAAAATTGAAAAATTGACAAAATCCAAAATTTCGGCACTTTCGAAAAACTGCTACATTTTGTTTTGCCTTTTTTCGAAAAGATCACCTCAAAATACATAGAATCCATTTTGTTTCATCTAATTATAATTTAATGTAAGCTCAAAACCGGTAATTTAATTCGATTAGTTCTATTCTTTATTTGCGGTTCTCAGTTAGACAAAAGCATTAGAGTCTGAAATGTATAATTTTTATTCGTTAACAATGCCTGTCTTGTTTGCAAATTTGGGTATATTATCAACATATTCGTTATATTTAATTCCAATTCAGGCTTTTACCCCAATAAAGCAAATATCTACGTTTTTAATAACTAATTTTTTTTTATTTAGAAAATAGAGTCCGAGACAATTGCCGCCGACTTAATCCCAGGCAGACTAATGAAAGGCTCTACTTCTAAAATAGCTATAGCTTCTGGTTGAAAAATGCAGAAATTGTTTCGGTAGCTTAAAAAGTTTTTCTACCCTGGTATCAGAAATAAAATAAACAACAAATGAAAATTTTAAGGCGTCACTCCATAAAAATATTACCTGAAATATAATTTAATTGTTTGTTTGTTTGTTTGTTTATTAATAAAACTACTTTTATATTTAAATTCGATTAAATGGACTGTATTTTTTCTTATTTAAACACAAAACTTTTATTACACAATATTACTTATTTACAAAAGACGACAAATAGGTAACACAACATGTAAGGATGCAATTTCTCTTAACTCTTATCTTCTTCGTCAGCTTGCATAATTCCCAAAGTACCTTCACATGTCAAAACTGTGCATAATGTGCATAATGTATTTTCTAAAAAACAGGTGTCGCCAGTGACGTACGTAACAAATTTGAGAACAATCTATATATTTGGATTAAATAATACTAAAAGAAGAAAAAAGGATGAACAATCTTTAAAGATATAAAGTGTCAAGAAAGTTCGATAATAAGAGGAACAGGAAGTAGAAGAGACAACACAAGGAAATATCGAAGAGGAAAATATAAAAGATACAGTTACTGGGGAAAAGAACAGATGGAGACAACAATGAAAGAAGATAGGATTGTATATGGCAAAAAAGAGAGATGGTCCAATAGTGAAGTTAAAAAAAAAAATTTGAAAAAATGGATAAATTAGAGGAAAACAGAAAGGATAAGAAAGAAATAATTAATATAATTTGAAATCAGATTGAGAGCAATAAGAAGGCGGAGAAAAATAGCCAACAAGATAAAGAAGAAGTATTTAAGAAAATAGACGAAATTATAGGAATGAATAGTGAAGAAATAAATAAAATAGTAAATATATGTAAATTATAAATCAAATAAATAAGTAAAGCATAGAAGTAAAGTACAGAAGTAAAGAAAGTTGAAATAAGTATAGACATTGAAAAAGTAGAAGAGGTAAAAGTAGAAACTGAAGAAAAAGGAAGTAATAGAAAGGCAGATTCAGATTGTAGAAAAAGAAGTAAATATAAAGAAAGAAAATAAAAGAAAATTATGTATTGAAGAAGCAAAGAAGGAAATAAGAAATAAATTTAACAGGAAACGAAGTAAAGACAAAAATAAAATAAAGAAGTAAAGAAAACATATAGAAGTACAAAAAAGAAATGTAAATCGATTATGAAAGATTTGTTATTATAAAAGTAAAATTAAAATTAAACCAAAACAAACACAGAAGGATGACAGTTTTCTTTTATTCGACTTTCTAGCATAGAGTTTACTAGGGCAGTCCCGCTGAAAGCTCCAACAGTGGTCGGTCATTATGTTGCTATCCCAGCGTTCTTGATATCGATCATTCATAGTTTTAATGTACTGATGGAATATTTCTCCCTGTTCTTCACTACAATCCTCTGAATTTTCTGGAAAGCGATCTAGGTGGTTGTGAAGGTGTAATTCTGTATAATTCTCTACTTTGATTCCCAAGAAAATGTTGTACTACTTAAACAAATGAACACCAAGCGTTAGATTTAGTCTCATTCATTGATGTGCTAAATTATAGTTCTTTAATAAGTTGCCTAATTTGAGGACCATCAAATATACCATCAAATATACTTTTAGTTTTTCCGTGCTAATCCCAGAATCTTACGTGACAAGTACCAAAATAATTTCTATCTCGAATTAAAACTTTCACAAATGGCTTTATAAGCCCCAATTTAATATTCAAGGGTGATAGTAAGATTTTTCTCTCCTAACCAAAAGTTTGTTGTTTACGTTTTGTTTTCTTAGAACCATAATATCTCATAAATGCCAATTTATGTTAATCAAATGGTGATTTTTATCTGTGCTATCACAAAGACATTAAATACAGGGGTATTTTGTGTACCCACTTTGCTGTCCCAGGAGAAAGTTTACCATTTTTAAATCAACACAAATTTCCCAATGATGTTCTTCGTACTCGTATTTAATTTTTTTAAAAACTAGTGCTATTGTTTCATATTCCTCTTTAACAGGGGCGACTCGTTACCAAAATTTTGGGGGTTCACAGTAGCAGAATATAGATCCCGGTACAGATATAGGTAAAAAAACTCTCAGTGTTTTAAAAAGGTATATTTTAAACTTTCTAAAACAATGAAAGTTTTTCATACATCTGTACTGATACCTATATTCTGTCACTGTAAACCACCCCCCCCCCACAAGTCGCCACTGCTCTTTAATGGCAGTAGAATGACCAATGTGAATTGAGTCATATTTGTTACCGATTTGTAATTTTAAACTACGTTTTGAACTATCTATAAAAAGGCGCGAATAGTCTGGAGTGTATTCTAACAAACCAAAGAGCAGAGAAGATAGAAGTAATTGAAAATTTATTTTTTAATTTTTAATTTGGTATTTATTTTTTGTAACAAACCACCCCTTTTGGGAAAAATTTTGAAAAAAAAATTATTTTACTGAGTATTTTTAGAGGAAAAGGTGCAAATATGGAATACCGTTTTGATTGGTAAATAAAAAAAAAATTGTTAGTGAATAGATTTAAGCCAAATTTAGGGAAAAGGTACTTTAGGCAATTAGACATTAAAATGTAGAAGCAAATGTGTAATTATCTTAAACACTTTTTCAAAAAACAAGTTAGAAAAAAAAACTACAAAATTCCCACCTTAGAAAAGGTGGGGGAAATATGGAATATTTTATGTATCTACATATTATTTGCACCAGTCACAAATATATTCGTCTTTTTCGGCGCCTCCACACTCATTATGAGTCCATTTTAAGCACATTAAACATTGGACCCATAGTTCTCCTTTCTTATCAGCAGAAAACGAACTATCGCAAAACATGCAATGAGCATCGTCCTCATTCGGTTTCAGTTGTCCCGGCATATCTTCCAAATCGTTGTCAGAATCGTCAATTTTTACATCTTCGCTTGAATCCCCAGATTCATCAGCAGAAACTGCATTCTTTTGACGTTTCATTTTGTACTTTGACTTCTCCTGTTTTTAAAAATCTTTTGTTTGTTTCAACGATTTTCCTGAAGACAAGTTTCTTTTAACGCCACACGATTTTGCCTCCTTTTCAGTTTGTCTATTTATTGACTCATTTAGTTTATTTTTGTAAGGCGACGAGGTAATCACAATATATCCAATTGTCTTGCGTCCCTGTTGGTTTTTTTGCGGATTGTGTTTGGGACTAGAGATATTTCGAACGGTGAAACAAATTTCTGGGTTGAATCTACGTCTTCATCTTGGCCTTGGTCATCTTTATCTTGGTCTTGAGCATCTTCATCTTGATCTTGGTCAGCAGCTTAAATTGGGCCAGGTGCATTGTCTTCGCATGATGTTTTAGAGCATGAAGGTTTATCGATAGAGGTAGTAGAAGTTTTTGTTGTTTTTACTTCTTGAATGTTAATGATAATTCCTCTTTTCGCTGCTTCTTGTTCCGCATCAATGAAGTCAGATTCGGAAAAAACATTCGTATTAAAAGGGTAAATACCAGTGGTGCGCTATTGTGTATGTCTGAACTTTTTCGTAAGCTCTACCAAATAACTCCATTATATCAAAAGAACTAAGAGCCCGTTGATTTTGACGGATCCAAATACGAATTTGTTCACTATAATAAACTTTAGATGGCCCCATAAATGACTTATCCAAAGGCTGGAGCTTGTGCGTCGAGTAAGGAGGCAGACATAAAATGTTAACATGGTTTTCCCTTGCAAGGCCGATAACGTCAATATTGCGAGTGTGGCTGTAATGGCCGTCAAGGTATAACAGGAGGGGGGTTTCTTCAGTTGGTTTGGTGTACTGGATAAAGTGATGGAACCACTGGGTGAAAATATGGGACTGTACCCAACCGGATGGATGTGCAATTCCTACGGACCCAGGAGGAGCTCCCTTCATGAGCTGAATGTTTATATTTTTCCTAGAAAAAATAACCAAGGGAGGGTCAAAGTTGCCAGCCGCACTCATACAAAAAATAACTGTAATCAGAGCCCCTCTCTCTGCTGATGTTAATGAAGCAACTTGACGTTTGCCTTTCAGCCCTATTACTGATGATACTTTACTTTGGACAATTGTTAACCCTGATTCATCTACATTATAAACGTTGTTCAGGGAATAGGGCATTTGCTTTTCAAGGAGGTCAAAAAAGCCGGCATCTCTTTCTTTACAAAAACCTGCAACTCTGGCAAATTATATCCCCGTTGGCTTCCTTGTTGACAATTTTGGATGTCGCTTTAAAAACAAATCAATCCAGGCTTTGCCTGCTAATCCAGATGTAGAAAATGGGTATTTGATTTTGTTCCTTATGGCCAACTGATAAGCCATGCGCTTCAGATCTGTCATTGTGAGCCCGTAAAATTTGGACTCCATTTTTAAAATGTAATCAACTAGCTCTGATCCCAAAGCTTGGTTGCTGCAGCCTTATCTAGTGGAACTGTGTTAATTTGACTCAGACGAAAGAGCGTTATACGAAGAACCCTATAGGTTTTGGATGCCTTGAGATATCCCATTGTTTTTTCTCTCACTGCCTGGATAGCCCTAGCCATGTCCTCTTCCTTGTATTGCTTTCTTCTATTATTGCAAGACGGACGTTCAGTTTTTCGTGGCACCCTAAAAAAATAAAAACGTAGTGTAAATATGGAATACTAGTATTCCATATTATCAACAACCTATATCACCAATATTTCAGGTTAGACCTAGGCTATCTTAACAAAAATCTAAACAAGTACAACGTCATCTTAAACTTTAGTTTATATACAGTGGCATCGTAACAAATATTTAAATAAAAACATGCAAAAAAAAAAATTATGCCTGCCTATTCACTTACGTGTTAAACTTTTCAAGACGCGAAATTCACATATGCATACCTCAAGAACCAAAACCATACCAAAACGGCGCGGGGTAGATTGCCTACAATAAAAATGGCAAACAAGCATAAGTTTAGCCGGTTTTCGATAGGGGGCGGCATTTAGTTTAGTCAAAACCGAGGTATTCCATATTACATTCATATTCCATATTTACACCTTCTCCTCTATATCTTTGGTTTTGAGAGATTTATGAGAAGATGTAGGCCATTGACGGAGATATAGTGTGATGTCTGGGAAATAACTATATAAAATATTATTTATATTATAATCGAAGTTCTTTGAAAAAAAAAAACTACTTCGTTAAACTGTAGTCTTGGCTTAGTAGTTTTCAATGACTTTTGCCTTCTTTTCATGAAGTTCACTTTTGATTTAGCAAGTTAATTAGAATATCCTAGACTATTATGAGAGTTGCAGTTCAAATGCTTTTGATAGCTTCATAATCCTTTTCTCATTCTCTACTAGACTTTTAGCATAATTTACAAAGTTTCTAAAATTTACCCATACATAAATTCTTAAAGGTAGAAACTTCATTATAATGAAAGAGATATTTCACTTACTATTAACTTATTATTTTAATCTTGATAAAGAGATATTTTTATCGATTTGTTAAAGGATATACAGAAATCATATTTAATTTGTTAAAGATTTGAGAAAATAACCACATTTATTTGAATTCTACTATTCACAGTACCAATTCAACGCGCCATCGACCAACTCTTATTTTTCTCTGAATTGAAGTTTCTATTTTAAAAATTTACAAGTAGGCAAATATTTAAAAATAATTTGGAAATACAGATTTCATTTTTTAGTAAAATAGACATCGTCAGATGATAGTGACTGAGCTGTATCCAAATAATTTTAATATTAAATAATGTTCTATTTATTACAGAAATTCTACAAGGTCGTTGAGGAAGACGAAGACCAAGAAATCGATGTGGAAAGCACTTCTGATGACTCCCAAAAGAGTCGCTACATCTGCAACGTTTGCGGTAAACAATATGCCACATCAAGCAATCTATCAAGGCACAAGCAAACGCATCGCAGCCTCGACTCCCAATCCGCAAAAAAGTGCATGACGTGTGGAAAGGCCTACGTGAGTATGCCGGCCTTGGCGATGCATCTTCTCACTCACAAACTCGCGCATAGTTGCGGCATTTGCGGTAAGCAATTTTCGAGACCGTGGCTCTTGCAAGGCCATCTTAGATCGCACACGGGAGAAAAACCTTATGGCTGTGCGCATTGTGGTAAGGCTTTCGCAGATAGGTCGAACCTGCGCGCGCATATGCAGACCCACTCGAACGACAAAAATTTCAGTTGTAACAAGTGCCATAAAACTTTTGCGTTGAAATCTTACCTTAATAAGCACTTGGAGTCGTCTTGTACGCTGTGGGATGCAAAGCAACAAAGGTTTAAGAAAACGGTGCACGCCGAGACTCAAACCCAAACGATTAGCGTTGATTAAATTTTAGTATATGATATTTTTGACGTGCTCAAGGTATTTATTTTTTACGAGAGTGACCAATCTTGATTAATAGTTAGATTGGATTTTTTTATTGATGGTGACGCCATCAGGTTTATATTAATAGTGTTACCAAAAATTTATATTTATTATTTATTTTGAATTTAATTTTATTTGAGTGTTTTTATATAAAATATTATGCTAACTTTCCCTTTAACCATTTTATGATATAATAACAATGCAGACGGGCTAACTGCATTATTAGCCGGGCCCTTATATTTGTATAAAATATTGGATCAGGTACCTATATAGGGTTTTATTGAAATACATTTACATATTAGGAGTGACAGAGTAATATATATTCATAAACCAATAATACTAATTTTAGCAATAAATTCTAAAATTTATATACGTATTTATTTACCTTTTTTTCGATAATTATTCCATGCTTGATTGTTAAACCAACCTCAAATTTATTGTATTAGCGGATCTTTCGTTACAAAGTTTATGGGGTATATTAAAACATAATCACCCAAGATTCTGAATCTTGCTAAAACAATCCAATGGGTAGTAAGAGATGAAAACACAAAGACGGTGTATGTTAATTTTAGTACATTTTTTAGGAAAATATAACAATGCGTCTTTAACACCGTTAAATCTATACTACAATAGTTGTTCAAAATGTGGTCACATAATATTAAGACGTCTTTGTAGAGAACAACGGACATTTAAAATTAAGTAAGGAAGGACATTTTGGATGCAAAATGTGTTGATACAAAACTTGTGAAATATTTAAACAATATTAATGTAATTAATAAACTTTAACGTATGAATTGTTGGAAATGCTGGTTACGGGTGTGTTTTTATAAAATTAGAAGATATATTTTTAAAAAGTTTATTGACAATCTTCTCAAAATAATATTCAACAATGACCAAAAGAAACATTTCATTCCGACATCAAAGTCTCCACTCAAAAAAAAATCTATAACATTCGACCATCCTGATACTGTTTGTCCTCAAACATAGTTCCCAAACCTTTCTGGTTGCCTACGAGTTCTCCTTGGTCTGTTACTGTAGTCTACATTTTGGGCCACTTCTTCTTCACTTTCATCAGGATTAGAAACCCAATCGCTATCTTTTAAATTATCTAAATTTTCTGATCTAAAACATTTGAATTTGACTTATTAAAATCTTTATAGTTTACTACTTCATCAAAAATAATTTCTTTATCTTCAACATCCATATTATCACATTCATCATGATTTTGATAAATTTAATTTTCATTTGTGATACGTGACATATTATGATTTTATTTGTTCCTTCTCGGTTCAATTTTTCTAATTTATACATTTTACCGGTTAATGCTTCTACTACTACAAAGGGGCCTCGATATTTTGTTTCAGTTTTTGTAGGTTGACCGTCTGTTGATTTAGGGAAATTTCTTACTGCTACAATATCTCCAACTTTATAAACTACGCCTGCGTATCTTTTCTTATCATAATACATTTTATACCTTTTTCACATTATTTTCAACATTTCCTTTTATTTGGTTACGTATTTTCTCTAATTTAGCTGGTTCGATATCATCTTTTATCAAGTTTATCATTGCAGCATCTTCAAATCTGGGCCTAAAACCATATAAATATTTAATCGGTGTAAATTCAGTTGTCTTATTAACAGCATTATTTATTTGTTTTGCTACTAGTTTTAAGGTGATTACAGCACCCCCTTATAATTTTCGGACAAAGATATCTCAAAAAGTGATTTTTTTAGAAAACTTAAATTTGGGCGAAATAAATAAGGCAATAATATCTAGAATATCCATATTTTTTAAAGTTTTAATTCCTTCTAGTTTCCGAGAAAAAAAATCAAAGGGCTTTAAATTTTGAAATATCATAATGAAAATAAATGCATTCCTCAACAGCACTATTCTTAATACAATCCCCAAATTTAAGCTCTTAATCTCTTGTTAATGATTTTTTAAAGTTCGCCGAAATTAGTGGCTAAAACGCCTCGTTAAGTGCTATTTTCTGGTTTAAACTGGTGTAAACTGGTCTAAACTGGTGTAAATCGTTGCAAGAAACGAATTATGACTCAGAGTGTACGAAACGATCGTTACAGACGCGTTACACTAGAAAGAAGCACTTAACGAGGCGTTTTAGCCACTAATTTCGGCGAATTTTAAAAAATGATTAACAAGAGATTAAGAGCTTAAATTTGAAGATTATATTAAGAATAGTACTGTTGAGGAATGCATTTATTTTCATTATGATATTTTAAAATTTAAAGCCCTTTGATTTTTTTTCTCGGAAACTGAAAGGAATTAAAATTTTAAAATATATGCATATTTTAGATATTATTGCCTAATATATTTTGCCAAAATTTTAATTTTTTAAAAAAATTACTTTTTGAGATATCCTTTTCTGAAAATTATAAGGGGGTGCTGTAATCACCTTAAGTTTTATCCCATTTTCTATTCTCAAAATTAATTGATGTTAAAATACATGGTCCTATCGATTTCATTCTAATTTTATCCATACCATTTTCTTGTGGAAAATGTGCAGAAATAAGTTTATGATTAATATTGTACTTCTTATAAAAATCCATAAATGCGCCGCTTGTAAATGCACTACCTTGATCACTTACAATTTCTTTAGGTGCCACACACCCGTAACCGGCATTTTCAACAGAATGCCAATTCCATATCGCTAATTACTCAATAGGTTGATGCGACACTTTTGAATTAAACAATCTGAAATCAATCTCTGCTTGTTGAGATCCCATATCCATCAGTTCCATGTCAATAATTTGCATTGTAACAAAACACTTTCTAAAAATATAAATAAAAACGCGCCAGAATTCAACATGGACAGCGTTGGAACTTGACAAAAATTAGAACTAAAACGAATCAACGCAAGGTAAAATCTTTCGGATTTGAACTACCTATACACGATCTAGAACATTTGGGCGCGGCGGTTTGAGCGCGAATACGTTTATGCGTGGGACATTTGGGCGCAGGACATTTGGGCGAGGGACATTTGGGCGCTAGTAATATACAAAAATTTAAAATCTTATATCTAAGAATTAATTTGTGGTCCTGAAAAGGACCGGAATTTATAATTTTTCTTTTTAATTTATGCTTCTTTGGCAAAAGTACAGCTTGAATATTTGAATTAAGCTTTTTTTCAATCTTCTGATGTTATAAATTCATTTTATAATTGTAGAAAGTACCTCTTAAAAATACAATAATATTATTTGGGCCGTTAAGGTAATTATTATTGTAAACTTCAACCAAGTTTTTTATTCTTCTATCAGCATGGATACATTTTTGTTTTTTTTTTTGGGATAGGCTTGTTTTCCGAAAGTAAAAGTTCATAAGCAGTATCTCTCCCTGTTGGACAGTTTTAAGGCTACTGATAAATTTCAAAATGGTTGGATGGTTCATCGATAGCTCTGTTTGTAGCCTCATCTCTAATAATTAAGTACTTGTCATGATGCACTTGAGGTAATTTTCGGCATTTTTATATTTTTTCTCCAATATCTTTCTGTCATTACTCTAGTTATACCCTTATTATTAATAAATGTTTATTGTCCTAAATCAATAACAATAATAAAAACTATCTGTTTTTATTAGTTTATTGTACTAAAAAGTACTTCCATAGCCAAAATTTTTATTGTATATATCAATTAAAAAAAAATTAAATTAAAATATCCGCGCCCATACGTCATCTCACCCAAATGGTATCGCGCCCAAACGTCTTTGAGGCTAAATAGCTGCGCCCCAATGTCCGCCTTCGAAGTGTAGAGATTACTGAACTCCCCACAGAGCTCATAATGTATTAAATTAAGATCGCGTTACTTCGCCAGAATGGCGCCGAAAATTGTGACACTCGATAATTCAGATCACACAATCACACCAATGATATCTATAGTGACTTCCATGTTCTGTATCTGTTACGTGTGGAAGGTGGGTTACCCCCCACGGTACTTAGGCCTCATTAGGCCCATTGGGCATCTTCCTAAGATAATAGGCACCTCCTAGCTCGTGAGCCAGCCTACAGATATAATGTAGTTGATAACGTCACCAAGAGGTGCTTCTCTTATATCGGCCGGTGTTAGCCTTTACTCGCCGAACTCAAATTTTTTCATGGCCTCATCTTCTTGTTCGCACCCTCTGCAGAGTGCGGATTCAAACAGCCCCATGATATGGAGATGCTTCTGTAGTTGGCAATGACCAGTCAGAATGCCTGTGACTAGGCGCAAATTCTGTCTAGTCATAGTTAATTATTTGTTTATCGCAGTGTTGTCAGGTTAACTTAAGAGATACCTGGCAACTCTACAGTGTCTTGTTTCATCCCATCTTTCCTTAAATGTTCTTTAATTATGTCTGTCACTACCGATTTTGTTAGGCCAATAGAAAGGCCAAGTCCAAAAAGTATTTGGTTGGGTGTTTTCTTGGCCAGTGATTCAGCAAGATAATTACCTTTTGATGTAACGTGATCTTTGATCTATCTTAAGGTGACCACATTGTTGATGGATACTTCGGCCAAAGCTTCGTGACATTCTAGTACTAACCCTGACTAAATCCGTGGTCTGTATAAGGTGAGTAGTGCTTGTCTGCTATCTGTATAGATGAACATGTTCCTTCCAGTGATATTGTTTCTAGTTATTTCTTTTGCTGCTATAAGAATCCCCGTTAGCTCTGTTTGAACTACACTGGCGCTATTGCTCAAAACCCATTTTATGTTTAGGTTTAAGAATCTGGAGTATATTCCATATCCTGAGCCTTTTTTTTTTAGAACCGTCGTTGTAGATATGAATAGTACCTGTCACTTTTGGCCCTCCTATTTGTTCTGTTACAACTTCATATGGCTTATGGAAAATATATCTCGGTAAGATGGAGTTCATGTTCGCTTAAAGCAGTGGAAGCGTTTCGAGCGCCTCCTGTCAAAAGCCACGTCTCAGCTCACCAGATCCTACATCAGGTTCCATTCTAACCGTGCGAAGGCGTGTCATTGTCATCAGAGCAAACTTCTTAATGTAAATATCAAGGGGAGTGAGACTAAGAATGACTTCCATGGCTGTGGTCGGTGTGATTTTAATAGCACCTGTTTTGTTGAGACATTGTGTTCTTTAAATTTTTTCTAGTTTTCCGATAGCTGTCAATTGTTTTCGGTACCCAGACAGCTGCACCATATGTGAGCATAGATCTTATGATAGAAGTGTAAGTCCATGCAACGACTGTGTGGGAGAAACCCTAGGTGCACCCAATTCTTCGGCGGCATTGTTATGATACTAGTAAAAATAGATTTACAAAAAGATCAACAGCCTGTATTTTGAAAATTACGCATTTACGGACCTAGGTTTATTATAATTGTTTTAATATAAATATCTTAGAAATACACCGTTAATTTTGATGTACTCTAAATAATAAATATGGCAAAAAGTGAGGTCATGAAAATGTTTCTACAAATTAATAAATTATAAAAGAACGCTAATATGCTTACTGCTTCTTTAGACATATGTTCACCATGGATTTTCCACGATTCATAATTATTTGAACGTTTAAAAACTATATCCAAACAAAAAATTGGTACTGTAGAACAACTGCCAAACCACAGTACCTTGCAGATAGTAACTATAGTGAAAATTTTATTTGTTGTCATTTGTCAATACAGAGCATCGGGTATGCACTGTGTTTTGATGTAGAGAAAACAGATACTTTATTTTGGGATAGGGAAAAAAATAAAAGTTATGTAGATACTAGGTTTTGGGCGTGTCGTTTCTCCGAAAATCTTGCAGCTATCAACAAATAGGCCAGGTTAAAAGGTGCGTCTATACACAGTATATTCAGAGATATAAAAACGCGATTTTCTGAGAAAATGTTGGTTACTGTGTATTGGAATAGAGCAGTCGACTTACTTTGAATACTGTTAACACTCGTGGCTCAATGGTACATAAGCAATATATGCTCTTTTAACTCTGTTTTCTAAATGGGAATTCCATGTTCACTTGCTGTCAAAGGTGAAACCTCTGTTACAAAGTTTAGTTTTGTGTTTAGGAGTTCTAGGGGTTTAAATTCCATTTTTATCCTTTTCCTTGTGAAAAGAACCATTTCAGTCTTTTTAGGATTGATAGACAGTGAATAGTCCTTACACAACTGTTCTATAATTTTGAGAGCTACTTGCATTCTTTCGCAGATTATGTTTTCAAAATTTCCTGTTAGAAGAATGACCAGGTCATCTGGATATGTTATTGTGTAGTGACTGGCATTATTGAGGCAGCTGATGAGGGTGTCGATGACCATGTTACACAGTAGAGGTGATAGCACCACTCCCTGTGGACATCCCCTCGCAACCAAGCCTCTTATATTCACATCTTCTACACTTATGTTTACTGCTCGCTTTTGAGAGCATGTTATGTATCCACTTACTAACCATATGTGGAACATTTCTGTTAGTTAGTAAGTGTATTATCTTGGGGAAGGTAGTTTTATCAAAAGCACCTTCCATGTATATGAAAACAACCAAGGCGGACTTTTTAATGTCCAGCGATCTTTCTATCCGGCCAGCAACTAGATGAAGGGCTGAATCAGTAGATCTGTCTGGGATGTATGCACGTTGATTTGGATGTGGTGGTGTTGTTGTAATCATCGCATCTCATATGTACCTTTCGCATAGCCTTTCCAATGTCTTCATGGAAAACGATGTCAGACTAATAAGTCGGTATGTTTTTGGGACATTTTTTGGGGATATACCTCAGAGCTAACGAGGATCTGAATATATCCACCAGGTGCGGTGTGAGTTCTTTTAGACCCTACTGAAGTAGGGCTAGATAAATACCGTCAGGTCCTGGCGATTTAAATGGAGAGAAGCTGGATATTGTCCATCTTATTTTTTCATCGTTTACAATGTGTGTGGCAGTTTGCCAATCATAGACAGATGGGATGTATTCTTTTGCCCAGTCGGTTACGTCTGTTATGACCGAGTCAGGGAAGTGTGCTGACAGCAGAAGCTTGATGATATCTTCGAGGTTGGCAGTTTTCGTGCCATCCTCTTTGATAAGCGCACCAATGTCTTGGTGTGGATCTTTTGAGAGAGCTTTTTGAAGCCTCGCTGCCTGCGGAAAATCTTCGATTTCTTCGTATCTCTCCGTTTTTGTCTGACGATTTTTTTGTATTTTCTTAGGTGAGATTTGTAAGTATACCAGTCCTCTTTGAGTTTTGTGGTTCTTGCTTTATTAAAGAATTTCCTAGCCATCTTCCTGAGGTGATTCAACTCGTGACACCACCATGCGGTGGTCGTCTGATCGTGTTGGACCAGCCTCAGGGGACAGGATTTCTTATAGGCATTGTTTATTGTGCTTTGGATAGTGTTCCAATGGTACTCTAATTAATTTTTCTTTTGCAGGTTCCAAAAAATTGCGTTTCAAAGTTACAGAAGTTGGACTGAGATTCTTTGTTTTCAGTTTTTAAACAAAAATTATTCTGAGGAGTTGAAAAACAGAAGGAATATCAAGTCAACATGTTTGATTATTTTTTTGATTACGTGACTTTTTTAAAAATAACTTTACACAATTTACACAAGAAATTTTAAAAATAAAATACATAGGATCTACTATTTAAGAAACTGTTCAAAATGTTGTCCAATGTACTGTAAACAGTAATAAAGTCTGTTTTCGAACTCCTTTCTAACCTTTCGGAAGACTATCAGCGTTTTTTCTTGCGCATATTTTGTGAAATTTTTCCAGTAATTAGTATTAAACCTCGTAATGTACCTCTTGGTACTCCTAGGTTTATATCTTGTTCGGATGTTTATCTAACCCTCTTTTAACCCTAGAAACCGTATCTTTAGTTCATCTGTGCATATCAGTTTAATTACTGCTTAAATTATGATGGTTGGTTTAAAAGCAATTTTGCCAAGTACTAGTTAATGGTATTTTAATAATGAAAAATGTTATCAAATGTTCTCTTTCACCTAGGTGTATGTAGTCTCATAAGTAAAGTAAACAAAATATTCAAAAGTGAAAGAAACTTTTCCATTGCAAATGAGAGACTTATAATAATTAATATTAATCGAATCATAGTCGTGCGTTTAAAGGGAAAGTTAGCTAATTGTGTACTTAATAACTTTTACTTTGTGATTTTTTTATACTTGTTTTTTTATATTTTTATTAGTTTGTATTTATATAATTTTAAAAGGTTAAAGACTTAGATCCGTTAGCCCGGCAATAAAAAGCAATACAAAAAAAATACTATGAAACGCTTATACTCGTACGTAAACAAAAACTCTGATAAAGACAAAATTAATATTGAGAATTTAAGAAAAAGCAACGAAATTATAGTTGTAGAAGTCAATTCATAAAAAATTTATTGTATACCTAATTAATAATAGCCTCACGTTCTATGCATTTATAAAATATAACTGAGATATTCAAATACATACCCTATTACAAGGTTTAGTCGCCTAAACCAATATTTATTGATATTTATTTAATATTTCATTAAAATTTACAGTGAAAAATAGGCTAAACACATTTAACATCAAATATCCTGTATTTTATTGAGGTGTCAGTTCAATAATTTTAATTGGATTTTCCCAATAAAACTTAAAAATATGTGAATATATACATAATATATATGACTGTATTTTCTATGATATTGATACAAATTTATAATCAAAGTAAATGCAAATACTAAATAAAAAAAATATTTTTTTTATTAGAAACAGTTAAGAAAATGCAAACATTTCAATAAATCCAAATATTTGATTGTTAAATAAATCGACAAATATAGGTATCTACTTTTTGGTTCAATATTTTAAATTATTTCATACTTTTAATTTTAAGGAAAAACAACGAACTTTTATTAAAATTTTAAACCCGTTTAGAAGAAGAAAAGACATTGAATGTCTAGATGAGCATATAGCGTATATTTTTGAATTGTGTATTTTGCTAACGAAAAAGTGTGGTACGTATACATTCAATGTTTTTTATGTAAATATTTTTTAGTAAAACAACCTAGAAACGAATTGAAATAAATTCTTCGACTTTGATTTTAATTAAACGAAAGGGGACCAAATAATCTCTAAACTTTCAACGTTAATTGCTATCTCTTAAACTTGTGGAACCTATGACAATATGAAAAACATATCTATCGAGTACAAATAATTCGGTTTTGCCAAACAAATTGGAGTCGAATATAAAAATTACTTTGGCAGTGCCAATTCTAACTGTAACGCCCTAAATATACGAGAGTATTTAAAGAGTACAAAATTTTAAAAAATCGGTACACAGTTTTTTTTATGAAATTGTTTACAAAAATCGGCTTATTAATTCAAGAAGCAAAATTTCACACCTAAATTAAATTAATAAATTAATTTCTATAGCCAAATTCAAAATCTGCCTGTGATTGCTAGTTACAAGAAAATAATTAATTTTGGTCTAAAATGTTAATCTCATTTTGTGTTGGCCTTTAGTCAAGGAAAGTACATAATAGTTAAACCCATCATATTAAAAGAATTAAAAAAATTGACTTTTTATTCAAGATTAATTTAGTCATACTTCTTAAATAATATTTTAGTGTTACTTTTTACATTCAATTTTTAGCAAGGTTTGTAACCCTGTCACCCTTTGTTTTAGGCCTGACATGAGCCTTGAGTTGAAACTGGTAGTCGTCTTATAGTCTATTAGTAAATTTTATGTGGTACAGTTTTTGATAAATATTTTTATTTATGAAGAAGATAATGTTATGTTATACATAGTGGCCCATAAGAGCGAATTTCAACATACAATATGTTATCGCAGAGATTCTTCGAAATTATAATTGCACGTAGGTTAAATAAAAAGAAATTCTCCTGAATCTGGTGACTGTCTGCCGTGATTGGACAGATGGATACATGTCTACTACTAGTGCACTAGCGAGTATTGTTCTGCCTCTCTTTAATCTTTACCATCGCTTAATCTATACCGTTCTTCTGGCGTAATTATAATAAACACTTAACATACTGTATATCTTGTATCATGTGGAATATATGAAAAAATATTTTATATAAAAATAAGGTTCCATTACAGCGGGACAGCTTAAATGTTGATATTTTGAAATGAATTTTTAAGTATATTTCAATGAAAAATTGTATTATTATCTAGTAATAAATCTTTTTTATTTTTAAACTGCGGATTTCACGGAGTTATGGCTGCCGTAAGTTTTTACTATAGTTTGATATTTTGAAGTAACTGTCACCTGAGTGAAAATTGTTATATACAGGGTGTCTGTAAAAGGTCTTTACAAAAACATACCACATATTTCTTAGACCAAAATAAGTCGATTAAAGTAAAATTACCTTAGTACAAAGTTGCTTCGTTTGGGCTCCAGAGGGTCTTGAAGTTACAATTTTTAAATCGTTTTTCCTATATAAATTTAAAACGGCATATGCGATTTTGCTGAAATTTGGTATATTGGTAGAGTTTTATGTGGCAAAAAAAATGGTATTAAATTTTTTTCCGATAATAATACATAGGCGTACTTTAAAAAAGGTACTCTTGATAAGACTCGATTACTCTCATGGTTTTCACTAAATTTCTGTTTTAATAATTTAGAGTGTACAGGTTTCACAAAAATATTTATTTACAACATAATCAAAATAGAGATTTTACAAAAATTGTTCAAAATGTTCACCATTTTCACGCATACAAAGATTTATACGTCGAAGAAAATTAAAATGTATCCTTTCCATAACTTCTTTATCACCTCTAAGATTGTTTATTGCATCTTGAATACGTTGCCAGAGTTGGTTCTCATTTTCTACAGGTTCCCTGTAAAATGTGAATTTCAGATGTCCCCATAAAAAGTAATCCATCGGTGTTAGGTCTGGGGAACGTGGTGGCCAGTATACAGGTACGTCATTACCTCTGCCTATCCATTTGTGGGGATATTGTTCATTCCAGTAGTTTCTAACGTTTAAAGAAAAATGTGGTGGAGCTCCATCTTGCATAAACCACATATCTCTCCGAAGTTGGAGAGGTAAATCTTCTAACAATTCTGGCAACGTATTTTGTAGAAAATCCAAATAATTTTCTCCAGTTAATCTTCGTGGAAATATGACAGGACCAACAATGAAATTACCAATTATTCCAACCCACACATTAATTTTGAATTCGTGCTGAAAATGGTTTAATTTATTGCATGCGGATTTTCAACGGCATAAACATGTTCATTATGGGTATTAGTTATACCTCTTCTTGTAAAACCCACTTCATCGGTAAAGAGAACCTTCTTGACAAAGTTTGGATCTCTTTCTCTTTGCATATTAACAAATCGACAAAAACTCAACCGAATTTGAGGATCATGGACTAATAATTCTTGTACTGGCTTCTTATGGTATGGATATAGCAATTGTTCTCTAAGAACTTTATGAACGACATCTTTACACACTCCTAGTTCCCTTCCAATTCGTCTGGTGCTTAATTCTGGATCTTCTTCAACACGTTCTAAAATGTCTTCTTTAACTTCAGGAATCCTTACAAAACGTTCTCTTCCATTATCAACAGTGTTGGGAGCAAAGGAACCGGTCTCCCGAAGACGTCTCTCAACAGCAGCAAAAGTTGGGTGGCTAGGTACACGACGATTTGGAAACCTTTCAGAGTAGACCCTGACACTCTCTCGAGCATTTCCTTCACAAAATCCTAATATCAGTAACATATCGGTATATTCTGCATTGGTATATTGTACAGCCATATTAATAAACCGCGCATTTGTTTTTTTACTTATTGAGTCAGATAGAACACTTTCAATTGTTAACAAGAGATTAGGTGTTAAAACTTGACAATATTTTTATTTAGATGAAATTATAGAAACCAACAATAAATGTTTTAGTATACATATGCAGGCAAATAATTAATATTCCTCAAAAAATCGTACATGGCAAGAATCGAGTATAAGTCTGTTGGTGTTGAAGAAGATATGAAAAAAGTACATTTTTATGTTTTTCATTGTATAAAATTTTGTCCGATAATAATACATAGGCGTAGAACTTGATTTTTTAAATAATTGCACCTTTAAAAATTCTATGCCAATGGCAAAAAAGGGGTTTGAGTATGAAATTTGGATTGGGTACTCATCTACTACAAAAAAGTACCCTTGATAACACTCGATTTACTCTCATGGTTTTGACAGAGTTTGTATTTTAATAATTATTGTTTATGTTCTAAAATTACTAAAATGCAAATTTCGTCAAAACCATGAGAGTAACCGAGTCTTATCAGGAGTACTTTTTTAAAGTAAATGAGTTGCGCAATCTAAATTTCATACTCAAACACCTTTTCTTCCATTGGCGTAGAATTTTTAAAGGTGCAATTATTTAAAAAATCAAGTTCTACGTCTATGTATTATTATCATCGGACAAAATTTTAATACCATTTTTTTTGCGACATAAAACTCTACCAATATACCAAATCTCAGCAGAATCGCATATGCCGTTTTAAATTTATATGGGAAAAACGATTTAAAAATTGTAACTTCAAGGCCGTCTGGAGCCCAAAGGAAGCAACTTTGTACTAAGGTAATTTTATTTAAATCGACTTATTTTGCTCTAAGGAATATGTGGTTTGTTTTTGTAAAGACCTTTTACAGACACCCTGTAATATGAGAATCGTATATCTGTGATAGAAAATACTGTCGTTCAAAGTACGTAAGTCTGCCAAGAAGTTGACTGTTCATAACTAAAAAAGTATTCGATAGCTTTTAACGATTATGGACTCGTTAGATAGGTAATTTGATACTCCAAAAAAAATGTATTTACTACTATGCAGAAGTAAAAACGTATAATTTTTGGTTGAAATATTTTTTGTATTCGGTAATATTTGGTTAATTATAGACGTGCAGTTTGCTACACAAGGGTAAAAAGTATTTTTTGACATAAGCTGTTGTTTATAGTAACAAAATAATATATTTCCTTTATGCTTATTATTTTTATTTTACATATTATAGTTAAAGTGAGTACAAATATTGATATACATACATTAGTCGTAGGAATATTACTCCAGTCAAATTATATCAACCAAATTCTTTCAATTTACACGAACCTATATTAAAAAAGGATCAAATAATATGCTAAACAAAGCTATTTTTGTTATTTTTAAACATTACAATTGAATTATACGTTTATGTAAAATAAATTAAATAATTATTGATTTTAGGCTTTTTTGATAACAATATTGGTTCTTAAAAACCAAAGAAGTTCTTTAATTTTTTTATATCTAATAAAGTTTCACTGTTTCCACAAAATCCTTATCGACACCTCTGCCAATTAGCCCAAGTCTTCTTGTTTTATCCAGACTTATCTGAATTTTGAAAAATCTATTTGTTTAAATTTTTTGACTCTATATACAGGGCGAATCCTAAGTTTTGTTATAGGGTCGCATTGTATTACACAGATATAGCAGCTGCACTTTAAAGATACTCGTTGTAAATAAGCAACATATTCACAAGTTTATTATTGTCATAATTTACCACATTAAACTATTTAAATTCACTACTTCAGATAAACACGCTACTGAAATCACTTGCGACTGAATTACAATAACCCGTAAATAATAAACCATGTTTCATTAAAAAAACCGAAAACGTAAAGAAGATAAAAACATAATAAGACATTTTATTTAGCCTTCTCATGCATAAGTCCTGGCACGCATTTAGAATGAGTGTTTTGTCAAAAGTTACTTATAAAATATCAACTTGAAATTATTACTATTTAAGATATAACTTTATCCCAGCAGACTTAGCTTTTGACATTTACAAATGCCAATAATATTTAACAAATTAAAACGTTTACAGATGTTTTATTGTTACTATTTTCTTTGAAAACAGAGTAAGGTATTTTGTTTGCACTGTTATATGTGCGTTTATCATTTCCACTTAAATATTTAAAATGGATTAAATGTAGCACCCTGGGTAATAATATAAATAGATAACTTTTTAGAATATTAACTTATATAGCAAATGAGAAAAATATCATTTTATGATCAAAAATTTTTTTGGGTGCTATAACGGACTTCGAGAGGCTATATCTTCTATCACAGACATACTTGGAAATTCCTACTAAAAAACATAACAATTGAACATAACCCAGTTATAGAAGCAATAACGTTTTTAGATAATCTAATATGTAGTAATCCGAGAAATACTTATTGGAGAAATAGGGAAAAACCCTTCATCGTTCATATATATATTTATTTAAAAACACTGAATTTTGAACTATAGACTAGTGAATTACTCTCATGCTATAATTTTGAATTTAAATATCAGCTGACCCCGATAAAAGTTGAAAACCTAATGGGTACAAAAAACGATGAACTATAGCTTTAAAAAATTTCAAATAAATATCCTTCTCATATAAAGTTTTTTACTGATGGATCAGTTGATGACTTAAGTAATGCAGGATTTGGGGTTTTTAGTCCTGAATTAAAATATTAATTCTCTTCGAAATTACCATTGTGCACCCAGATTTGCACAGCAGAATTGATTGCCATTAATCATGCCTTACAAGTCATTCTGGAAAAAGAAATTGAGCAAGCCATAATATTATCAGATTTCAAAAGTGCTTTGCAAAAAGTCAGTCGTCCTGTATTTTCTAAAGAAACAAAGCATGTTTCATTTCTAACCAAAAGAGGTATTTTACTATCCAAAATGAATAGATATTCAGATTATCTTGGCTTGGATACCTGGACACTCTGATGTCTTAGGGAATTTAAAAGCTGACCAACTTGCCAATATAGGTAGAATTCTAAACACTCCAGCGAATGTCAAACTGCATTATTCTAGTATTCACCCGTTTATTAAGCAGCAAATTTGGGCTAAATGGTCAGATAAATTTAAACTTAATAATCAAAAGAAAAATTCGTTTTACTTCAAAGTTGTTCCGCAGGTACCAAAGTATCCATGGTTTAATAAGTTTGGATTTATTACTAGAAGACATTTAACTAATATCATTAGAATGAGAACCGGACATTGCTAACATCATCCCACCTCTTTAGAATTGGAGTCAAAGAAGATCCATTTTGTGAATGTGGTCAAGTTGGATCCCTTAATCATATTTTTTTAGAGTGTCCGATTAATCAAACCCTAACATTTGGTTTGTACAGTGAATTGACTAAAACTGGTTTACCTGCGCCTTTTAATATTTATATTATTCTTTTTAACCTTAACGAATCAAATTTTAAACTGTTAATTAAGTTTTTAAACATTTTTAAAATTAATTTGTAATACTTTATATGTTGTACTCCTGTTAAAACCATTTACATCGGTTAACACTAATATTAACTTTTGTGAATAGTTTTCTGGAATCTATTGAGTTTTCTGGGTAAATTGTTCTTTAGTACATAGCCCAATAAAAGAATAAAGAAGAAGACATACAATTGTCCTAATATTTGACTCAAGTGACAGTAACTGTAAAATATTAAAGTATGGTAAAGATTTACGGCAAGCCATAACTCCATGTAATCCGTGCCTTCTCCTTTACTAAAAAATTATTCATAGCACAATATTAAAAAAAAAACACTCAGTTATTGAGAGTTAAATAAAAATATTTGGTAAACAGGAAAATGAGTTAAGCTGAAACGTATGAGAGGATCAAAAGCCTATTTTTTATATAAAAGCATCAACTTTCCATTCTTTAAATATAAATAGTTCATTTTTTATTCTCTTATAAATATTAAAAATTTTAAACATACGAAACTACAGTTAGTAGTTGTGTTTTTAAATTACAATTACTAAATGTCAATGTCATAGCCTACTTGACACTTAATATTTAAATTTGTCGAAAACTATCCCTTTTAGTGCCTAAATGGGGGAGTAATGTTTTTAAACTTTTTTTTATATTTGATTTTGTGAATGTAGAACCTTTCAAGAATATTGTGTGAAAATTTGAGATGAATTGGAGCAAATCTAACGAAGATAAAGCGGTTTGAGTAACCGCGCCTCAGCACATCAGAAAATTCCTGCCCGGCTCGAGCACAAGGGCAGCTCCAGAGGAGGGCTATGGGAAACATGCCCCCCTCCCTCCTTAAGATGAAAATTTATACGATTTATGAGTCTTTTATTAAAAAAAAATATGCTAAAAAAAGAATGACTAAAGGCAATGGCTCCCACCGAAAATTCGTCTCGGAGCTGCCCTTGTCTGGCAGCTGTTTTGCTCTCTATATAATCCCTAACCTTACCTTTTACCTTTCTTTATAGAAATTTTAACACAAGTACAAACGTCTTTATACCTGTACTGTATATAATTTAGTGTAGCATTGGCCTGACATGTTCTTTTGCTTTACTAACCTACATGCAAGACATGAGAATCAGTAGTGGATCAAGCGCTCATGAATGAGGATTCAACGTAGACAGGATGCTTTAGACATCATGAACGATATCAACATCTTTTATGAACCTGGCATCGATGATTTGGTGTGAGATAAGCCAATAAAACACGTTCTATTTCAAATTTTTTGTGTTCAAAACTTTATAGCGTTTTTCCTACAACTCACGTTTCCAAAGTCGGTGCCCCTCATAACTTCAAACTAGTGCACCTATCATTTTGAAATTTTAAACACTATTTCTGTACAAAATTTACGAAGTAAAGCTGAAGAGTTTTTTTAAATTTGTTAATATTTTTTTTATTTTATAATAAATGAGTCGCGTTTTTCTAGTTTAAAGTGTTCCCAAAAAGTGAAAAAATGAAATTTTAAAAAACCGTTCCAATGTTATCTGGGAAAAACGATTATCTAACGTGAAAACTTTGATTTTTTTATTTCTGATGATCCAGCACCGAGTTAGGAGGGGCACCGCAATTCTACTTTTTTTCCAAGACGCTTCCGAATAATTGCTGCCATTTTCGTAGTTTTTAATATTTCTACATGAAAATTTGACACAGTATTCTTTAATTGTTATACTTTAATGTATTAAAAATTTAAATATACAGATTTTAACCGTGTCATCAAAAAGTTCACAAAAATGTGTCTTGCACGAAAAAACCTTACCCTCCCCCTTAAAGTATTGAATTGTTGATATGTATAATATACTTGGATTCCTATTAGAAACAAACGAAGTTTTAAATGTTCTAAAAATGGTAAGTTGATAATAAAAGATCAACATTTGATCTGCTTAAACGTTTCATCTAATACTTATCTTTGTATTTACTAAATATAGTTTCATTTAACCTTAACTAAGTCTTGGTATTAATATTTGTTATGAGCATTTTTTCAATAAAATTCTAGTTTTTTACAAGTTGAAAACGTCGTACTATTTTAAATAAAAAATCCTAATATTGGACTTGATTTAAAAACATTTCCATTTAAGCTATCCAGCTGTACCAAAACATGTTGTATATTTAGCAGTATTTTAGTAATATACAACAATGTAAACCCTATAATTTTTATTGAAAATATTTTCTTATACTTCTTATAATAAGCAAGATAATGGTCTTCTACGCACTAACGGGATTTCAGCATCTAAATTCCAAATAGACAAGCTTCAATTATTCTCTGCAGAAAGCTAAATAGGTAGCGATCCCTAACAGCTAACTTACCGAAATATTAAGAAAACTAACTTCTAAACTTAACTGTGGATCTAAGTTGAAAATAAAGCTAGATACCTAGAAGAAGATGTTGAAGAAAGAATATAACCCAAGGTTGAAATAAGTTATAGAAGTAATCAACGTGCAAAAACGCAATAAATCGCCATGAATTAATAAAATACCTGTAAAGCTATATCAACTAAGTGGAAGTCATAACCAGTAACAAAGATATGGGTATCTAAGGCTACCATAGAGTGGATAGACGAACAGGAAGGAAGACAAATACCCACCGAAAATATGTATCGTTAAGGAGGCCTTAAAAATGCTGAAAAGATAAAGTGTCTAAAGATACGCATAATCTTACAGAAATAAGTATTTGGAATAGAGTTACTATAGAGACACTGAAAGAATAAGCGAAAAATAAGATAGACCAGGGCTTAATTTGGAATATAGTGCCATAGAAAGAAAAAATATGAATATAATACGTCAACTCTATTATTTCAGAGATTGCAGATAAATGTAATGAGACAAAAATGGGTATGTCTTTTTCGAGATATAATGTCAAATGTTCACAAAAAAAATGTAAGAGTAATTATTAGCTTATTTCAATGAATAATTAAAACATATATGTATGAATAGAAAATTTAGGTGTGAAATTTTTTGTGGAATTATATACTCAAATACTAGTCATAAGTTTACTACCATTGATAAAAAAAAATCCTACAACAAATACTTTTGTTCAAAATTAAAAGATTAAACCTGATTTCATAAAATCATATTTCACAAAACTTTCATTTATTTCAATTCGTTTTTTTTTTTTAATAATACTAGTCATTGTCCGTGTTAATTAAGTTAAAGGCCATGTTTTGATATATCTATACATGAATATAGGTGCCCACAAATGGGTACGGAATTTTTGTAAGACATGCATACTCTATCGAGGAGTGTAATATTTAAAAAGATATCTTAAATTTTCATTATTCAGTTCAATTCAAATGCCAGTTTAATATTAATGACTTTTTTACCATAATAGTTATAGTAGAAAATTCGGGAATACATTTTTGAATATGAACCAAAGCAAAAATTAAAAAATCTGCATCCAGTGGCAATAGCTAAACTTGTTTTTTTTTTATTTAACTTCAATAAAAATGTTCCACCTTCAAACAATATTAATGTGTGTTTTAATTGAACTGAATTCTGATGAAAATAAAGTGTAAAACAATTAAGATTGAAGTTTGTGATAGTTGTTTAAGGTATGAGGAAGGTTATAAATGTAAGGTCAAGTAGAAGTGCATCTTAACAAAACTTTAATAAAATAAATATATTAAAAAAATTTCAAATTTCACGGGAAACAAACGAAAGATAAATTTATTTCTTTAATAAATAACTATTTAAGATCATTTTCCAATTATTAGATATCAGATTTAAATTTAGATTAGAAGCAAATTAAAAGAAATTGAAGAAATTGAATTTTTCGTCACTTGTTTCCTACAAAATTTTTCCATAAATAATACTCTAGTTAATTTAAATTAATTAAAAATTAAACAAATACAAGCGCTTTCGTAGAAGAATATTTGGGTAATAATATTTATATCACGTGATCTTTCTGAACACTCTATGTATAGAAATACAGTGTATACAAAATAGGCTCCCATCAAAAATATAATAAAGAAAAGGAAACATTTTAAAATTTTAATGACGTCTCTAAATAATTTTTGTATGAAACACAATTTATGATTTGAATTTTATTTTATTTCAAGATTCACAAAACAAATCTACCATTACATACGCATATATCATCGACAAGTAACAAGTTGGAGCTATGTGACATAAATGATAACAGTGTTACCAACTTAGAAATAATTCATATAAAACAAACATAACTATAGGCGCTTTCCTTTTACAAATTTACTTAGTTAGTTTGACTTACATGTGACGTCAGTCAGATATTTTACTAAGTAATTTTATCCCAGAAAATTATAATCACAAGGAACGGTCTTTTAAGTAAATTACCTTACTTGTATTATTTTGACAGAAGACAGAACCAGAGAGAAGACATAATATGTCTTATCTCTGGACAGAACTCTAACCTTAAATTTTATTTTGCTACAGGCTACAAGTATAAACAAATTTAACAGATAGAATATGGATAGAGTAAAGAACAAAATAAAAGTCACGATTTTGGTAAATGTATAAATATAATTATCTTTTAGTTTAATAACATTTTTTTATATATTTTAACACCATGATAATATATTTCAGGTGGAGCTGAAGACATTGAGTTATCCTCGATTTGGGTTGCCTCTTCTGTGATCTCTATTTCATTTTGCTCTTCATCCACATTCACTACTTTTAAAACATTGGCTTATTTTCCGCGTTATAAGTAATTAATTTTTGCGGAACACTTAAAATAGATTCGTTGGCTAAAATTTAAAAAAATATACAGGGTAGCTGTTAAAGATGGAACCAAACCTATAGTGCTTAAACGGTTCAACATACAAAACCCAAAATTTCAGAATATTAACTAAATATATTTGCGCATATTAAAGCCCAAAAATTATTTTTTTTATAATTACAAAATTTTAAGCATGGCCGCCATCTTGATTTTTTTAAATAGCAATATAGGTCATGTGATATACCATTTAAAAGGGTTTAACATCCTGATTACAAAAATGTATCACACATGGGGTCTAAACACAAATGCACAGCCTCCTACGCTCCCTATTAATAATATCCTTTCTGTTGTGTTAGACCCCATGTGTGATACATTTTTGTAATCAGGATGTTAAACCCTTTCAAATGGTATATCACATGACCTATGTTGCTATTTAAAAAAATCAAGATGGCGGCCATGCTTAAAATTTTGTAATTTAAAAAAAAATAATTTTTGGGCTAAAATATGCGCAAATATATTTAGTTGAAATTCTGAAATTTTGGGTTTTGTATGTTGAACCGTTTAAGCACTATAGGTTTGGTTCCATCTTTAACAGCTACCCTCTATAATGCTTATAGTTATTCAAAGCAACGCGTATTGGTTCTCCATGCCTCTAACAGGAACTTTTCGTAATAGAAATTTAAACAACACAGATCATAAATAAATAATAATAACTACGCATAACCTCAATCAACGCCATAACCAACAAAACGACCATAAAAACATTATGATCTGTGACATAAAACATCAACTTGTTTACTCCCCTTCTAACTTAGATAAAAATCTTATTTCTTAGCATGGTCGAGAGGAACCTTATTATGGGGAAGGGGAGAGTAAACATTCTTAGTTTGCTTTACTTTAGTACTTATAAATGGAACGTGCAAAATATCAAGGTCACATCGATCTAAGTAAAATTTCCTAAGTATTCTGGTAAAAGGAAAGCAACAAATATTTTAAATAATTTTATACAGACTTCAACAGTAATAATAGTGAATTAATAATTATAAAAATAAAATAGAATAAATAATATTGTGGTAAACGCGACTATACTGTCAGGCTTTATTATACTCGTCACTCTTGTTCGAGAGCCGCAAAGACAAGCGGTATTAAAAATTAAACGTTTTTTTACTCTAAATGTCCACATAGTTAATGGCTGTGTAGCAAAACTTTTAAACACACAAACAGATTTGAAAATGTACCTATGTATGTTTAAAGGATTTATAGGCCACAAAAATTAAAAAAAGCACTTATTTAGGCAAATATTTTTATTTAAAAAGGCAGAAGTCCTAACATATAAGCAATATAAATGGGCAATATAGGCAATTGCCTTTAACTCTATATAAAGCGAATTAACTTAATATTAACCTAACATAAATATAATAAAACTAAATAATTGTTCATAAATAATTAAACATTGTAACCACTTAAAATTTTATCATTAATAGCAACAATTAAGTGCTTTTCTATATTTTCTGTTTTAAAACTCTGTCTTCTATAATTTAAAATTAATTTGTACATGGAAAATGAACGCTCTACCTACATCAACAAATGTAATTGGAACATATTTAAGAGCAGATAATAAATCTGGCTCAATTTGTAATTCTTCGGAAAACGTCCCACTGAAAACATAAGCAACATCAGATACAACAAAAAACCTTCGTTCTTGTCCAAAACAAATTAAATTTTTTTATAAATTAATTGACCAGGTACTAATTTAATTTTTAATTATCTTATAATTTAACTGACTCACATTAACGTTCGGAACCTTTACCGACAATTTTGTTTGATCTGCCATAGGCGTAGATACCTACCTCATTTTATAAATTTATTTTATTAATACTTTTAATATATATCATATGCAAGAAAGTAAATCGAATAATTATAAATTGGACGTTATTATACGCCCTTATTTAGACAGATGCACTTAATTGTAATCTTACTTGGACTTAAAAAAATCATTATAGCTCGTTAAATTGCTACAACTGAATATAAAATTATAAAACGTAAAAAAGAGAGTAAAGTGTACCTGCCTGTAAGGGCGTTTGGTTTAAACAATGTACCAGACGTGAACTGAACCCCTTTTGTACCCCACTCGTTCTTTTTCTGGAAAACGAAATTTCAAAGAAAAAACCATAAAGGAAAATAAATTCCTTGCAAATAAAACAAAAGAAAAAGAAACAATTCAATTCTAAAGTATCTTTATAAATAATCATGACAGTCTGAATCCTCTGAACTAGAGTCATCATTTGGTTGAATTATGATGGGTTGTAAAGAGGGTAATACAACATACTCATCTTCTTCTTTGATAACATGTTCAACACAGTTTTTTCAAAGCTCTTGGCTGTCTGCTGCTAGAACTTTCTTTACGAGTTATACAACTTCTTTACTCAGTTCTGGAGACTGATTACATTTTCGTAATTCTGATTTTAAGTTTGCCAATATTAACTCTATAGGGTTAAATATGCAATAGTAAGGAGGTAGTCTGAGAAGAGTTTGCACAGCTTGTCAATATAATACATTTTTTCTAACTTTATACCTTTAATAACAGTAAGCAATTCTTTGTTTGTTGGTCCTTTTTTACTATCACTGGCAGGAATAGGAATATTTTTTTCAGACATAAAAGCTAAAATTTGAGCTTTTTTACTGCTACTATTTGGTATTTTAAGGAGTTGCCACGAGTGGTAGAATGCGTTGTTCATAACGATTACTGACTGTGGTGGAATGTAAGGTAAAAGCTGTTCATTAAACTGTTTTTCAAATAATTCTGCTGTCATATCTTCATGATAATCAGCTGCACAGTTTTTAATTTGTTTAGCAGATAATAATAAAGCATTAGGCACGAAACCGTCTTTGCTTCCAGCGTGTACTATTATAATCCCTTTAGAACATGGCCCACTCAAACAGCAATTTTTACTACTGCCAACCCAACGGAAATTTACTACATCGTGACTGTCAAACCATGTTTCATCTAGATAAATTATGTGTCTATTAGAACTTCTGTAGCCTTTTATCTGACGCAAATAATCTTGTCGCCATTGAACTATCCTTGACGATTCGGTGATTGCCATCTGTTTATTCAATTTTTTGTGTTTAAAACCACATGCTGACAAAACTTGACGCAATGTTTCCAAACTGGTATAAGTGTATCCTGGAAAATCTGCCACCTTTTGCTGTATTACTTCCAATGTCGGAACCCTGTTCTCCTTATACAAACTATTAATTGTCCGTATAAAATCTTGGCTAGCTCTGTCAACTGATTTCAGTTTTTCTTTACATGTTTTTCGGTTTTATGAACAATCCACAGCAACCCCTTTCGTGACTACCGGATAAACGGAAAATTTATTTACTTTAGTTAATTCAGCAATTGTTATTATTAACGCATTATCAGACTGCTGAATATTTTCCATTTTTAAACATTCGAATATATTTAAAATAACTTGTTGTGTTTGTATATCTAAATCCTTATCGTTAAAGTCATACCTGTCTTTAATCTCACTACACTGTGCAATTTCATTTTTTTCATTCGCCCATGGTCTAAAGAACGCCATATTTATATTTATTAAAAGAAATTTAAATTAAACCAACCACACATACAAAACACACCGCACGACAGTACTCCATTGATATCGCAGACTGTCTTCTAGGAATATTTTCGAACACCTGCTTTCCGTAAACCTTCGGCCAATACAGTGCATTTAAGTTTTCGATTCGATGTTTTCATTGGTTCGTTCAACTGATGGTTCGTTTAATATTTACCGCTTTGTATAAGGGGAGTAAACATTATTTTTCGTTTCTTAATTTGGCATGAGTACCGTGCGTATATATTAAATATTGATGATTCCCCACATAACTGTGTTCTGCAATTGACAATGGAAGGACTATATCTCTTGTCTTACTAATAAGGTAATTGTGCTATTAATTTATAATTGCTATTAATATATGCAAGTTGCTTTTTCAGTTTTAGATTTTTCTATATTTTTTGCTCATTGACTTGTTTCGGAAATATCATCGGTACATTCTATTTCATTGCAGTCTTCAAAGTAAAAGAAAACTGCTTCGAACCACGTTCCCCACCTTATAATTACTGGTTTAGGTGGCAAAGGGACACCGAAAAGTCTTTATTTATATATCTGCATCCTCAATGAAGTCTTCAAGAAAACTTTTTTATAACATTTTTAAAATTATTCATCAACGAAAACAGATTTCTTATTTTTTCTGCAAATCGATAAAAACTGCAGTGAATTAAATTGAAATAAAAATATTTAAATTAACAGCAGCTTTTAACACATTATATGCCGCAGCCTCTGAAAGCATTAGATCTATTTTACTGACTGGTATAGTATTGGTTAAGAATAGGTTTGTTAAATTATTTTGTATCATATTACTTATGGATATATTGTTTGTTTATTTGCTCTACTTCTTTAACGGCAATATAATAAGGTTTACTTGAAAAGTTTTCGTTTATATCATTAAATTAGCTATATTTCTGCTATCTGCTATATATCTGCTGTTGTTTAGTCCACAATAATATACAAGAAATTGTCCTCTAACTGACGTTTAATTTTTGAAATACATTCCATATAACATTTGTCCATTGTTTGTTTCCTTAATGTACTCTCCTCCAGTAAAGATTTAATATTAATAAAATATTTTAGAAAAAATAACTTAAAAGTAGGATGATTAATTTTATATAGAAGAATTTCGGATGCAATCGTCATCTGGCATAAATCAAATTTAATTGTGTCCTTATTTTTAAATTACTCAAACTATTCCTTAGATATGTTTGGATTAATTAGAATTTTAACACCACTCTGGAATTTAGTTACGGGATGGGCGAGAGAAAGAAAAAAACGAAACTTATTAATTTGATGTACAGTTTACAAAATGCTTCTTGTCTTTTTAGAGAAAGTTCCAGATATGGTCGGATCCATGCCCTTAACAAGTAATCTTTCTAAACAAACTTACAAAACGTCTAAAACCTTGTAAAATATGCGTTTTTTACTTATCGTCATACGCAACAAAACAGTCCACGTATGTATACTAATAATGATAATTGTTCATAAATGGGTAGAAGGATAGGGATTTTCTAATAGTTAAGCCTTAAGTTCGAACAGGTAAATTTTTCTAAAAAACCATTAACAAACAAACCATTGATATTCCATTATTGATCCAAAATTTTAATATAGAAAGTTTTAGTTATAGTAACATGAATAAAATCATAAATAGGTAACAATATTTTAAAAAAGGTAGAAAAAAGTGCAAAAATACCTGGAATAGGCAAAAAAATGCCTTTAATATGAGCTTTATTAATAAATATTGAAACGTCCTTAAATGAATCTTTAACCTCTTCAAACAATAAAAATTTCCAGTCTTAAAGATTTATATTATTTAATCATAGGTTTCTTTTCCTAGGAACATTGTTTATGAACCTATTCCAATACTTTTTTAAGTGTATTATTTCTTCTGAGAATATTTAAATATTGTCTTATTTTATTTATCTCTCAAGTGATTTTTTACTCTCGGGATTAAAAGTAGCATTTGAGTCCCTTGGTACATAATATACTACTATTAGATTGCTTCTTATCCTAGGATGGTCTTTGTGTTCTAAGTGTAAAAAATACATTCATCACAAAAGGTTTGTTCCAGTCTGAAATCCTCGAAAAATTACCACTATCAACATAAACAGAAAGTTTTTCTATATTGTTTTAAAAATTCGAATGCGAATGCGAAAATTCGAAATCATAAACGCGAAATCTTTCGAAAAATATACCCTCATTTTAAAATGTAAAATATAAGGGTGTACGTACAAAATATATATCAAAAACGAATTTAATAAAGTTTCAACAACTGGTCACCAAATCATTCTGACAGTTTCATATAAAAAGAACAGAGGATGGGGAGAAAAACCAATAGACTGAAATGTCAAGCTGCGGGATATTATTTTCTTTGACTAAAATATTTCCAACGCATGTTTTAGTATATTTTATTGTTACAGTTATTTTCTTCTGGGTAGTAAATATTTAACGTTTTATTGTCTTGCTAATAAAATGGATGTAGTAAAAATTGTGGTTTGTCAAAGGTTAGAATAAAACTAAAATTGTTGTTGCTCGAAAACACTACTGTTGTAATAATTTTTAGAGCATCTAGCTACTTGGCCATTATATATTCTAATTACTAATTAGGTTAGTCTACGGGATAGATGGCGAAATAAAACCTAATACAAAATCAATACTGAGATCAGCTGGGCAAATCGATATAATTGAGAATAATAATAGGTGTACAAGAATAATTTTTGAACCCGACGAACGCAAATGACACTGGACACGAAAGGCATGACGATGATAATAATTAATAATTTTGTGGAGCTGAATGTTGGATATTTACATCATTAGGATAAGGTATTTAAAAGTATTGTTAATCGATCGCTTGCTTTTCTTAAAAATGGCTGACCTTGCTAAATTCATAGCACAATCTATAAATTACACTATAACTATAAATGTTCTAGTGTATTCGACTTAATTCTAGTTAGAGAAATACTATATAGACGCTCAACAAAGTTAGTGTTGGGCTTACATTTATTTTTTTTACAAAATCTCCTCCATATTCTCTTCTCTTACACTACCTGTTATTTTGGAGAAATACAGGTTGTCCCAAAATTCCGTGTAGATTGAGCTACTGTATGTTGGTGAGATCAAAATAAGTCGTTTGAGCCAAAACTACCTATATCACAAAATGCTGAGTTTGCCTGTGAGGAAGCTTTAAAGTTGAAAGAAAATTTTACAATTTTGTTAATAAATCAAAAACGCTTCGTACAGTTTTGATAAAATTAAAAGCAAAAATTATACCAACTGAACTCATGAAAGGCTAAAAACCACCCTAATCCTACCATAAATGACAGTATTTTTTTGGGCCGACCCAATTCCCTCAATTTTTTTTATGAAGAGCTGTATTTGTAGCATTTCTTACGGAGAACTGTATTCATTCGAAGCATTTTTTGTCTCTTGCAAAAAAACATGCATCTTACATGGTATATGAGTAAAACAAATTTTATGGACTGATGGTTAGTGACTTAAAATTTTCAAGAAAACTAAGTTGGCGATTATACCCAGCAAACATTTTGGTGTAATTTGACGTCGATACTACCTAAATTATATATAATAAATTTGGTCGCAAAATTAGATTTAACCATAATTAAGTAAAATTTACGTTGGCTCGACGTGGATTCGACATAAGTGGAGAATAAGACGACGTCGAAATTTGGTTTTATTTACCAAAATAGGTAGAATTACATCTAAGTCCACATTGTAATAGCCCAGTACGTTTGGTTAGTAATACCTCTCTAGGGAAATTTGACGTCAGTATAACGTTAATTCGACGTTGATTTTACTAAGTTTAGGTAGAAACTACCAAAATATTTGCAGATGACGTATGCCTCCAAGTGTACGAAAAGAAATTTTATACTTATTTGGTATTTTTATCTATATATAAGTAGAAATATTGTAAGAAGTCACCAACACAACTAAAACATATACCTAATTCACATGAAAGATTGAAAATAAATAAATGTCAGTGACAAAAATATATGTAATGTAATTGCGGTGAATATACAGTTCACGCTGGTTGAAATTAATGCGAAGAAAATTTTGTCGTGCATGTTAACAGTTCTACTTAGAAAAATAACAATGCCCTTCCAAAATACTCTCTAATTAATAAAAATATGAAAAAAAATATGATCGTGTAAAAAAATAATAATAATATTATGAGCTAAATCTATGTTACGTTTGTTGTGTATCACTTTAGAAAATCAATAATGTTACGTTTTCCGGTATTGTCATTCGTATGTTTTAGTTATGGTCATTTTAAAAATTTAAAATTTGGAATCGTACTTCAATTACGTTAAGAAAATATGGCGTATTGTGCGAATTTGACCTAAAAGTTATTATGACTAAGGAAATCTACGTATTTTACAAATACCTTTTTACTAAGTTGAATTAACTTCAATTTCACGACATATTAGTTAACTTTACCTATTTAAAGGAATAATAACTTATAGGTTTTATAAAAAATTTACCTATAGGTAAATATAACATATTTAGGTCACGTTGTTCTTCTGCACTTGAGATTTTAGACGTGTCACTTTACGATAAAAATCGGAAGTATAACGATATGATTTATTATTTTTCTAACTCATTTCATTAATTATTTTTCGCACTCATTTAAAGCTCTATCTACACCACACGTAAATTAAGATTACGACTGTAATGGTTTTTTTAAAATGGCCGAAATTCTTAAGAATAATGACGAAGACAGTAACTAAACAACCTAATTGTTAAAATAACCTAAATAATATAAATTTTTCAAATAGGTCATGTATGACTCTTTTTAAATTGGTGGTTTTTAGTTGAATTTACTTTGTGGTAGATTTTTCAGGTAATTGCTACAACAAAGTTAATAAATATTTCTTCAAGATGACTTATAGGTCAACTAAATGAGTATTCGACTATTTGGTTGAAATTAGGTAGATAAACAGGTAGAATTTTGCTACGATCTCGACCTAATATTACTTTAAAGGAGAGTAAATAAAAGCGGCCAAATAGGTTACTATGGAGGCATAAAATTACGTAGAATTTTTAATCAAATCTACCTAGTTGGATATTCTACTAGAAAGACGATTTTTAGTTGCCAAACAGGTAGATATTACCTAAATATGGCACCTAATTTTACTACAAAGGAAATTTAACTTTGAAGTAATTGTTGGTTATTTTTTTTAGTAGTTTTTCCCTTGCTAATATGGTTACTTTTAAGCAGATTTGTGTAAAAGGTAGATTTCTTGGTATAATTTACGTAAATTTAAATATAAATTAAAACCGTTTGGTATATTTACATTAGAGGTATATTTTTCTACTCAATTTTACGTAATAATTACCTTAATAAGTAAATTCGTCTTTAACAAAGTCGATTTATAACTAATGTTATAGAAAATATTTGCTGGGTAACTACCGCAACCCGAACACTGTCAATTTTAACTTTATTACAATGGGCGTAGGTATCTACTGAAAAATGACAATTGAAAGAGAAGGATAATTTTTTTTACAATAAATGATCAATATGACCACCTCCTTCGTTCATGCAGATTTCAATTCAGCGCAAGAGTTCACAACATTTTGATTTCTACCACGTAATTATTGTTCAATGTTGTCGATACTTCATAATCTTTGGTTTTCAAGTGACCCCAGATAAAATGATCACAATGATTACTGCCCAGTGATCGAGGTGGCCACTGAATAGGAGCATCCCGACCTCATCCTATCCATCTTCCATTGTATTGTTCGTTTAAATAATCTCCCAGAATGCGGGAAAAATGAGGTGGTACACCATCGTGCATGAAAAATATGTCATAACGTAAATTGAGCGGTAACTCTTCTAACAGTTGAGACAAATCTTGACGTAACAAATGCAAGAAACTTTTACCGTTAAGACGATCTGGCAATATAATGAACCAATCAAGTAGGCGTCAATAATACCTACCCATACACTAATTTGAAGCTCTCGTTGAAAATGTTTCTCTTTAATGGCATGTGGATTTTCATCCGCGTAAATATGTTCTTTATGTGCATATGTTATACCACATCGTGTAAAGCATGACTCGTCTGTAAACAAAATTTTTATGTGAAATACTGGATCGGCCGCTCTGCGCTCTTGAATGACTTTTACAAAATGCAAACAAAAATCAGGAGGTTCCTGGACACATTGAATATAAAAGGGATGAATAAGTATCTTTCTAATTATTCTGCTGAATGTGCTTTTCGAAACCCTAGTTTGGCATTCAAGTCATCGGGTACTAATTGCGGGATTATTTTCAGCTATTTCAAGTTTTCCCTCTTCTGCATCAGGAGTTCTGGCTTGATGGGGTCATCCAGCATTAATTCTGTCTGATTTGAGTTAACCAGTTTCTCGAATTCTTCTCTCGATAGAAGCAAAAATCTGGTGATTCGGAATCGGCCTTGTTGGAAAGCTTTCATGTTATAACCGAACACTCTTACGACAGTTGTCATTACAGAAACCAAGCCTAGCAACATATTAGTTTGTTTATTAAATGTGTACTCCATATCAGCCACAAAATGATTGAAATAATTCTTCCACAAGAACTTTGAAGCGAAACAAAAAAATACAATAAAATGAGTAGTATCATGGTAGGATTAGAATGGTTTTTACCCTTCTATGATTTCAGTTGGTTATATTTTCTGCTTTAAACAATGGCTCTTCAATTAAAATAGCTACATACCAAATTTTATAAAAAACAAAGCGTTTTTGAGTTATAATAAAAAAAGTTTTTTTGTACAACTATCAATTGACATTTCTACATCTCCATTGATGCGTAAATGTTTATTTTTTTCACTGTCAAAATAATTCACAAAATAAACAAGAATTATTACTTTTTGAAGGATTTATTTTTAACAGAGTCAATTATTAATTAATTATTCATCATAAAACAATTTCATCTATTGGAATAATAATTGATAGTAAAACAATTACTTCTAACATAAATTCCCAAAGATGTTCCATGTTGCTGCTGATCAGAAACGTTAGATATTTCTTGAAGAATTGACTCCACAATTTTATCAGATATTTTAATTTGTTTGGAAGAAGATGGACAATTCAATATTTTGTTAGAAATCTCAATTTTGTTATTCAAACTATCTTCTATATATGTTTCTGTTACGGAGGCAGATTTCCAGCTACCGTGACGTTTTATGGATGTAATTTTGCCCGCTACATTGGCCAGAAGAGTAACAGAGCTTTTCCTAAAACACTGACCTGTATAGCTCTTATACATGTCTATTCCAAGCCAGTTTGCAATCAAGCTGGGAATTTCTCCCATTTTATTTATCCCCACATGTTGGTTAATACATATTCCTCTGGAATATTTAAAAAAATAATCTATTACTTTTTGTATGAGGCGGCCGTAGTGCTCTATACTTGCTGTATATCTTAATATAATCAGAATTTGAAACAGTAAACGTTCTTGAAAATACCCTACAAGAAAAATGACACGTTGTGAGGTGTGGTGAACGAAAGGGCTAGGTGATGATCCTATTTCGACAAATCACATGGTTTGGAAATTGCCAGATTTCACAACGTACCCGCACTGCTAATGGAGCCACCGCTTCATTATTATAGCGAAAGTAAAAGTTGGAAAGGCTTTTGATAGATAGAGAGGGGGTAAACGTCAAACTATGTCGGACGGCTTCGAGAATTTCTTACCTGCCAGTGTCGTTTCATAGAATAAATAATTTTAAATTGTTATTGGCGGAACCGGACAATCGCATGTATTTATGGACTATAAATAATTATTAAACATGTATTATAATATTCAAATCATAATTTTACAAAATTTTAACAGATATTCACAATTTATTAAACTATTTACTCGAAATTGTTATTAACATCTATAAAATAATTTTGTACGCCAATGTAACGCGTCCACTTCGGTGAAATCCGCGGCAAACCTGTCAATTTATGTGTATAAAGTGGGAGAACTGGCAAAAGCCTTTCCAACTTTTACTTCTGTTCTACTAAATAGTAATACACAGGAAACGTAATCGAAAGCGTCCCTACCACCTCCTAACGATACGACGCGGTGGTCAGGGTTTCTTAGAAATTCTTATTATTTTGCCCCACCCTGTATAAAGCAATGTTGATAATGTTGTCAATATTCATTTTTTTCTAAGCGGACATTCATATAGTTGAGTTTCGTCTTGTTTTCCAAGTTTATTCATTTTCTTTCTGCCTATGGTTAGGTTCGTGTTTTTTTAGGGTTCATTTTAATTTCCATATCCAAAAAAACTCTTGTCATTGCGATGTCTATTATGATTATCAAGATTTTTCATTTCTTTAACAACCATTTCATTCTGAGGTGCTTGATACCAATTATCATATTGCACTTCATGACACTGATGATGTTTTTCCATTATCTAAAAGTATAAATGGTGTACAATACAATAAAAAAGTTAAATGGTATATTTTTTATCGATTTAATAATAATTTAAACGGGGTTAATCTATATATTCTCACAAAAATCCAAAATCCGATTAAAATGATCTAAATAAAAAATTTGAGGTCGACTAAACTTGGTCGAAATCCCTCATATTATTTCATTTGGAAATGGTAAACCCATGTCTGCTCATCTGCTCATTGCATTTAAATAGCTAAATGCTGCAAGTAATGTCATGTCCGCGTTATCAGTGCAGAGTATGTGGTAAAGTGATTTACGAAATCCAGCTTTCCTCTGAACAAACAGTTCTTGGACCTATCTGGCTCGTTAAGTTTGCATTTATTCCACAATGGTGCGTACTGTCTAGATAAATTTCCTGATTTTAATTATTTGAACTTCTTTGGCAAAACAAATTATTCATTCTAGAGTAATTAATTCATGTTAGTTGTCTTAAATTACTTAAGAAACAATCTTTTGTACTAAATTTAATTTCACTATATAGTAGAGTATATGAATTAAAATATTCGCTCTACAAAACGATTTACCTCTTACTCTTTTGTCGCAAGCTGATTTTTTGAGACATGAAGGGGTATGATAAGGTAGCCTTTATTTCGGAGGTGATTCAAAATTAGACTGTGCAGAATAGAGAAAAAATTCCTATTTTTTGGTCCAATGCACAATAAAATATTTGTAGGAAGTAATTTTTTATTGTTATTAAAAAAAATCATTTGCATTAGCCCTTACAGTCGAAAGTAAATGTAAACATAAAATATCTCGGTTTCAGCTCTTGAAAAATTTGGTTAAAAAGTAGTCTTTTTTAAATATACCACTCATTTAACAAAAAAGAAAAGCCTAAATTAAAAAAAAATATGCCTTAGAAAAGTTTTGCTTGTGTGTTAACAATGTAACATATTTTTTGCTTTTAAACTAACAAAAATATAACAATAAATAAGGGATGTCATAGGTTTACGCTGTAATTAATTCTTATCGCCAATTTCATCGACTCTCAGTGTATCTTTCTCTTCGCTTTCAAACGTAGGATAGTTCTGTTTCCCTCTACATGTCGGCTGATGCATTACGTTATTGATATACTGTATTTAGTTATACTGCTTGAATTTCTACACCCTGAATGCACAGTAAACTGACTTTTTACATTTAGAAAGTTTTCAGAAAGTGGTTCCATGTTTTTTTGTGTACGATCACACAAATTATTCTCGTTGGGGATGTATTTATTTGAGTGACATGAAAAATTTGAAGGATTTAGCACCTTCATCTTAATAAAGAATACATGAAAGGAAAGTTTATTGTCAAAAGGCTAACCCCCCGGACTTTTAACAGAATTTCAGTTGATCAAGCTATTCAACATGTTAATGAAACGTCAAGAGACGTGGGAGATATTGTTGCTCTGACAAAAAACAGCACCAGGTTGGATGAGTGGTATTTGAGTTTCAACGAAATTGATATTATGACAGACTTGTTTGTCAAATCTTCAACTAACCAACGACAGAATAAGTCCAAATATGGAACTCGGGAAAATACGAGTGGCACTAGATGAAGAATGGGTGGTTACTTTAGTGGAACAGCTTAATAAATTTGAAATTTTTAAATATGGATCATCGAAATTAACTTCTATATCAACTAAGGAAATTTTCAGTGCAGAAGTAGAGGTTTTAAAATTAACAGCAAAAGAAAAGGGTCATACGACTTTGAAGAGTATTGTTAATACTACAGATTTTTATAATCCATTAAAGAAAATGCAAAGGATTGAAACAATCAACAGAAAACTCAAAAACTCTTCAACTTCTTATTCCTTGCATGGTCAGTATTTTCTTAAAAATAATTATTAGCAAAGGATATAGGTAGAAGCATTAATGATGCTGAAATATTTAAGTTTGAGCTGACAGCCTCTCCGATGTTCCTACCAGTAAATGAGTATTTTGGCCTCACCACAAATAAGAGTTTATTCGAAAATATTTTAAAGCAATATGGCAAAACTTGTCACATTTTTTATAGGATTGCTATAGTTCAAGGCTTGGGAAAGCCCAAAAGTTGCATATCATGTAAAGAATTTGCTATTATATTTGTAAACATTACTTTTATAAGTAAATTTAATGCTCAAAGGATATATGTGGTATTTGGTAATTATAAATAAAATTCTATTAAAAATACAACACGTCAAAAGAAACGATCCCAGTAATTAATTGATATAGAATTAAAAGGGTCACTTCCGCAATGATAGAACTTGTTCATTTATTCGATATTTAACAAACAACGTTTAACAAATTTTCTGTCAGAGCAACTTTTTGAAAATTCCATTTAGCAAAGTGTATTCAATTTTTAACTAGTGGTGGATTCGCGAATATCTATAAATATGGGACGAATTTTGAACCATCAAAAGACGATTTCTTGAATTCAAATCATAAAGAAGCTGATACTCGTATCTTATTGCACATATTGTCAGCCAAAAATGCGGGGCATTCACGATCCATTATTGATTGCAACGATACAAATGTTCTAATTAATTTATTTTTAGAAGTTTTTGGCTAAAGAGATATTGTTCAGAATATTGCGATGAGGCTCAAGACGATTTCTAGCAGTAAATGATTTAAATTTGGATCAGAACCTTCTAAAAAAATTGCCTGCTTTTTATTCACTGACCGGTTGTGATACAACCAGCCAATTGTCCAGCATTGGGAAAATAACCTGTTGGAAAAACTACCTTTAACACCATCACCTTTTGGATGGATTTTGAACTAATTAGTTCTCTGAAAACATAATCTATAATATTGAAATTTTTTTTATAAAACTTTTTTTAAAACTTCCAATGTTACTTCCATTAACATTTTAAGGGGATTGTTGGCCTCTTCAAAAACCATCGCTAAATTCCCACCGACTGAAGACGCCCTAAGATTACATTGTTTAAGATGTTTTTACCAGCTACATATTTGGCTAAGCTCTTTACAAGTCACAGATGCAGCTTTCTAATATTGGGGAGTATGGATGGAAAGTAGATCAATATGGATGTCTGATACCCACTCTTAAGACTCTGCCCGACATGCCACCAGACATAACAGAACTTACATCGTGCAAATGCAAAAAGGTACTATACACCGTACCGATAATTTTCATAAATGTACAATATTTTAACAATATGATTCTGTTCTAGACTGTAGAAGCAAAATTTGCAAATGCGGGAAAAAATTATTGACTGCATTGGTTCCTGCACCTGTAAGACACAGAAAAACTGCAAAAATAGTTTGACCGCAGCTGCTAATGTTTTGGAAAATGTTTATTCGTATGGTCTATCGGATTCTGATTAGTTTGCAAGTCCCTTACTTATATATTTTAATATTATTAATTATTATTTTTTTTGTGTTAGGAATATATTTTATTCTGCAAAGCAATAGCCTAACTGTTTAATAATATTTACTCATATATACCTTTGATAAATAGTTTATATCTTCTTATCTTTTTATTTTACTCAAAAAAATTATAATAAAGTAATACCCTATAAAACATTATTTGCCTTCATAGCGGTTAAACCAATAATCCCTCTGTAAAATAGTGTAAGAGAGTCAAACGATTGCATACATTTCAGCACTGAGAGAGATGCATAGAGAGTTGCATTCCTGTAAAACCGTGACATCATTAAATGTTTATTGTTATATTTTTGTTAATTTAATAGAAAAAAATATGGGGAGAGCACACTTATTTCGTCAATATATTAGCAAAACTTTTATGAAGAATATTTTGTTATTCGTCAAATGAAAGGTATATTTCAAAAAGAAAATTTTTTAAGCAAATTAATAGACGGTTGAAACAGATGTGTTTACGTTTAATTTTTTTTTTTTTTCTTTTTTTTTTTTTTTCAATAATAACGGCTAATGAAAATGATTTTTTTTTATATAATTATAAAAAATATTCCATACAAAGACCTAATTGTGCATTATACCATAAAATAAGCATTTTTTTATCTATGCGATGGTATCCATATCTCGATTTTTAATGATAGTGTCCTTCTGCACAATCTAATTTTGTATTACCTACGGAATAAAAGTTACCTTATCAAGTACTTTCATCCCTGAAAAATTCAGCTTGCTACACCAAAGTGGAAAGAAGTCAAAATAAGTTTTAATCTACATCATACTAATAGAAAGCTGGTGATATACACAAAACTTTTATCGATCGATTTTCTATAGAGCTTATTTGGCTTTAATAATGACATTAAGCTTATTCCGGTCCATTGGTTTTTAGTGGCAATACTTGTTGTACTCTATAGTAAAGAGTCCTCCATTTTAATGTCGGATTAACAACTGTATGGAATGACGCAATGGCATGAAAACTTTTAAATGTCCCAACAATGGCTTGCAGTATCATAAAAGTTTTGATAAGGTTAATATAAGTTCTAATCCCACGATCTTTAAAAAATTGCCAAGCTCCAATTTCATGTTTGTTTCTGTTTTTAACAATGGAGTTGTTAAATTTATTTTAAATATAAACCTAAAGTCCAAGAAAATAAATATCAAAATCGATACCATATAAAAAATGGGGGAATATGGAACACCTTAAAAAGTGCGATGGATCAAGAAGTACTTAAATAATTTTTTAAAAACGATAAAATTGATACAACATTAGTTAAGATATTAAAGTATAAAAAACTAAAAACTATTAAAGAAATATAAGGTAATAAACACATTTCTGACATACTACCTAATCAATATTGAAGCTGTTATCAGTTACTACTTCGGTTACTACTTCGTATTTTGAAAGTTTAAAAAACACAATTGTTTTGTAATTATGTAAATGTTCAATAATTTAGTTTTGTCGCACTAACTGCACAATAATAAATATACAAAAATAGCAAATAAATAAAAATTTGAAATATTTTTTTGAAAACGTATACTAATCTGTTAGAAACTGCGTCAACAGCTGCTGTTGTCCCTTTTATAATCCCCCCCTACCCATCACCTTTTTACCTGCAGTCTCCTGATGCCCAAGGACAAGTTTGTAATAGCTCTTCTTTTCAAAATATAACTTTAAACTAATAAAAATAAAATAGAACTAGAAAAAATAAATCATTATTTATTTAAATAATTACAAAATTAAGATCGCATAAAAATTTTTTTTAACATTTTTTTTATATATTCTTAAAAACACATTTTAAAAGTTTTTATAAAGATTTATTCGTTCGGTTGAACACAATAGCATACTTTTTCGTTTGGTAGTTCGTGCGTAGAATGAAAAAGTATGCTATTGCATTTAACTTAACGAATATATTTCATATCCATTCTACCTAGTAAGAACTCTGCAAAAAAATAAAATCCCTCAGCCACAAATCATATTTTCGTCATCTGGGTACGATTCTTTATAATAATGTTAAATAAGATTTAGTTATTGAGAAGAAATATACAATAACATGAAATATTCTTGTGCGAAATGGATAAATAATAGCATTTCTACTTTTATTTCGTTTACATTTACAAATACACCTTACATTTTAATAAAACATAAAATCAATTTAATTACGAGAATTAAAACTAAAATGTTATGTGTGGCTATAGAGCAGCAACTAGGGCATTTGGCTTTTATGCAGAGGTTTGAAGACTAATTAAATTAAATCTGCTTTTAAGGTAGTTCACTCGTAAAACGGCTTTTCTTAAGAATTCAATAAAATTAAAATATAAGGTTTATGAAAGTGTCGTTTACGTAACTAAAAAAAATTATATTTTTTGACCGTCTGTAAAACGAGGTATTAACAATCTAAATGTGCATAATTAACACTCTTGGAGCCTATCATGTACACAAGCAATGTATTTATTTCAAGATATCTCAAAAACGGTTCTTACAATATTTTTTAAAAACTAATGTTAAATAAATCAAGAAGTTATCAAATTTTATAGATAATCGCTGAATTTTTTGACTATCTTAGTAAAAAGATATAGATTTTTAAAATAAAAATATTTTTAAAGCAGTTGACGAGTAGTTTCGTAAAATTATTACAACTTGGCAACATTGTAGCCACTTCACGTATCAAAGTAATACTTGATCAGCTAAGAGGTTGTTATAAACTCGCGACGTGTTCTTGAAAAATTAAGTCGCCCACTGTTTTTGAGAACTGGAATCAGCGGTTCTGTTTGAACCAAAACAAACCCTTAAAATTAGTATGAGGAAGTCACAAATTTCTATACCACATCGTTTAAATATTTGCGAGTTTGTCGGATGAAATTGAATAAAATTATAACTTGTCCATATGTGTTTATATACATGTGTTTTGTACAGTCTCTTACAAAAATAAAATTTATTAGCATTGAGAATCTCGAACTTTTGGTATTCACCATTACGCGATATTTTTATGTACGACTGTCGCGGGTGAACTACCTTAAGTTTGTTTTATTATATAAATTTGTAAAACCCACAAGTTGTTTTTAAATTAGTTTTTATCTTAATGACCTAAAATAATTTTTTCTACACCCACATGGATATTAGCTCATCTACGCACAGATTACAAAACGAAAAAGTATGCTATTGCCTTCAACTGAACGAATATATTTCATATCCATCCTAGATAGTGAGAACACTGCAAAAAAATAAAATCCATCAATCACCGTTCATATTTTGATCAACCGACTGCTATTATTTTTAAAATTTAAAATAAGTGACAATTCTGTCAAACTAATGGTCAGTATAATTTTTTAGTTTTTGAGATTAAACATACATTAAATGGGTTAAATAATAGCATTTCTGTTTTTATTTTGTCTGTAATTATAAATAATTTGTTAATTTAAATATAACTATATAAAGTCAATTTAATTACGAATATTAAAGCAACAAAACTAAAAAAATAGGTGATCCTGTGGTTAGCGTTCTTGCCTTCCACACTGAAGACTCGAGTTCGATTATCGGATTGGGACAAATTAAATAAAATTTCTTTTTTGTCGTTTATTTTATTATAAAAATTATTATGAGTTATAAATTATTTTAAAATTAGTTATTTTGTGTTAGTAACCTAAAATGAGACGATTAAACACTCCGCCTACGGCGTCGTGCTCAAATGTCGTCTTTGTGCGATATGGCCATTATATCCATTCTTGTTGCACAAACTACTACTTAATTTTTATATTTTCCTTAGAGGGTCTAAGAAAAATATACTCTACAACTCGAGTAGATTGTTCGTATCGCACTCCACTCAGCTTACGGCATCAGGCTCAAACTTCGACTTCGTTCGATATGGCCATCATACCCACTCTTGCTGCACAATCTACTGTTATAATTCATTTGTTAATAGTTATAAGCGAACAACTGGTTTTAATTGTGTTAGAGTAAGCATTTTATGTCTGCCAGATCACGGATAGAATGATCCGGACCAGCTAAAGTATTCAGCAGAACATGAAACGTGTGAACAACCTACCTCTATTTTTATTTTCATTATTAATAAATCCGTAAAACTGATTCATTTAAACTGGCAAGTCAGAATATCCTAAAGTCGATTAATCTAGGTGAATATAATAAATTTTACTCTAATATATCATCTAATGGCAAAAACTTGGAACTTTACCTTACCTTACATTAAAAGGGTATGTAAATAGGTGTGGTATATACAATATAGATACATCTATTGAACGCAAATTACAAAAAAACAATCTTACCTTGCTACTCTAATAATGATTAAGTCTATGTGTAAGTTATTCTACTTATTGCTCACATGCTTACGTTTCCATAAAAATACCATGGTTAATATTAGCCACAAGCCGCTATTTCCCAATTTTCGGCCGTTATCATCATCAGGCATATAATACGAAAATACAACAGGCAAAACAGATTTAAAGAAATTGGCAAGCTTTTAGAAAAAAAATATAAATATCTTACAACTTTTTTTATGGATCAAATACTGCATTCCTTAATTATCTCACAATACGTCTGTATTTTACTATATGCGTTGATAACTAGAATAAATAATAAAAGAGTAATAATAATATTATAATAATAATAGCTTTAATTGTCCAACAGTATAAACCATTTACAGAGCAAATACAAAAATTTAAGAATAAAAGTTAAATTAAATTTAAATATCACTACAGCACTACAGATTAGTATATTAAATATTGCAAAAAAATTGCCTTATTCAAACTATTTAGTTGATAATTTAAATATAGAATAAAATAAACTTTCAATTATTATTAGCAAAATAATGTTATATCTACTAAAAACCAAAAAAAGCCAAAAAACAAAAAATAAACTAAAGGTGTGCACGAGTTTTTTTTTTAGTTCACATATGACACAGCAAATGATATCACAAAATTCACATGTCTTGTTAGCATTACTAGACAAAATTTATTGGAGATGTTTGCATTAAATTTGTTTGAGCTCTTTTACATTGAAATGGTATATTATGCCCAGATGTCAATCTAGCAAATTGAAAATCAATCTTATACAGTGAAACCTGAGTAAGCCGGAACCTGTGTAACACGGAATCCTGTGTATGACGGAAATTTTGGCGATTACCTACATATTGTAATGTAAAAATTGCTTATAAGCCGGAACCCTGTCTAACGCGAACACGGAATTTTCCTAATCTGTTAAGCCGGAACCTACTTATGTTATTGCTTTGCAGGTATAAAAGAATTTATAGATGTTTACATAATTAGTTTATGATTTCGGAAAGCCCCATAATAAGGGCGAACTATTATCAATACTTAGAACCATTATCACAGAAATTTAGGTACAAAAGCAGTAAATACACAAATAAACCAGTATTGTGTAGGTACGGCAGTTTGAGTTTATCCGTGAAATCACATCACGACGACGTAAATTCAACAGTTTTGGAATGGTTTATGGATGCAAGGTCTCGCAATCTTCCTGTATCTGGAACAATTATTCAAGAAAAAGCAAGAGAAATTGCAAACCATTTTGGAAAAGTAGATTTTAAAGCTTCGAATGGATGGCTGGAAAGTTTTCGAACACGGCATAACATAAGATTTAATCAGATCTGCGGTGAAGCTAAGGACGTCGACATGGAATCTGTGACTGAATGGACATCGCACATTACAGATTTAATTAAATGATATACCCTAAAAGACATTGCTAATTGTGACGAAACTGGCCTTTTTTATAGAGCGCTGCCGGACAAGATAATGTGCTTTAAAGGTGAAAAATGTCAAGGAGGCAAACAATCTAAAGAAAGGTTAACCGTTTTGTTTTGCGCCTTTGCTGACGGAAAAATAGAAAAACCTCTAGTTATTGGAAAATCCCTCAAACCGCGATGTTTTAACAATACCAATGTGCCTCAGCTACCAGTTTATTGGCGAGCAAATAAAAAAGCATGGATGACATCAGTTCTTATGGAACAGTGGCTAAAAATTTTAAATCAAAAAATGAAATTTGAAAATCGACACAACCTTCTATTTTTGGATAATGCAACGTGTCACCCCAAAATAATACTATCCAATATAAAATTGTGTTTTCTACCACCAAACACCACAAGTCAAACACAGCCTCTCGATCATGGAGTTATACAAAACTTCAAAATGCATTACAGAAAACAAGTGCTGCGGTCAATTATTGCGAATATGAGATTCTCTCAATCAGCAGGAGATTTGGCTAAAAAAATATCAGTTTTGGATGCTATCAGATGGATTGATTATTCAGTAAAAAATATTAAACCTGATTGTGTTAAAAAATGTTTTGCGGCATGTGGAATCAAGCAAGATGGAGACGTTGACCTAATCGAAAATGTCGAAATTGACGAAAGTACAAAAGAAGTCGAACACCCGGTTGTAATGTTCATGATTACATCACATTAGATGAAGCCTTTACAACAAATGCTGGATTTCAGTCCATAGAAGAACTGGTGTTAGAAAAAACTGTCGTGGAAACTACTGTGGCAGACGATAATGATGGGATTGGAATTGGTAAGCGATTTTTCTAATTCTCTAAAAAAATAAACAACTTTTTATTTATTCTTTCCATCTTAATTGGGCATTTGACCAAGTAGAAATAAAGTTAAAATACATAATAAAAATAAGATAGGAAGATTTCAGTTACCATCACAAAAATAACAGATAGAAAAAATTATTTTCCCATTAGATTTTTCTGAAGCTTTGAGGAGTATTGCAGCGTTAGAGGATTTTGCCCAAAGAATAGAGAGCGAACCGATGAGAAAGAAGATTTTAGAATTCAGGACATTCATGGAATCATCTTACGTATTACAAAAGAATAAAAAACAACTTCCATTGATAGAAATGTGGAATAAATAATAATTTATATTGTTTCTAATAATAAATAAAAATATGTAGGTACATAGTAATAATAACAACTATATATTAAATGTACGTATATTAGATTTTTTTTAATAAAATCATCACTTTTTTAAATCTACTATGTGCAATTTTTTATCTACCCTGTGTAACGCGGAATCCTGTATATGCCGGAAAATCGGTGCACGACCGTGCGATTCCGTTTTACACAGGTTTCACTGTATAACAATTCGGAGCTATCAACTTTATTATTTAAGAGTTTGTGTAAGTATAAAACAGATCCCTGCATCCTACGTTTTTTTAAAGAAACAAAATCAAAATTATTTAATAGAATATCGTAGTCCGTGCCTCTAATAGGATAAATTCCATCAATTTTAAATTGTAAAAATTTGAGAAACCTCTTTTAAATCTTCTCAATGAATAGCATATACTGAAAATATATAAGATTCCAAATCGAAGATCCGTATTCTAACCTAACCAAGCTAAAGTAGAGAGATGTTAAAGTCGAAATATTTCTAAAGTTTCTACAGTTTTTCTAAATAAATTCATATAATATTTTCAACACGTTCCAATGTTACATTGTTAATCGAATATGGATATGGCTTTACGTAAAAAAGTTATTATTTTATATTTATTAATAATAATAATAATAATAATAATAATAATATAACTTTATTCATGTAGGTATACAAATACAATATAATATAAATAATTTTAGAAACAATTAAACATTATTTACAAGAATAAAGTAAGAAGCAATAAGTACGTGAGTACTTGTTTCGCTGTACACAATATACACTATTATCTAATTATCCTAATTACATGAATTAATTATTCTAATTACGGTAAAAAAAAAAATAAAATATATATATATATATAATTATATTTATTTAATAATAGAAGAAAATAGATAATGTTAATGTTATATCCAAGTAAGTATGTCTAATCTGGCTAGTTTTGTCAAGTCATGTAAGTATGTATAATCCGGGTAAGTGTTTCTTATTTTGGAAATAGCAAAATTCTATTTTTTTTTTTTTTTTTTTAATAACATTTCATAAGTTTTTTTTTTTTTTTTTTTGTTAATAGATTTTGGAATTTAGGTAAAACTTATCCTAAAATATTAGATATGAATTGTCTGTGGTTTTCCATTATAAACAACTTCAGCTTTGTTTTAAACAAATTTTTATTATTTATTCTTTTTAGTGTTTCAGGCAAAGTATTGTAACATTTTAAAGCGACATAAGAGTATGCTCGTTGAGAAATTGATTTTTTAACTATTATTGGGTAAGTGTGAAGATTGTAATTTCTAGTGAAGTGGTGGTGTTCGCGATTGGTAGTTTTTTTATTTCCAAAATGGTATTTAACATTGGTACTAAAAAAGAGAAGTTGTTTGACATCAAATACTTTACTTTCTGCGAATAGATTTTCGGTTGGATATCTATAGAGTTTGCCCATTATTAATTTTAGAAATCTTTTTTGGATTATTTCTAACGGTGTTAAGTGAACCTTTAGAGCAGAACCCCAAGCTGTTATTGCATATCTCAGGTGACTTTCAACAAGTGCTGAATATAGTTTTTTTAACTCATGCTGCGGTAGGCATTTACTAAGCTGTTTAAATTTATGTAAAATTGACTGTAACTTTTTAACAATGTAGTTTATCTGGATATCCCATTTTAAATGTGTATCGATATGCACTCCCAAGTATTTCATTTCTGAGACCGATCGTATATCTATTAAGTTAGCACTTGTAGGAAATTCCAAAGTTTGAAAAGGAGAAGCCCCTGTGACATTACAACTAAAAGGTAGAAATTTTGTTTTTTCCAAGTTAACAGTTAAAAGTTTGTTATCAAGCCAATTTTTTATAATGGTGAAATCTATTTCTACTTTTTTCTTTAGCTCTAACCAATTGTTTGCCTCATAAAAAATTGCGGTGTCGTCGGCATAACCAATTATATATCCAGATCTATTTAATTGAAATATATCATTTATATACAAATTGAACAACAAGGGTCCCAAAACTGTACCTTGGGGTACGCCACACTCTATGTATTCAAAATTGCTATATTCATTACCTATTTTAACTAGCTGTTTTCTCTCATTCAGATAACTCCTAAATATTTCTAGGCAATTTCCTCTAATTCCAATATTTTCCAAAGTTTTCAGCAACAGGCGGTGATTAACCGTGTCGAATGCTTTACTTAGGTCTATAAATAGACAAAGACAGGGTTTTCCTTTTTCTAATGATGAGTGGATCTTCTCCGTTAGTTCTAGTATAGCATCCTCAGTTGAAGTATTTTCTTTAAATCCAAACTGTTGCTTGGATATTAGGTTATATTTTTCTATAAAGCTAATTAATCTTTTTTTTAGGATTTTTTCTAGGATTTTTGATAAATGAGTTATAAGAGATATGGGCCTATAGTTATTAACTGATGTTTTTTCTCCATTTTTATATATGGGGCACACTATTGTTTCTTTGAACGATTCAGGCCAAGTCCCATAGTCTAGACATCTATTTATTATGTGTTCTAGTGGGTCTACAATATACTTTGTAATTGATTTAATATATTCTGCTTTTATATCATTTTTGAGTTCTTTAATTATTTCAGTTATTTCTTTCTTATCTGTGTGATTTAAAACTATTGAATTTTGTAAAATAGTGCTGTTAAATTTTGTTTTTGTCTGCGAATGTCTGTCTATTTTTTTAGCAAGAGTGGGTCCCATATTTATAAATTTTAAATTAAATTCCTTTGCAATGCTTTTATTCTCAGTGAGTAAGACTCCATGTTCGTTTTTTATAGGTCCATCTGTTTTAGTTTTAGCTTTTGAACCTGTAACTTCTTGTACAATTTTCCAAAGTTGTCTTGTGTTTGTACTGTCTGACTTAATTAAGTTAGTGTAATATTTCTTTTTAGTAATATTAATTAAATTAGTTAGCCTATTTTTTAGTAAAATATATTGCTGTTTTCCAGTAGGTTAATATTAATGTCCCCGACAAAAATGTTATAATCATTGTTTTCTGTTTGTTGTGCGTCGAAGTACGTTTGTAATGTTTTGGCAAAGGCTTTAATATCTGAGGATGGTGACCTGTAGCATGCAGTAATACAAATTATTTTTTTTTCGGGAGTTCTAATTTGAGATTTTATAAATTTAACATTATCTATACATACAATTTTATAATCGAAATCGTAATCATTTTTAATATACATCACTGTGCCGTCGTTTTGGTTAAAGTGGCCTTGATTATAAATTATTGAATATCCCGGTATGTTGTACAGATGAGGATCATGTAGTTGCCATGTTTCTGTCAGTACTAAACAATCACAACTAATGTCCAAATCTTGTAGAAATACTTTGAATTCGTCAAGGTTTCTATCAATGCTTCTTATATTATTATGTTCAATTTTAAAGTTAGCATTCCTATTATTTATATTTAAAACTTCCCTACATTCGTCAATAGTGTCAAGAGTGTAAGTTTCTGGCAAATTCACCTGAAAATCGCGAATGTAAGGGTCCATTTCTTTTTATTATAAATACATTAATTTATTTTGAACTATACTATAATATAACTAAAACCATATAAATAAACAAAAAATAGAAAAGAAAGTTATCTGTTTGAGTTTTTCCTCGATCGTAGATTTTTATCGGATACTTGGTTTTCTATGTTCTTTTCTTGAGTTGATTTTTCGTTCCTTTTTGGCTACCTTTTCAATTAATTTTTCTTTGTTTGCAACTTTTATAGGTACGAGGTATTACTTTTGGGAGTGTCCTTGGAAGTATTGGTATCCGGTAATTTATTTTCTTCGACTATTTGGTTTTGGTTTGAAGTTTGCGCAGCAGGTGTATCTTTACACGGAGTTCTAGGTATAGTGGGTGTTGCAGGTAATTTATTTTCTTCGACTATTTGGTTTTGGTTTGAAGTTTGCGCAGCAGGTGTATCATCACACGGAGTTCTAGGTATAGTGGGTGTTGCAGGGGCACTGTTTGATATGGCGGCATTAAGATATTTGTCAATAGAATTTGTTTCTTCCTGTATTTCTTCTCCGTTTTCTATTTCCATATTTCGCAATTGTTCTACACTGTAAGCTTCATTGTTAACAATAAGCTTACGTCCCTGAATCTTAGCAACACAATTACGTGATCTGGCACTACTTAAATGTTTTCGTAGAATTTTGTTCTCTGCTCTATCTTCGAAACACAAGTGTTAAACAATAGAAAGTTTCGTACCTCGCAGTTTGTTACAGTTTTTCAGGATCTCATTTTTTTTTCAAGCAAGATACAAACTCCACCTTAACAGCTCTCTTGGGACCGGCATTAATGAAGTATAGGTTATTTGGGTTATTTACTGTCACGTCTACTCCTAACACTTTTTTGAATAGCTCTAATACAATCAAATATAATCTTTTTTGATGCACCAATTTTCTAAATAAATCAGCTGACTCTGTAATACCACACAATCATATAAAATAGAAATAAAAGCGTATAATTTGAAGTCATCAGTGAATATTAATTGGTTAGTGTTAATTTCATCACACAGGTCATTAATAAATAATAGAAAAAGCAAGGGACCTAAATAAGAACCCTGAGCTGCTAAATAGATACTTGAGCAGAATCCGTTTAAGTTAACAAAATGCTTTCTTTGGTATAGATAAGATCTAAAAAATTAAAGGTACATATCATTTAAGCCTAAACATTGTAGCTTTTTAAGAAGTATTACATGACTGATTTTGTCGAAAGCCTTGGAGAAATCAGTATACACCGCATCAACCTGACCTCTTCTATCTAATGATTCACATAAATAGAAAAAAAAGTAGAAAAGAAAACATCGCATTAAGCTATCACGGCAAACTTTTAGACCATTATTTAAAATTTTTGGCATAAATAACTAATTTATATTAAGGTCGTAATATCCCAATATATTTTCAATATGAATTAAAATTTAAATTGTAATTCGAACGACCGATATAAATACAACAGAACCGCTATGTAAACTAACAAAAAATAATTTTAATTTTAACAGAACAATATAATTTTAGAAAATAAAATTAATAGAGCCTGTAATGAAGCGCCCCGAATTTCGCATATTTCATTTTATTATTACACATAATTTCCACCAACAACAACGAGAATAATATCATATTGCGTAAATTTCTCTTTTGTTTTGAACACAGTCACAGCGTCCCCTGATGGATAATAACTTCTGAACATAATTTTCACAATATTTTATAAAGCATATGCGTACATGCTGAAAATGCAATTTAGATGTTAAATAATGTATGTGCCTGTTTATTTTACTTTCTTAATAAGTTTATTTCTCTCTTGAAGGTCTTTATTTATTAAATGATTACTTTTATCATAACTGTATGCTTTTTGTTTTAAATCGTCCTAGTAAAAAAAAAAACACAGAACAATGTTTATAATTAATGGAACAAAAAAAATCACAACAAAAACAGAGATTAGGTAGGAAAATCGATGGAATCAGTAAAAGTAGGCTTAAATCTGTCAGATTTACAATCGAATACTGTTGATGCGCTATAAAAATATTAGCATTTAAAGGTGTACCATATGGAAATGTTTTCATTAGGCATATCACTCAATTACAATGAATAAATTAGAAGTTGAATTGCAAGTATCCTCTAAAGGTTATGGATAAGGTACACGAGGCAATTGGTCTTTTTTACCCTGTTTCTATTTTATTGTCTATGTGCAATATCTATCTATCCATATATTCTTTATTTGATAAGTCAGATATATTTTCAAATCGTGATATTTAATCAAGATAAATAAATGGTATGTTTAAAAGATTCGGTGACTACACACTCTGATTTTTGTTAAAACCTTGATAATTTATTTATTTGAAATCGACATATTTTCAACGAGGTCTAATTTTAGCGTACCATACCTAGGAATCTTTAACGAGTCCAATAACTATGTACAATGGACCTCCGGTTTTACATCTTCTGCGAAATAAGACAAACCCAAAAAATATTGGTAAAGTTGTGATATGCTACAAAACTGCCGACAGAAGTCACAACCATCAAATTGCTAATATCTGAAGCGTTGGCAATTAATAGTAATAGTTTTCAACCTGGTTGTCTTTTTTTATTTATGTTAGAAAATATCATATTTTACGTATCATTAACATCCAATCAGTGTTATATTTTCTTCTAGTTGGACAAAATATTATCTTCAGCATCATCCACAAATTTTTACCATTTATTAGACAGGTAATCTCCTTATTGATGGCCTCTTTTACTCATGCGCAAATCCCACGATGCATAAACTTTTTCGTAATCTAGAACCATGCCATCCTTGCTCAGATAAATTGACTCTATTTTAAAATAGCTGGACTTTCTTGATTTAGTTTCAGTTGAGCATCATTAAGTCTTTTAAAAACTTCTTCTAAGTTCTTTAGATGTTCCTTAAATGTCTTCCTCACCTGTTGACTTTATTATAAAATAGCTGGACTTTTTTGGGGTTTAGCATCAGTTGGGCATCCTTAAGTCTTTCAAAAACATCTTCTAATACAATTATGTCATCTAAACACACAAGGCATGTTTTCGAGGATAACTCTTTTAACAGGTTTTTCTTAAGCCTCATATGTTGCGGGGGTATAGCCATACATCAAATAGCATGACATAGTTCAAATAGCATAATATTGAATTGCCACAATCCAGATACGGTGGTAAAGGTTTTTTCTTTGTTGATTCGAGACAGAGAATAACTGTCTTTCTTGGTAACACTATTTAACCGACGATTGTCCACACAAAATCCCATAGCTCCATCCTTTTTCTATGCCAGGACTACCAAAAAACCCATGGGCTAGCAGAAGATCCTATCACCTGTCTTCCACCATTTCCAGAACAATCCTTTCAGCTTCTTATCTCTTGACCTTTAATAATCTTCGAGCTTATTAACTAATCGGCCTAGCGTCACCAGTGTCAATTTTACATCAAAAGTTTTTCCTGGTTTTCTTCCTTTGGTTTAAAAATATCACGATACCGTCAAACATTTCCTTAATTTTTTTTTCTCTAACTGGTTTAGAAATTAACCAGCAACTGCAACCATTTGCTTGAAATTGTTAGAATTATGGAAGTTACTGGTATACAGGTTATGATTCTGATCGTTTTATTAATGGTAATCGGGTGATCATAAACGTTTTTGGGACCTTCTGGAATGTATTTAGCAGTTGTGACTTACCAGATAACACCGTATCTTCCGTTACAGCTACTGTCACAGTACTGTTCCCATAAGAATGAAGAAATACCTCTTCGACATCAACTGGAAGTCATGTAAGTTCATTATCCATTCCTAATGCAACATCTTCTTTGATATCAAGAACAATAACAGTATGAGTAAACTTTCCTATACTAATTCCTAATTGAACTTGGAATTCCTCATGAATGTTGGCCTTTTCACCTGTGGCCATCCGCAGTCACAACCTTGTTGGTAGAAGTCTTTTGGGGTTATTTATTCCTGTTGGTCACATAATAATCCTGGTATATCCATTATCTACTAACTGTGTATACTTTCTACCATTTAATTTGCTGTCTACGTATACACTATCATCGTGTAATTTCAAGTCTTTGGAACGGTTCTGGGTCGAAGCTGCACCTCTAGGCCGACCCGCTCTAATTTGCCGGCTGAGTGTTTTATTGATTTGTAGTAGCCCTATGACATTTACACGAACTGATTACATGTTTAAGTTCATCGCAATTCCAACACCTGATAGTTTTATTCATCGTGTTAGTAAATATTTTCATATTAAACAGTTTGGTCAAGTTTATCTTACCCTTCTTCTCATTTTACAGTCCTATTTTACTATGTTCACCAGAAGCCTGCATATATGCCTCTTATTCAAGGGCAGTAGACGACATCGACCAGTGTTTTTTAATGGGAACGACGAAGTGTTTTTTGAATTTCTTGATCTCGTAGTAACAAATATTTGGACAGCCGAACATTCCATCATATTTTCTGGGGCTGATGGGTAGGCAAAGCGTACCAACCTGGAAAAATCTACTTCGTATTCTTAAAGAGTATCATCTCCATTCTGTTTGCGATTCTTTAACTGTGATTTGGCTTTTATTATGAAGATATGGTAAAAAATACACCAGCTCAAACCGTGGTGACAGTTGTTTAAAGTAACAATTACAGAAGGTAATCATTGTAGTCAATGGAATAATTGTGAGGATAAGAGGGAGATAGACAATAGGTCGTTTAAAAAATTACTAGTTTTAAATGTTTTGCACTTTCTTCGCGCATTAGTAATGTGATATGGTCGAATAACAGAGAAGCTTATTACATTTTCTATCAAAAAAAAGGGGCATTAGTTTTCAGTCATTGGACGTTTTCCTATTTTTGTACATTTTGTACTTGGCATCAAAAAACCAATGTTGGGTGAATCAGAACAAATACAAATTCAATAAGATTATGTCCGGTGAATACGCTGGAAACAGCAAAACTCCCCCGGTAAATCAATTATTGGGTTCTGGTTTACATGGCTAAATCCATGGTTTGTTACCTGTTACCCCTTTGTACACCACTTTTGAAATTCCTGCCTTGAACCGTTTGCATGTTCTCATGTGACACGAACTTCTGATAGTGAGAAATAAAACTTTTAACCCGAAATTTTCCCATAAAACCAGCCATTTTAAGCCATATTACTTAATAATGTCTTCACGACACGCCTATGCTTTATGGTGACATAAAACACAAAGATTAAAATTAATATCGGTCGTAAGTTTGGTATAAAACAGTTGATTCTGAACTTGATCTGTTGTCTGTTTTGCTTTGCTTTTCGTAACTAGGACGACGAAAGTTGGCTATTGTAACAAATTACCTCTGCTTTTCAGTTTTCGGTCACCGAGTCACAGTACGAAAATGAGAATATATTATCGATTTTGAACCTTTCTAGTTTCTATATGCTTTGAATAATTAATGCGGAAATATTTTAAAACCATTCGTTTCGAGAAAAAATCAACGGGTTTATTTATAACGTTATAATTTTAAGTAGTTCTACTATATACATGGTGTCCCATTAGCGCGTAATTGTTCAATATTTAAATTTGTGTTGTAGACACTATGGTAGAAGCTGGTGGAAATAATATATCACTGAGTGAAAAAGGAAAGATTATACTCATTAACTATTTGAAAATACAATAATTACGAACAGCGAACTTCTAACGATCAACTGGTCGATACTTCGATACTAATGACAAACACTCAGACTTGCAGTGTTACCAACTTTTAAGATTACAAAGGACTTAAAAACGTTGAAGTACCAACATAAATATATAATTTTGATTGTTACAACAACAGAAACACAAACAAGGTTTAAATAAAAGTTAATTTATTATAATATTAATTTAAAAAATACGTATTTCAAATATATGTTTGAATATACAGGGTGATGGGTTTTAGCCTGGCAAATAAAAATGTATATTTTTAAATTATTTTATTTTAGTTTTAGAATAGTTTAGTAATACCGTATTCAACCATATAATTTTTCTTTAAAATATTACAGCAATTAATATTTTTATGAAATTAGAGAACGATGCAGACTTCAAAATAAATTATCATAATTTAGGTAGGTTTACATTGATTTTAAAATTGTTTGATTTACAGACTGATAAAATACTAAGCTAACGATTAGTTGTGATAGAACTGGTTTATTTTATATACAGTGTTTTAAAACATGTCTTAAATGTGGCTAATTTTAAGTTCAATTTACTTCAACTGCAACCCCCAGTTTATTATTTTAGCATAAAATTCCTTATAAATTTACCTGTTCAATGATACCAACATTTCACAAAGTAACACATATACAGGGTGTACCATCAGTGCGTAATTGATCTATAGCTGTTTTATTATTGGAAAAAATAATTAATATAAAAGTTGTATGACCATATTTCTGCGCTTCCGAGGTAAACTCTTCGAGCATATATATTTCATAGAGTCCGCATTCAACAGCGTTTGTTTGGGTTATGAGGGGAAACAGGTAGACACTATTTTCAGTGTCGCATCACGGGGTTTGCAATTTATATTAATAATAAATTTGATACATACTTTTAAAATTATTTAAATTATGCACATATTTTATAAACTTGCATTATTTAAGTAGGTATCTAGTAATAGTAAATAATTATTACTAATATTATTATTATTATTTGTGTTGGATACATCAGATTTTTTTAATTCAAACATCAGAAAGCGTATAACGGAAAAATGAAGGTTGAAATAATAGGCAATAAAAAAGATAAAGAGCTTATATTTAAAAATCAAAAATATAAATAAATAGTAGGTATATTATAGAAATATTTATGATATGTATTAACATACGTGTACGAGAATTACATCAAAAGAATTTTTTCCAATCATTTATTAAATATAAAAATATTGTTTATAAACAATGTTCAATAGATTACTAAACTATATACTACAAATAGAAATCAAGCTAATACCTAAGTACTTAGGTACATTTGCACTGCCAGTCGTTAACAAATAAGTGAAGCTTTAATAAAAAAAACTCACATTAGACTTTGCTTATTTCTTAACGACTAGCGGTCTACTTAATTAAAGAAAATTAAAAAAAAAATATTGTCAATTTTTGTGGTTTATAAAAAATATAAATAGTAATAGGTAAGTATTTGAAATTAAAATTTATGTTGTAATCTAAGGTACTTAAGACCGATTCCACCGTTGTGTTAAACGAAGTTTAAAATGACATTTTTACATTAACAATGTCATTTTAATCTCCGTTTAACACAACGGTGTAATCAGTAATAAGTTACTTATATATTTTCCAATTCTGCATTTTCTTTTTCTGCAACACAGGCTTCATGGTTCAGATCATCACTAAAAAATCAAAAATGTTGAACGATTAATCAACCAAAAAAGTGCAGAGTTCTTTACCTTTTAGATCCATCTTCTTCTGGGACCTCAGTAAATCCTAATGGCAATACACCTGGAATTAATCTAGTTCTTGCTCCGCAACCAGTCTTTGACATAAACATATGTCCAGAAAAATGATTGTAACATAAAACATCACTATTTGCAATGTTTTCTGGAGTAAGTTTCAATATGTCTCACCAAATGCGTTTTTCGGCAGGATTAGTTGGAAACCTAAAAAAAACAAAAATTATTGATTTAACACCTTTAACATTATTATGATAAAATGACTTAAAAACGAAAAGCTTGTTTATATTGAAAATTATGATTAATTTTTTCTAACTTTTTAGTAGAGTCCAAAATCTTAAACAATATTCCTCATACATATCTTTAAATTTATTTCACTAAATTTACATTTATTTTAAATTTATGTTTAACGGACTTTTGCATAAAATGTAGGTACTTATGTTTCTTTTAAAAAAATGGTAGAGACGCTAATGGTTACTTACTTGTAAAATGACTTTGACGATGCCTTTTCGTATTTCTATTTAAAACTTACACAAACTCTCACCATTGTTAAAATTTGTATCACTAAAGTAATAAAATATTTAAAGTCACTTATAAACTACAAAAAAGCTAGAAATTAATGAAAATCAAAAATCAAATGACAGTTCTGACAATTTCGAACGATTTGACATGCCAAGCAAAACGAAACAGACCAATGGGAATGCTGGACACTATTTTCCCCCTGTACCAAAACAAAGTCCATTTGGACGATGGCTCTAGTAATATATGCTCGAAGGGTAAACTGCACTATGTCATTCTAGTCAACTTTTTAGTAGAGCAGATTAAATGTTGTTTCAGCACTTTTTGAGCTTCATAATTACATATTATTAAATTTTGACACCCATTTATTGTCACAATATTTATGTATTTTTTACTAACCTAACTAATAGAAGTTCCTATTTTTATTTTAATTTGCATAACTTATTGTATGTCGACATAGTGCAGTTTCCCTTAAAATCACAAGTTTAACAATTACTCTTAAATATACAGTGTGGTCCATAAATGAGGGGCTGACCAAACCTACAAATTTTTAAAAGCAGGTAGTTATACAAATTTGATTGTTTTCACCTCATTAAACAATTTTAATACACTTCAGTTATTTAGTATGTTGTATATAGGGTGTGTCAAAATGCGAGGTTACGATTTTCTCATGTACTTAAAAAAGTTTAAGGTTATGTACGAGACATATGTGGTGCATAGGACGTTATCCTTAAAACTAAATGACTATAACGTCCTATGACCCACATATGGGGTACAATATTTGAAGCGGGGGAAAAATAGTAAAAATTATCAAAACAAAACAATATTTAAAGCGAAATAAGGCGGTGACTTCCTAAGAACCAAGAAAGTATAGAAAAACCATCTGGTAAGATGTGGTAATTTTTAATTAAATTCAACACTAGTTGTCTAAAATTCGACCTTATTATTTCTGTACTAATCCGGTTTTTTAATTAAAATACAATTTTTTTAAAATTAATATTGATATAGAAATACGACTTTTTAGGGATGCCTATCAAAATATGGCCTAAAGTACGTTTAGTTGTGCTTTTTTTTTCTACTTCCAAAAAAATGGTTTGTGATGTTATTCTCTATAATTTTGGTTAAATACGTAATTTCTCTAAAATGGACAGCAAAATTTAATTTTTTTAGTATTTTCATCGACAATGAAGTTATGAATTGTTTTATATAACTTTACATAAATATTTGTACTTTTCCTCAAATTTCTCCATAATGGTTAATTTTATGGGAATCATGTATGACCAATATTATAGAGAATAACATTGCAAACAACTTCTGTCAAAAGAATTTTCTTCTATTCATAATTTACAAAAATACACCCTGAATTAGAAAAGAAATATTAGTGGCCATATTTTGTAATGCAACCCGGCAAAGTCGTATTTCTCTATCATTAATTATCTAGGTACAAAAATTGTGTTTAAATTAAAAAACAGATGAGAGCAGAAATCATATGATCAGATCTTAGACTATAATAAATACAGAATGTATTTATTAAAAAAGGTTATGTATGGCTAACAGATTCGGATAATTAATCACTGTCAAGCCTAAAATTAATTAATAATAATAATATAACACTTAATAGGTACATAAAAAATATAGCATCATTTTTTTTTCAAATGAGTAGCCGAGTGAGCAAACACATTTTTTTAAATTTTAGTAGCTAAGGTTTATTAATACATTAAATATTATAAAATCTTTTAGGTTTGATGGTACCTAATTTGCCTAAACCTCCCGCTGTAATATATTTGGATCTCAAAATTATATTAACTACACTTCCTTTATACAATCTCATAAAATTTCCACTTTATGAATGCTCAGAAAATCCTAATAATAATAATTATTACCCAAATATTTCAAAAATGTTATACGTATATTTAAAATATTAATTTTCTATTACATACTTATATATGCACGTAAAGCTTTATATACATACTTTAAACCAAGCAAAACAATTACATATAAGAAAATAGAAATTTATATACACGTTTACAAATATTTTTAAAATTTAACAATTATGGCGGTCTTCCGGGCATATATGCACTATTAGATTTTGAATTTTTGGACTAAAAATATATCAACTTGGTGTTCCAAAATATACAAATGTATAAAAATATATATAAAATACAACAAAATAGGTGCTGATTAGCAAATTTTTTTGTTATTTCACAGCTTTTAAATTTGAGCACCAGCTTTAAACTACTAAAATTTTATCTAAAAACATTTTCTTGTAATATTTTGGGACACCAGATATAATAGAATCTTAGTACATGCTGTACATTTCGTCGCAATGAAAAGCAATAAAAAATTTTTGGAGTGAAATTTTTGAGGTAGTATTTTCGTAGAAGAAAACTAGATACATAGTATAGTGTATGCATGTTGTTTATTTAGAGCATCTATATATATTATTATTCGTTCACTCTAGCCCAAAAAAGCAATAAAATATTTTTAATCTGTGAATCTTGTTTTATTCCATATTATCCCTTATTCCCACACTCAATTATTCCTTATTTAAAATACGTATCAAGCTAGCAGAGCAGCTCTGGATTTTTTCACATTCTGAGTATGCCATAATGTTAGACGACTCATTTTAGGCTAATTCTATACCAACATAAAAAATTTCCACTCTGGCCATAATAGGAAAATTGGGTGCTGTGCTAGCTTAAAAATACGAATTTAAAGTGTTTTCCTTTAATGAAATTGAGGAAAATAAAAAATAGACACGGCATAATTTTAGTCGTATGATCACGTTCATTGCTAGCCAAAATTTTAAGTACGACTACGGGTGGCAGGAATTTTTAATTTTTTTGTACGACTGTTTGTAACTGTTCAAACAAGCGATTTTTATGTATATATTTTTATTAAAAAAAAAATACCACATTTTACTTAAAAAAAAATACACCTACAGGTGTAATCGGCCACTTTATTGAAAATTTCATTGGGAGTGCCGATTACACCTGTAGGTGTACGTCCAGTCATGGTAAGAATTTTATTTTTTGTGGTAAATATAAAAATAATCTTGTAACGGTTGGAACCATTATTAGTTATTTCAACACAATCACCTCTACTTAAATGTCATTTTTCGTTTATGCCTTATGTCAAAAGTTCGTATTTCATTTGATTTGAATATGTCAACTGGATCACATTCGTTTTAGTATCTTTCTTGGTCATCCGATGTACTAATTGAGATTTAATATTCTTATTAGCCGTCTGATTTTATAAGGTAAGTTTTAATACTAATATATTGTTGAATAGTTATATATCTTTTATACAAGGATTTTTTAAATAATTGTCAAGTATTGAACACAACCTCAATATCAACAATATATCAACAATGGATAACACATGTTCGTTTTATATTATAGTCCAATTAAATAACGAAAAAGAGCCCCTTCGAGCTTACATTAATTTGTAATTGGATGAAACAAAAAGGACCTTGTGTATTTTGATGTGATCTTTCCGAAAAAAAAAAAAAAAAGATGTAGCAGTTTTACAATTTTTTTTAAATTAGGAAAAACCGGGTTTTCCGGAATTTTCCATTGTAAAAATGCTAATTATCTGGGCAAGTATCATTCCGATAGTGAAAATAAATGCACCATTCGAAAGAGGAGGCAAAAATAGTTCGGAAATTCATTGCACAGGTAGTTTTAATGGCGAATTTCTCGCCGCCAGAAGTGCTTTTACCAAAAAGTCGTTTTTTCGTTTTTTGATCAGAACCATGGACATGAAATTTGCGATGAATTTGTGGCGAAATTATAAATGTTAGAGAAATGAGAGAAGTTGCGTATTTTTTTGTTGGCTCTCAAATAAAATAAGTCCCGCGGCGAAATCTAACATAATTTTTCGGGAATTCGCAGGAAACCAGAGGCGTAGTTTTTTTTTAATTTTTTTCCCATGTGATTTTTTCCGGGTTTTCCGAAAACATCTAACAAAATAAATATATTTGAAAAAACTAATTGCCATCGAAAAGAGCACAAAAAAATACACAAAAAGGTATACTTTAAAAATGTTAGGAAATTATTCCTAAGCCTGAGTGTAAGTTCCAACTTGGTGATAAGCTTGCTTTTTGTTCGCTAATATCTGGTAATTCTATATTTTGCACAAAACTCAAGAAACGTCTTATAACAAGTCAGTAAAATACAATTTAATAAAATTTAAGCCTAATAAATTTAGATATGCAAGAAATTTAAAACTGGCAATCGCAAAAAAATCAAATTACAGTAATGTATGTGTACCGAATCCCTTTAAAGTTGCCTGAAGATATACCATGCATTAACATTCCTTATATTACCTTCTTTTAACTTAAGATAAGTGCTTTTAAATAAATCATCTTAAATTTAAATTTAGTAAAACTATGTGAATTAGAATTTGATATCTACCTTATCTAAAGCATGGTTTAAATATAATTTGTTAGTGGTTGGTGATTTTCTATATTTTAATCACTAATCTAAAGTCAAGTATAGTAAGCTTTAAATATAGTGGTGCCCAACTTCTTTTTCAAAGGTATTCGAGTTATTTAATAACCTAACACACGCCCAATCAATTGAGCTCAAACACATTAAACAAGTAGATAGAATAACTAGAGATCATGATACAATTCGTCTAAAGAAAGTTCCTTACCCGGACTGTAAATTGTTTCCATTTTATCATTGAAATGATCCACTACCGGGCGAATTTTGCACAAGTGATCTCTGTTGTCAATATCGTTGATAGTAAAATACAAACATCGTAAGATTATCAAAAATCGATTTCGAGACATGAAATTGGAAAAATGCGTTTTGTAAACTCTATGGGTGGACCAATAATCTGTTAGATGCGGAAGTTGAAATATGCCAGTAAGAAGTTATAGTCGAAAGAAAGTTTTTAATTTCAATAAAGTTAAATCTTTCCATTCTTTTATACGAGACTGTATTTTTGTTTTTTCGGATAGAAATAATGTAACAGCATATTGGTTAGTGTTTTCCACAATAAGATTTAATAGGTCTTTATCAATAAATAACAAAAAGAAATCAATAGTATTTTTATTGGTAAGATAAACTTTAAATAAACGATTACCCTTAAATTCAATATTTTTTAGATTTTCTTGACTTGTCCACTTAGGTACATTTTTGACTGAGCAGTGTGAGTTGGAAGTGCTTCCATTACTTTATTTTCTATATTTTCTATCTAATAACCGTAATCGTCACTATCACTCTCATCACTGTCCTCTGAGTATTCATCGTCACTTTTTGGCATCTTCTGATTCCAGAATATGTCGTAGTTCTTCCTCATTTATAAATCGCTTACGATTTTATCTTTTCTGTATCCCCGAAGGTCCGGCTTTACCGTCCATTTTATTCCAATAAACAAATATTGTATTGTGTCACTAAACACACTTTTATTTAATATATTTTAAAATTTCTATTATTTTTCCCACCAAACTAACTCAACGGTGTATTTAAATCAACGAAAACAACTGACATTTCATAATGTAAACAAACTCCTACCACGGCATAAGAAACAATCGGCAGGCTCACTTGCCGCTGATCGCATACAAATATTATACTAAGAAAATTTGACCTTGGCGACGCCATTCGGAGCTCTTAGTCAGGGCCGGATTAAAGAGTATTTAAACATTTTATAATAAAATAAGGTATTGATAGACAGGGTCGTATTAAAACAAAAAGGTAAAAATTTACAAAAAATATATTTTAATTCAACTTATAAGAACAGCATTAAGAAAGACAATATGCTCTACAGATTGCGCCAAATAATTAGCTAGTTTTTATTGAGGGTCTTGAAATTTCTATAAATTTTAATAATAACTTTAGGGCCAATTCCACCGTTGTGTTAAACGAAGTTTAAAATGACATCGTTAATGTAAAAATATCTTTTTAATCTTCGCTTAACACAACGGTGGAATCGGCCCTTAATAACATATACGAAGTTGATCACTAGTCCTACGAATTTCATGCAGCCTTACAAGTAAAGCATCCCCATCTGCTTCGCAGTTTTCAGTTCCAGAATGTAATAAATTTAAACATTGCAATTTTTTGAACGTCCTTTGAAATCGGACCGGTGTAGGGTTTACATTAAGAGTTGCCGATTCCTCACAGAAATTTGGCAACATTTTTACCTTCAGCGACATATGGGATAGTTTTGTGCAATTAATACTCAGTCGGTAATATAGAAAGATGTAATGCTATTTTAGTTTGAAAATTGGCGGGCTTTTGAATTTACTTCGACAAAATATAAGAATTTTACATTTTTAACAGCATTTTTTTAATACGCATCTCATGCGTGTTAGAAAATACAAATAAAAATGTAAAATTGTATGTTAAATTATTTTAGAAGTGAAAAATAAATAATACAAAATTATATAATAACTAAATATTATTTGTAGAATCTTTATTAGTTACAACAATAAACATAATATACATTTTCTGAATAAACAACATTTTTCTTTAATCGTGCGAAACAAAACAAGAGTTTCATCCATAAATCCTGAAACGAAAAAAAAAAGCGAAAAACTGCTTAAAACATGATTTTGATTGTATGTGACTCATTACTAATTTTTAATTTACTACTTATAATTTCTTTAATGTCTAAGATTTTCTTGCTTTATGTAATGAAAATACTTTAGATTTATTAAGATTAAAAAGCTTGGTTAATACATAATTAAATTCGCATATCTATAATAATTATTATCAAAATGAATATCAGAATTAAATCTTTGTTAAGGAGTTTAATATTTGGGGATAACACAATTACGATTAATAATCATTTTTTTTCCGAAAAAAAGTCACTCCTTACAAACAATTCTGCATGTTGAAAAAAATTACAAGAAAAAGTTTCTTTTTGAAGTTATTAAGGAAAACCGACAGGAAAACTGTGACTTTTCTTCGTAAAATCAATAATAAAGATTTTTTCCTCTTGTCAATTTTATGTTTCTTTATTTATTAAGACCCTGTACATCTGACCTAACATATTAATACAGTAAACCTATTTTTTCGTCAAACAGAATTTTTTTATAATGACTTTCCTTAAACTAAAAATAAAGATTTTTTCCATTTTGTCAACTCCATACGGGAGCACACTTAGAATAAGGAGATGTTTAAAATACAACATTTAACTTAAAATCTTAATAATATACCTACATAAATAAATAAAAATACTAATAGGTTTACAACTGACGAACTGACCCATAACCTAGGATTTTTTTTAAATATATATCATACATACCTACCTAGTAGGATTTTTAGGAAACCGAAATAAAACTTTTAATACACGTAACACGTAAAAGTTAACAAATTAACACTGGAAAACAACTGCTATATTAAAAGTGTTAAAAAATATCTATAATTCTAAAAAAATAACAATAACTACATAATACACACATCACAATCACAAACAAAATAAATTTAAGACACACGCTACTGATTCCGAGCTGCTGCAACTTGTTTGTTTTTGTCGATATAAACGACGGCAGTGACGCCACTGGCTTGATTGAGAGGTTGGACCCCAAAATGGCGGTGTGCGCTTAGATATGCGCGTAGTGTTATTGCCAAGACAAGTTAGCCTGCCGACTGTTCCTTATGCCGTGCTCCTACCCTGTCAACCCTTGACGCCAGTTGAAATACTTTTGCTCACAATCAACAATACACTATCGCAAAACAAAGTTCATTTAGCATGTCGACACGTTTTGAGGCTCTTCTAACCCTTGTCGCTAAAGGTGTAGTCGGTCACTATATGAATCCGTACACTGCACCTATAGGTGTAGTCGGCAATGAACGTGTTATAGGCTAATTAAATACCAACATAAAAAAAATCCGATCTTGCCTTTATTCATAAAATTAGCTTGACAATGCGACTTTATAGAGTTTTTCGTTAAAAAATGGAAACTTCATAATTTTAGGCTCATTTTAGGCTAATTTTATTTCAACCAACCAAATTAGGCACTCTGTTGGCTTTAAATGAGCCTAAAATTATGTCATGTCTACTTTTTAGTTTGCTCATTTTATTAACGTAAAACACTATAAAGTTGTATTGTCTAGCTAAGAGAGCACCTAATTTTTCCAAGAAAGACCAGAGTGGAAATATTTTTATGTTGGTATAGAATTAGCCTAAAATGAGCCTAAAATTATGACGTATCCATTTTTAAGTTATTTTAATTTTTTAACGAAAAACTCTATAAAATCGTATTGTTAAGCTAGAGCAGCGTTACTCAAAGTGTGCTACGCAGAGCACCTGGGCTCCGCATTGCCTTTGTGGGGGCTCCGCGAAGAAAATACTTATCGCTACAACAGAATGGGACGTGGCTTGAGGACCTACTGTTTGTTTTTTAGAAGTTTGGTATTTAGTGGCAGAGGACTTTTTTTGTAAAAGTCAGGAAGAGCAAGGAGTATATGATGATTTGGTATTTTGGACTGGAGGACTTTTTTTTAGAGGTCAGGAAGAGGAAGGAGTATATGGTTTTGGTATTTTCGGCTGGAGACCTTTTTTTTAGAGGTCAGGAAGAGAAAGGAATATAAGGTTTTGGTATTTTTGGTTGATTTTTTAGGGACTCCGCAAAGAAACGGGAGGGACCTGGCAAAAGGCTAGAGCAAGGAGGGCTTTTTTCCGAAATGTGCTTAGGGCTCCGTCAAATATTTCACTTTTCAAAAAGGTTCCATCACCAAAAAAGTTTGAGAACTACTGAGCTAGAGCATCTAAGTTTTCAGATCATTTTTTACATTGCTAAATTTTTTAATGAAAAACGCAATATGAAAGGAGCGAAAGGTTGGTATAAAATTAGCCTAAAATTATGATGTAATCAAAATTTGAAAAATCCAAAGGTGCTCTGCTAGCTTTATATCTAGCAGAATACCTAATATTTCCTATAAAGAAAGTGCAAAATTTTATTATTTTACGAAATTAGCCTAAAATGAGCCTAACATTATGACGTATCCATTTTTAAGTTATTTCAATTTTTTAACGAAAAACTCTATATAGTCGTACTGTCAAGCTAGAGCATCTAATTTTTTGGAAAAAGACCAGGGTGGGAATGTTTTTATGTTGGTATAAAAGTAGCATAAAATGAGCCTTAAACTATGCCGTTTTCATTTTTAATGAAAAACGCAATACGTGCCTGTTGTTAAGCCAATAGAGTACCTAATTTTTTCTATAAAAAGGAGCGTATTTTTTTAGGTTTGTTTAAAAATTAACCTAAAATTAGCCAAAAATTAGCCTTACATTAGCCTAAACTAAGCCTAAATTTAGCCTTAAATTAGTCCAAAATTAGCCTGACGTAATAAAAATTTGAAAAATCCAAAGGTGCTCTGCTAGCATGATATCAAGTTAGCAGAGCGCTTAATATTTTCTATAAAGAAAGAAGCGTAATTTTTTTTATGTTGGTACAAAATTGGCCTTAAATGAGCCTAAAATTATGACGTATCCATTGTGATTTCAATTTTTTAATGAAAAACTCCATAAACTCTTATTGTCAAGCTAGAGCACCTAATTTTTCCATTAAAAGCAAGAGCAGAAAATTTTTATGTTGGTATAGAATTAGCCTAAAATGAGCATAAAATTATGTCGTGTCTATTTTTTAGTTTCCTTAATTTTATTAAAAGGAAACACTGTATAGTCGTATTGTCAAGCTAGCAGAGCACCTAATTTTTCCGATAAAGGCCATCGTAAATTTTTTGGTATAAAATTAGTCTAAAATGAGCCTAAAATTATGCCATTATACTTTTTAGATTGCTGAATTTTTTAATGAAAAACGCAATAAGTACCTGTTGTTAAGTCAACAGAGTACCCAATTTTTTTGTGTAAAGAAAGGAGCGGAATTTTTTTTAGGTTGGTATAAAATTAGCCTAAAATTATGGCGTAATCAAAATTTTAAAAACCCAAAGGTGCTCTGCTAGCTTAATATCAAGCTAGTAGAGCACCTAATTTGTCCTGTAAAGAAAGGAGCGGAAATTTTTTTATGTTGGTATAAAATTAGCCTAAAATAAGCCTAAAATTATGGCATACTCAGAATGTGAAAAATCCAAAGGTGCTGTACTAGCTTGATACGTATTTATCTAAACCATAAATCACGCGGATTTTTCCTAAGAGTAAAAACAGTTTAATTATTTTATATTAATATTTAATGTACCTAAATATATTGTCTAAAAATTACAACAAATTTCACTTGTGCTATTTCAGTTAATCTATTTATATTTACTATATTTTAATTGTTAAATAATTTCGTCACTTTCCTACTTCAATTTCAATCTTATTTAATTTATCTCTAGTCATTTGTCAAACACATGAATTAACATAACCGCCTGTGGATGAGATCATGTTCCAGTATGCTAAACAGTGACGTCATTACAACCTCCCCTCCGGTCCTTGATGTCGGCCAAAATGGAAGATCATGCCTAAATAACATATTCTATCATAAACGTTTATGTTGGTTTTGTAATGAAGTCATTTTTCATTACTATTTTTTTTTATTCAATTGCCGAATTAGTATTCTTATTAATAATTTTAGATCTAACTTTCATTAGAATCCGGCATGTCAATTTAATAAAATTAATTATTCGTTACTATTATAATTTATAAATCAACTTTTTGGCTTCACCCTGTATCTATTATTTTGAAATATATAATAATCCGAAAATTCATAGTACTTTCACAATATAGCAATGGTTTTCAAAAGTCATTTTAAACCAGGGTTTTGAATTTATATTATAGAAAATTGTAGATTTGGGAATTTATTATTTTTAATATTTTTACACGATAACGAACGCCGGCAGCAAGCACCGTCCCCTTCTCGAGTACCTTTTCCCACTTAAGTTGATCATGCGTGGAACATTGGTAAATATTTTTGACCCGAGTACGAGACCATGGCGAGAGAAATTTTTAATTCCATTCCGAGCGATCGAAAGAGTCAGTCGACAAAAATAGCAGCACCGCGAGCTAAAACCATATTTACCGCAGTTAGTACAAAAAACCCGTTTTTATTTTTTGCCGTAGTATCGAGTTTAGATAGGAATTAAAACCGAATTAAATTAGTATATTTAAACACCGTTTGAGATCACATTTTAACACGTAAATAATTTTGTAAAAATTCCGAAATTTAATAATTAAATTAACAGTCGAAGAATAGTTTCTTGTTTTGATATTGACCGTGTTTATTTTTTTTTATTATCGTCTTCGAACGGTGAGGACTGCTTCCGTTATAAATTGACTTTGTAAATAGAATTATTAAATAAGTAAATTGGGAAAAGATAGGAATTAGAGTGTTAATTTTTTTTAAATTTAGATAGACTTTTAAAAGAATAGATTTGTTAAATTCCTATTTGTGGGAAATAAGGGAATTAAATATTTTTTTGTTGGTTTAGTTTGACTGTTCGCGATATTTTTTTTTACTAAAAGGGAGGGTATCATTTCCTGTTTTGAATATAAAATTTCCGTTCCTTTATTTTTCCGTCCTGGCTACTTCCAATTAACTCACTGAGGGCTTAAAGTTCCGTGTGTTAATTTTCCTTCCTGTCTATTCCCAAATAACTCACTGAGGGCTTAAAGTTCCGTGTGTTATTTTCGTTCCTAGCTTTCCGCAATTAACTCACTGAGGGCTTAAAGTTCCGTGTGTTAATTTTCCTTCCTGTCTATTCCCAAATAACTCACTGAGGGCTTAAAGTTCCGTGTGTTATTTTCGTTCCTAGCTTTCCGCAATTAACTCACTGAGGGCTTAAAGTTCCGTGTGTTAATTTTCCTTCTTGTCTATTCCCAAATAACTCACTGAGGGCTTAAAGTTCCGTGTGTTATTTTTCTTCCTAGATATTCCTGTCCGACTTGGGGTTATAATAATAAATAACAATAAGAGGTAGTGTGGGTTTGATTCACCGTAGCTTGCTCATTGTATTCAGGGGTTTTAAAAACGAAACAAACATTTAGAAAGATTTCGAGTGGTCCTCACGAGTTACAGAAGTGCCGAAGTTTAATTTTTTTTTATTCATACTAGCCTTGATTTAAATTTTGATTTACTACCGTAAATTTTGGAATTTTTAAAACTAATATCCTTGATTAAAATTTTGATTTGCTTTGCGATTTAAACAATTACCGTAAATTTAAATTGTTGAATCCGTATTATCCATGATTTACAATTAGATTATTTTTTTTTCTCGATTTGAGAGTAATTGCCGTAAATTTAGAATTCATATTATCCGAGATTTAAATTTTGACCTTAGTCTGAGATTTCCGAATACAATTTTTTTTTGTATACGCGACCCCTTTACCGTATCCAGTTTAAGCAATCTGATTGAGAATACCTGCCAACTATATCAGCCGTTCGTTACCGTTTTGCCATTGCTTCATTTTTTTTGTTCAGGGTTTCATTACCGAGGGTGGGCGTTGAAATATTTTATTTTCCTTTTTTTAGTGTATATAGTTAAAATCAATATATGTGTCAAAATTACCGTGACTATTACTGAGTTTACTGATCACCAATTTACTTCCCCCTTACTTTTCAGCAGTGAAAAATTCTTTGCAATCACAAGTAGTGATTAAAGCCCATTATTTGTGGCTACTAATTATTTGAGTCTAAGTAACCTTTGACCCCTGGAATTTTTCATCTCCATCTGTGCTGCCCGAGTACTTTCGACGCTGTTTCGAGAGTTTGTGGAGTAAACCATCACCAAAAATCTGGCGCTCGAGAACCGTCCGTAACCAGCGTCATTCGTAAGGAACCGTTTTCTCTGAGGCGAGAAAACCCCTTACAAATTTGGCGCCCGAGCAGGGACCTGGTTACTTTCCGATAGGTAAACTGGTACTGCCCCCACCCTCCCGTATCAGAATCTTTTTCCGTCTTAGCTTTATTTTTCTTTATTTTTTTTTCTCTTCCCCTTTTTATCCCTGTACGCATTGTACGTTGTCTAGTCCGCTCCACTCTAAACCAGAACTACGTTTTTTTTTAAATTCCATTTTCCGTTCACCAAACCGAAACTCTCTTAGTAACTCAGTAATAACCCAGTTAACCATAGCTAACCGTTTTCGATTAATAGGGTAGATTTTGAAAAATTATTTACGATTCAAAATCCGAATTTCAACGCCTCCCGGTTCTAAAATTTTTTTTTGGAGGGTTTCTTCCTCCACCTCGCATAATTTTTGTTTTCTTCGTGATTTTGCCTCTTTCTGTAAAGAAACCCGCTCGCGTTCGTTTCCTTTGGAAAGTTAATGTCCGTTACAACCGCTGAAGATATCAGGGCAATAGATACGGAGGGAAACGACTTACAAACAAAATTAAGTATTTCTACTTCCGAAGATCCGGAGGTCGAATCGAAAGAATCAAAAGAGGTTCAATCAACAACAGCAACCCCCGTATCTTGGGTGTATTTGCTAAAGAACCCGGAGATCACCAGTGAATTAGAAAAGCATCAGCTCCCCGTCAGTGGCACTGTACAGGAGAAACGAAAACGTTTGGTTTCCTTCCTGCGAGGTACCGAAAAAATTTCTGAAACAATTAGTGAAAAGTCTCAACAAACAATGCCAGACCCACCCGAGCCAATTCGAACTCAGGATTGGAAAGTCACATTTGGCAACCGTGAAGATCCAGCAGCTTTTCTAGAAAGACTAGATGAGATCTGCACCGCTAAAGCAATAGACAAGGATCGATTATTACCCTATTTACCCGAACTACTTACCGGGGATCCTGCATTATGGTTTAGAAACAACCGATCCTCTTGGAACACCTTTGAGGACTTTGAAACAGATTTCCGAATATTCTTTTTCTCCGTTAATTACCAGATCGACTTAGAGGTGGAAATAAGTAGAAGGTTACAAAGAAGAAACGAAACTGTAACCAGTTATATAACCGAGTTGCAAACATTGATGAGACGACATGGAAAGTTGAGTAATGAACAACAGCTAACCTGGCTATACCGAAATTTGCTTCCAGAATACAGACAGCAAATCCGAAAGACGGATTACTCCAATTTTACCACATTTTGTCAAGTGGTCCGGGAGTTCGAGCTGCTTAGAAAGGAGTTACAGAGCATACCATCGACGAGTTTTGTTCCGAGGAGTACCGCTTCACGTTATTCTCAGCAATCCGAACCGTTCAGACACCCAGCACCCGAACCTACCCGACTTAAAACCTCTGAACCTTCACATTATTTCCGCTCCGATCCCTCACACTATTATCAAGCTAATCCGCCGCCAGTTGATTCAAAATCCGTTTCCTTTTCCCCTTCCGTACCCGCCGTCCGTAATCAGCCGCAAAGATTTGAACCACAACCATCCACCTCACGTGGAGAAGTGTTGTGTTGGAGATGTGGAGAGAAGGGACATCTGCGAATACACTGCCAAAATCAAGTAAAAATATTCTGTTCCCGCTGCCTAAAGGAAGGCGTATTGTCAAAAGACTGTCCGTGTAGCCAGTCGGGAAATGGGACAGGAGCTGTTCGGAAGGGAGGTCCAAACAGTTCCAACCGACACTAGCCTCTCAAGAGACCGTCATTATACCCGATCACGACTCGCGACCACACTTATGTTTGGAAATAGAAGGTGAAAAGTTTTTGGCATTATTAGATACCGGAGCTTCCAAATCCTACATAGGTAATCGACTAGCGGAACATCTTTCCCAGAAAAAGCAACCCATAAAAGTAGCACCGACGTCTGCGAGGTTAGCTAATGGAAACATAATCCGCATTCAAGACACCTATCAAGTAAAGATGAAGTTCGGCAACCAGAAAACTGCCGAAGAAATGGTTTACTTTCCAAATTTAAGTGCTGAATTAGTACTAGGAATAGATATCCTAGAGAAGTATGATTTTAGACTGGAATTGGGAACAGGAAAAATTGCAATAGGTGAGACGCCGATGCCACCTGTAGAAAGAGCCGTTACCTGCTTTCCAATTGGAATAGTTGAACAACCATCCGTTAAATCAATACCGCCCGTTGAACCAATACCACCCGTCGTAAAGCCTATAGAAGTTAGAGCTATAGTCCTTGCTGAAAATGGACCTCAGGATTTACCAAATGCTTCGGAAAAGTCTAAAGTCCAAAGCAAAAAGGACAAAGTGTCCAGTTCAAGGAGTTCCCCTACCCGTTCTGTTTCGAGCTGTCCCACAGCCCCAAAGACAAGATGTAAGTCACTAGACTTCAAGTCAGGGTTGTGCAACATAGTGAAAAATGAAACAGCCGTCTCCAAACTCAGTGAAAGCTGTGATAAGGAAGACGATGAAGAGGAAACCAATAGCATAGGCTGTTCTTTACAGACTATCACGCCGATTACCGAGAGATCACTGACTCCAGAACAATCACACAGGTTAGATGAATTTTTGGCTACCGAACTACCAGCTTTTCATAATATACAAGGGCCAACTGATTTAGTACAGCACGAAATCCGTTTAATTAAGCAAGAACCGATCAAACAAAGATACCGACCACAAAATCCGAAAATGCAAGAGGTCATTAACGAGGAAGTGGACAAAATGTTGAACGAAGGGGTAATAGAGCCCTCAAAAAGTCCTTGGAGTTCTCCTGTGGTGATTGTAAGAAAGAAAGATGGTAAACACCGATTCTGCATTGATTTTCGAAAAGTAAATGAAGTCACTATGAAAGATGCATATCCACTACCGTATATGAATGCCATTTTGGATAAGCTGAGATCTGCTAAGTTTATTACTAGCTTAGACTTGAAAAGTGGATATTGGCAAGTTCCACTTTCCGCCCGCAGCAAACCGATAACCGCATTCACCGTACCCGGACGAGGACTTTTCCAGTTCCGAGTTATGCCATTCGGCCTTCATTCCGCTCCGGCTACTTTTCAACGACTAATCGATCAAATAATTGGGCCAGATCTGGATCCGCATGCTTTTGCATACCTAGATGACATCATTATTCTAGGAGAGACTTTTGAATCTCATCTAGCAAATTTGAAAGAAGTTTTCCGACGCCTGAGAGAGGCTAAACTCCAAATCAACTTCGAAAAATGTCATTTCTGTCTACCGAGTATGAAATATTTAGGCCATATGGTCACCGGAGATGGAATTAGTACCGATCCAGAAAAAATTGAGTCTATTGTGAAATTTGAAGCACCGAAAAATATCCGCGAACTCAGAAGATTTCTGGGAGTAGCATCCTGGTACCGCAGGTTTGTGCCGTCATTCTCTCAAGTAGTATCTCCACTTACCAAACTACTGAGAAAATCTTATCGTTGGCGATGGTTAGAAGAACAAGATACCGCTTTTCGAAAACTCAAAACCATCTTAACTGAGGCGCCGATACTCAGTTGTCCCGATTTTAATCTCCCGTTTACTTTACAAACTGACGCTTCCGATCATGGTCTAGGAGTAGCGCTGACACAGAAGAAGGATGGCATAGATTATGTCATCGCATATGCCAGCAGGACTCTGAATCCAGCCGAAAGAAACTACTCCGTAACCGAAAAAGAATGCCTTGCTATAGTCTGGGGTATTGAGAAGATGCGAGCATACCTGGAGGGGTATCATTTCACCGTACTCACTGACCATCAATCACTTAAATGGTTACATTCCATCGTGAGTCCGTCCGGCCGCTTAGCAAGATGGAGCATATTTTTGCAACAATATGACTTTGAGATTAAATACCGAAAAGGAGCTTTGAACCGTATCGCCGATGCCTTGTCCCGAAATCCGTTACCTAGTACTGACAGTACATCAAGCACACCAGATGTGTGTACCGTAGACGACGATACCAATTGTAGTTGGTACTCAGCTAAGAAAGCCGAGGTTGAAAGAAACCCCAGTGAATATCCCGATTTTGCGATCCGAGAAAACCGTCTATATCGTCATTTTTGGGACATAAATGACTACAAAGAACCCGAGTTGTCAGATCCGTGGAAGCTTTGTGTACCCAAGTCACAAAGAGACCGAGTTCTAAAGGAAAATCATGATGCTCCAACCGCAGGCCACGCTGGGATTGCAAAAACTATTACCCGCATCGCCAGACAATATTATTGGCCGGGAATGTTCCGCGACATTACCAAATATGTCAGAAGTTGTTTACAATGTCAGAAATACAAACCGTCACAACAACAGACACCGGGGAAGATGAACCCATCACCGAATAGTCAACCATGGGAAGTTGTTAGCACAGATCTTGTTGGACCGCTACCCCGGAGTAAAAGGGGTAATGCATATATCGTCATGTTCATGGACAGATTTACCAAGTGGGTGCAATGTAAGGCTATTCGAACTGCCACCGCAAAGAGCGTAAGCACCGTTTTCTATGACGACATCGTCACAACTTTTGGATGTCCAAAAGAAGTCATAACCGATAATGGCACACAATATACAAGCAAACTCTTTGAATCCGTTCTAAAAGAGTTAGGAATCCGTCATCGATGTACACGCCGCAAGCTAATCCCGTAGAACGAGCAAACCGAACGATAAAAACTATGATAGCACAATTTTGCGAGGATAATCACCAGGATTGGGACTTACATTTATCCGATTTGAAATTTGCAATCAACACGTCCCGTCACGAATCTATTGGTTTTTCTCCAGCATTCTTAAATTTTGGGAGGGAGTTAGTCATCCCCAAATCCCTACGACAAGAAGTTGAGACCAGTAACCAATCCGCCGAAACCGAACCGCTTGATGAGGAAAGTCCCGAAAATTTTGTCAAGAGACTAGGAAAACTCAAAGAGTGTTTTGACCTAGCCCGTCTCAACCTGTCCCGAGCTTTTACCTCGCAGGCTCATTACTACAATCTGCGTCGACGAGACTGGAGGTGCACTATTGGTGATCTAGTGATGAAGCGCGAACATACGTTGTCATCAGCCGTAGATCATGTGGCTGCGAAATTAGCTCCGAAATACTCCGGTCCGTACACCGTTATCAAGGTCGTATCCCCCGTAGTATACAACCTCAAAGATGCTTCAGGAAAGAGACTTAATCAGGTTCACATAAAAGACCTGAAACCGGCCGTCGAGTCAGATTAGACACGAACCTCACCCACCGTCACCGCCCCTGTACCGTCTGGAAGGTACCGATTAATTGGAGTACAGGTAGACCTACGTCCACGACGCCGTAATATCGGCCTTCAATGTTTCCGACAATGGTAGTTCCGAGTCCGACGATATGGTATGGTATGGAAATGGTATGGTTTTGACTCCGGAACCGAAGAAAGAAGAATCCGAAGACTGTTTTATATTGAAGTTGTAAATTTTGGTAATATTGTAACTGTTAGGTAGGCGGATAAAGGAAAAATAATGGTAAACGAAGTTTACCCTTATTTTTCTTTCCGAAGTGAGGGGGGGATGTAATGAAGTCATTTTTCATTACTATTTTTTTTTATTCAATTGCCGAATTAGTATTCTTATTAATAATTTTAGATCTAACTTTCATTAGAATCCGGCATGTCAATTTAATAAAATTAATTATTCGTTACTATTATAATTTATAAATCAACTTTTTGGCTTCACCCTGTATCTATTATTTTGAAATATATAATAATCCGAAAATTCATAGTACTTTCACAATATAGCAATGGTTTTCAAAAGTCATTTTAAACCAGGGTTTTGAATTTATATTATAGAAAATTGTAGATTTGGGAATTTATTATTTTTAATATTTTTACACGATAACGAACGCCGGCAGCAAGCACCGTCCCCTTCTCGAGTACCTTTTCCCACTTAAGTTGATCATGCGTGGAACATTGGTAAATATTTTTGACCCGAGTACGAGACCATGGCGAGAGAAATTTTTAATTCCATTCCGAGCGATCGAAAGAGTCAGTCGACAAAAATAGCAGCACCGCGAGCTAAAACCATATTTACCGCAGTTAGTACAAAAAACCCGTTTTTATTTTTTGCCGTAGTATCGAGTTTAGATAGGAATTAAAACCGAATTAAATTAGTATATTTAAACACCGTTTGAGATCACATTTTAACACGTAAATAATTTTGTAAAAATTCCGAAATTTAATAATTAAATTAACAGTCGAAGAATAGTTTCTTGTTTTGATATTGACCGTGTTTATTTTTTTTTATTATCGTCTTCGAACGGTGAGGACTGCTTCCGTTATAAATTGACTTTGTAAATAGAATTATTAAATAAGTAAATTGGGAAAAGATAGGAATTAGAGTGTTAATTTTTTTTAAATTTAGATAGACTTTTAAAAGAATAGATTTGTTAAATTCCTATTTGTGGGAAATAAGGGAATTAAATATTTTTTTGTTGGTTTAGTTTGACTGTTCGCGATATTTTTTTTTACTAAAAGGGAGGGTATCATTTCCTGTTTTGAATATAAAATTTCCGTTCCTTTATTTTTCCGTCCTGGCTACTTCCAATTAACTCACTGAGGGCTTAAAGTTCCGTGTGTTAATTTTCCTTCCTGTCTATTCCCAAATAACTCACTGAGGGCTTAAAGTTCCGTGTGTTATTTTCGTTCCTAGCTTTCCGCAATTAACTCACTGAGGGCTTAAAGTTCCGTGTGTTAATTTTCCTTCCTGTCTATTCCCAAATAACTCACTGAGGGCTTAAAGTTCCGTGTGTTATTTTCGTTCCTAGCTTTCCGCAATTAACTCACTGAGGGCTTAAAGTTCCGTGTGTTAATTTTCCTTCTTGTCTATTCCCAAATAACTCACTGAGGGCTTAAAGTTCCGTGTGTTATTTTTCTTCCTAGATATTCCTGTCCGACTTGGGGTTATAATAATAAATAACAATAAGAGGTAGTGTGGGTTTGATTCACCGTAGCTTGCTCATTGTATTCAGGGGTTTTAAAAACGAAACAAACATTTAGAAAGATTTCGAGTGGTCCTCACGAGTTACAGAAGTGCCGAAGTTTAATTTTTTTTTATTCATACTAGCCTTGATTTAAATTTTGATTTACTACCGTAAATTTTGGAATTTTTAAAACTAATATCCTTGATTAAAATTTTGATTTGCTTTGCGATTTAAACAATTACCGTAAATTTAAATTGTTGAATCCGTATTATCCATGATTTACAATTAGATTATTTTTTTTTCTCGATTTGAGAGTAATTGCCGTAAATTTAGAATTCATATTATCCGAGATTTAAATTTTGACCTTAGTCTGAGATTTCCGAATACAATTTTTTTTTGTATACGCGACCCCTTTACCGTATCCAGTTTAAGCAATCTGATTGAGAATACCTGCCAACTATATCAGCCGTTCGTTACCGTTTTGCCATTGCTTCATTTTTTTTGTTCAGGGTTTCATTACCGAGGGTGGGCGTTGAAATATTTTATTTTCCTTTTTACTTTCCTATCTGTATACAGATATAAGGAAAGTATAGGAATCATGATTTTTTTCGACCTCGAGTTTTCGACGGATTTTTACGTTTTGGGGTCCCCTGAATCCGTTTTGACTATTTTCGCGATGATGTCTGTGTGTGTGTCTGTGTGTGTGTCTGTGTGTGTGTGTGTGTGTGTGTGTGTGTGTGTGTGTCTGTATAACGCATAACTCATGAACCGATACACATAAAAACACCAAATTTTAAACTTAAGCTTTGTTTCAGCGTCCAATGAGCTGATTAGATTTTGGACAGAGTCGGAACATCTGGGGGGGTACTTTATAGGTGGTCATTTTTATATTTTATGGAATATATTCGTTATTTACGTTTGGAGAAGAAAATTCTTCAAATAAAAGTTACTTACAATATTATTATCTATAATTTTTGTTCTAAATAAAATTTTCCTAAAATGGTCCGTATTCGAGAAATTTGACAAAATGTAAAAAAAAATAATTTTTTATAAAAATTGTTCAAATAAAAGTTGTTTGTAATATAATTCTCTATAATTTTTATTCCATACATAATTTCTCTAAAATGGACCGTATTCGAGATATTTGAGAAAATGTGTAAATTTCGAATTTTGAAGAAAACTCAAAAACGGATAAAGAAAAAAACATTAAATTTTAAACTTAAGGTTGATTTCGGCCTGACGTGAAATGATTAGATTTTAGACATATTCGGAACATCTGGGGGGGTACTTTATGGGAGGCCACTTTTATATTTTATGGAATATATCTGTTATTAATGTTTGGAGAAAAAAATTGTTCAAATAAAAGTTACTTCTAATATTATTATCTATAATTTTTGTTTTATGTAAAAATTTCCTGAAATGGTCCGTATTCGAGAAATTTGACAAAATGTGCAAAATTCTGAATTTAATGAAAGTTTTTGAAATAAAAGTTGTTTGCGATATCGATCTCTATAATTTTTGTTTATACATGATTTTTCTAAAATGGACCGTAATGAAAAAATTGTAGGAAATTTTAATTTTTCAGTATTTTCGTTTTCCATGAATATCTATAGAAGAATGTTTCGAGGTAGATGTATGTGGACAATGTATATATTTAGTTTATCCTCTAAACATTTATAGAGATGCTGCAATAGGTTGTACAAAATAACCGGAAAAAGCCTATAATAACTAGATAGGAAAGTCATGTGTTGGACACATCAGATTTTTTTAGTGTATATAGTTAAAATCAATATATGTGTCAAAATTACCGTGACTATTACTGAGTTTACTGATCACCAATTTACTTCCCCCTTACTTTTCAGCAGTGAAAAATTCTTTGCAACCACAAGTAGTGATTAAAGCCCATTATTTGTGGCTACTAATTATTTGAGTCTAAGTAACCTTTGACCCCTGGAATTTTTCATCTCCATCTGTACTGCCCGAGTACTTTCGACGCTGTTTCGAGAGTTTGTGGAGTAAACCATCACCAAAAATCTGGCGCTCGAGAACCGTCCGTAACCAGCGTCATTCGTAAGGAACCGTTTTCTCTGAGGCGAGAAATACCTTCATGCTACAGAGGGTACAAGATCGTAGCATGCAATGTTGAAGAAATTATAAAATTTAATAAAAATTTGCGTTCCTTTTTACAAAATTAGTTTAGATCAGAATCTAACTTTTAGTTAGTCAGGTATGGGGGCTATTCTGCAACAATTCCTTTATATTTAACGGCCTTTAAAAATATTGGCGGCGTATAAAAATATGTTTGTATTCGTTAATTTACTTCTGTCATTATTTAAACAGATTTCTTTAAGATGTATTTTAAAGATCCGTTTAAATAATGACAGAAGTAAAGAAGAAAATATTTTTAAATGCCGTTAAATATAAAGGAATTGTTACAGAATAGACCCCAATACCTGTTAAACGAAAAAAAAAAAAGACTAGTATCTAGAGATTATCAAGAGAAAAGTTGCTAGATATAAAAGAAGAATCGCTTTTCAAAATAGTTAATTTTTGTTTAGTATTTTAGAGGTAAATAAATTTAACTAGCGCAGCCGTAGTAGGATCGGCACAGTATTTTCGTAAAAATTCATCACATCGAGTCCGATTTTCAACTATATGATATCGATAACTTTTCCTGTGGGAATCTATCTTCTGAGACCTGGAGAACTGGATTAATCAGAAGAAGTCTAAGTAAGTACTGAGTAATTCTTTTATACTTCCTCTTACTTTACACTTATTTTGCAAATTTTAGAATGTGTTAAGATGAGTTAATAATATTATAATTAAAAGGGAATAGATATTCCTTATAATTTATTCACAAATTTTTATAATAGTTCAACAAAATATAAAAACATTTATAATTTTTTAGAACATACATAGGCAAATATAAATGATCCGGTAGTTTAAATTAATATTATTCAGGTAATTATTTCGAGATTTGTAGATATAACAAATTTATTGGTTCACAGAGAGAAATTCATGCGCATGTTAAGCAAAAATAAGCATTTTCGGGCTTGTTTTTGAGCCAAGTATGTCACAATCTTCATTTAAGAAATTGTTAATTACACATGCTAAAAAACCGCCTCTAAATGAGTGATTATTTGAGCAACAAAATTGTTCAATCATTTATGTATATTCTATTTTCCAGTACTTAAAATAAAAATCGTTCTTGTTTGGTTTTAAAGGGGACAATAGCACCTCGCAAGTTTTAGATCGGCTTCTCTGTTGCAGGAGTTTGGAGAGAGATAGACCGAGACCCTTTACTAGGTAAACGTAGATATATCCGAATGTAAAAGTAAGCCTGCTTGTAATTAACACCAGGTGAGTGAGAGGTACATTCCGAACACCAAACAACAAATAATAGTTCTTTCTACACAGTTTTCATGTTTACATAACTAATTGATAAAAATTTAAATTACTATGGATTTGTTTTAATATTGTGAATTTTGACTAAAGGGTGATTAGTTTTATTTGATATATAGTTTTGAGAACATGAATGAGGTGTATGAACCAATATTTTGAAATTATGTTAAAATGTTTTGGTACGCGTTTAGATGATCATTTAAAAGTGTTTTAAATTTTAACATATTTTGTATCTATTGCTTATTAAGTCATTTGGAACATATTTCTGACTCCTTTAGAATACTTAGCATATGTTTACTATTTACAAAGCATTTACAAACGACTTTTAACAAGGAAAATTTGTTTAATTGTGAAAATAGAGAAAAATCGTTATTTATTTTTTTTATATTTATGCGCTCAAAAGATACATATGATTTTTATGAAATACGAGTTTAAATAAATCAAATATTACATATTAAAGTAATGTAATTCTGCAAATTCCCTAAATATTTATTTACAACCAATGCTAAAAGCATATAATAAATTACAAGTTATATCTATATAACTACCATATTTGACAATATTATAATAATATTATAGCATAATAATAAACAAGTAATTCAATCTTTTTTTAAGAGATATACCGCCAAAGTCAAAAAATAAATAATTTTGCAACTTAATACTAAATAGTCAGAATAGAAATTAAATTATCAAATAGTACCACACATTTAGTTAAAACAAAGAAAACCATATTTTTGTCAACTTCGCAAAAAAATTACGATATTAATTGCCTAATAACAAACAAATAAGCCGCGGCCATAAAGAGTGTAAAGAGCATTCGCCTTTTTTATGTATTATGTATTCAATGAATAATATTATTTTAAAGTTTCTGTAAAAGAAAAACATTTTTTTGTTAACATGTAATAGTTGCATATTCTTAGCGATCATTTTTCAAATGTTAAAATAAATAATTGAGATCGACTATTTCAGACAAAGGGCTCTTAAATTAAGGTATACCTGATAGTAACTAAAAATGATATACAGTGTGTCTAAGTAAGTTGACGAAATATAGAAAACTTTATTATTGATTTTAGGAAAAATGTTTTGTTTTAAAAGGTCGTGCATTGTCTAAAACCCACAACACAAACAACTGATATTAAATTGTATCAGTCGTATACGAGGTTTGTCAAAAATAAAGGTACTTGTGATGTATCTCGCTGTAACTAAAATACTAAAATTACTTATGATCTGTTTTATTACAGGATACGTATTTACACGGATTTATAACTAATTATTATGGCTACACCGGTTATTAAGCGTACAGGTAGATTTGGAGAATAATTATAAATTGAGGAAAAAGTAAATTCTGGGCATGTGCCCTGACAATTTTACCAACATAAACCATGTTGCATACGCCACAGCAAAATCATATTTTTTGACGAACCTCGTATACGGTTGATAAAATTTGATATTAGATGGTTGTATTTTCGGTTTCAGGACATGCACAGCTTTTTATGAATAATACTTCTTTTTCTAAAATTAGTGCCTGATAAAAAACTTACCATATGCCGCAAAATTATGAAATAATTATGATACAAACAAAATATTGAAATTAAAGTAAGAAATATATAGGTATTATATATTTTTTATTAATTCCATAGCCATAGAAGAAAAATAAAAAGATGATAATTTAGATTTCATATTTTTAAAATAGAAATTATCATATTTTTCAATTAGTTCAATGTATGGAGATTGAATGGGGAACCACACTACAAAATAACAATATTTTTTTCCTGTTATATGTAGTTGCCCTTGAATCTGATAATGATAATCATGATTTTTTTTTAAGTTCAAATTCTCCTTTGACTTCATTAAATAAAAGGAAAGTAACTTTTTTATTTTTTACGGCATCTTCTAATGTTGCATTTTTTTAAAACATGAGGACATTTAATATCCAAAATAGAGTCTGGATCATTCTCGATTATACTATCAGGACTTGCACCCAAAAAATATTCATTTTCCTTTCCAATAAAGAAGCCACAACTACTAACATTATAACCCGTTATGTCCTCGAAATCTTGAATGGCTACTGGTTCATGCTCTTGTCCGTAACGTGTTGCCTCATTACCCTTAAAAGTAGTGTATAAAATGTTTTTAACTAATTTTTCGGGATTTGTTGATTCTTTTATTTTACAAACACGCCCAAAATTGGAAGCAGTAATTCGGAAAGCTCTCTCCTGCTTCCACAGTGTATTTGAACTCTGGCCTCTAGTGTTAATTTCTATTTCTTGAATTTCGATTTTAGATTTTAGCAATAAATCTACCAGTTTTTGTTTCCGATGTAAAACTTCTTCCTCCGTAAGATTTTCCACGATTTCTCCATAGTGTTTGTCAGCTTTGGCACCTTTTATTTTTTTTTTTTTCGAAAAGCTTTCTTAACTCCTTTTTGAGAAACGCTTTTCAATTTTCGTCGTATAGTAAAACGACTCATATGAATTCCAATACGATAATTCATACTTTTTGCTATTTCTTCTAAGTATTGAAATTTAGAATTATATGAAATAGCCGCCAACTGACAGCGCGTGTCGTAAGATCTTCTAGTGGAAAAGTTGATCTGAAAAATAATGAATAATTTGTTTACTTTTAAAACATTAAAATATTTTTATATCTTTATATTTAGTATTTATCCTTAAAATTCAAAGTTTATAGGTATTTATTTTAAGAAACAATTACTAACTTTTAATTTGTTCCCAAAAATAGGCAACGTCCACAATTCTCCGCCCCTGAATTTCAATTTTTTTTTTTAATAGAAATATTTTCCCACACAATTTCAATGTTTGCATCCTCAGTTTGTTGGGAACTTCCAGGAACATTTTCTATATTTTCACGACTTTTATTCCATCGAGACTCGACCAAACTAAAATGTACAAATAATTTTCCATTATTTTTTTACCTCAATAATTTAAATATTTTACTTACCATCTACCTTTTATAGAACAACTTTTACGTCGAATATTTCTTTTGTTGCCCATCGCGACACCACTAATAAAATATAACTAACTTTAAAAAAAACTACCTACTATACAAAACACGAAACACCTCAAAATCTAAAACAATACTAATTTGCGTCGCCTGCATTTCGCAATTGCCTGCATTTCAAAATCGGATGAAGGTGTATCCTTCTTCAGAGTGTACCGAGTGAAGTTACCGACAATATCCGCAAGGAAGCAGCAGTACCCAGAGGCATATAAATACAAAATTTTGAACAAGTGTTTTTTAAATACCGTTTGATATTAAGAAATAAACATTTTATAGCGTATTTATTGTGACATTATCTAGGACATGACATATCCTTTTGCTAAAATTCTAATTTTATGAGGTCACCGAATTTTTTCCTCAGAAACAAAAAGTACTTTTCAAAAAAAAAAAATTTGGGGCTTTCGACAACTTCCTATAATATGTGATTTTAAAATTTCAGCCCATTTCATTAGAGCATTTTCGATTTATCGATGTTTAAAATTGAACTGAGGTGCGCGGTTTTAATACTAGAATGCAATGCTTAATTTAGGTTTATTAACTCTTACGACCAAGAATGCTAGGTGAATTATTTAAGTTTGGACATTATTGTTTTTAGAATGATAGCTGCCCTTATATAAGCACTATCATACTTGAATCAACCATGTTTATTCTGTATTTGAATATGCAGCGTGCTTAACGATAGTATTCTATTTCTTAATCTAAGAATTATTTTTTTCTTAATTTGATAATAGATAAATCTTAAATTAAGACTTATTTTGTTCTTTTGAGTATTTTGAAAAAGCTAAAATAAAGCACGTTTATTCTTGTTTTCCAAATCTGCAATGAATATTTGTTGTTTATTTTTGTGCTATTGTTTACTTGCTGTCAATAAATTTAAATGACAATGTATTGTTTTTTTATAAATCGATCGTTAGGTTGGAAAAATGTGCCTGACTGCAATAGCGGTAAGTTTTAAACGTCATTAAAAAAATCTAATTATTTTCTCATTTCTACCTTTTTAATTATAGTACAATTTTTGAAAATTAATTTTGAATTATTCGATATGTGTTTATTAATTCCTTTCATGTTGCTGGAATGCCATATTGTTAATATTCTTTTTTAGTACTATGGAAAAGTACATGTATTAATTAATTTTTTAATTGTTGAAAATTTTAAAAATATTGATTTAAAAGTTTAATTTATATCTCCTGTAAAGGCCTCGTCAAAAACAGAATTTATTTTTGTTTAGAGACCGAATATTTGGCAGTCTAAGGATCGCAACTATCCAAGCTGAACCCTATTGTAGGTGTAGGTGTATTCCATCAAGGAACTAAAAGAACTCGTTGAGTCGAATTTTGGAAAATCAACGTCCTGATTCCCAAATCTAAGGACCGTAATATATAAGAACGTATGAGGTTTTATTTTAACTGTTTATCGCCAGCTAAATCGCCGAAGCCAATTAATAAAATTATCGTACCATGGAACCCAGTGTAAAAAATATATCAGATAATTTTTAGTGTTTCTAAATACATATTAGTTTGCTTATTCTCTGAGTCGGATTTTTGATATAAAATTTCAAAATAATTTGTTTTTGTTTTGTTTTTGAGCTTTAATATTTAAACCTATTTCTATGTATGTGATTTTGTTAATGTGATATTTTTGTGAAGGTATTCTACATACATGTATTTATTGTTATTTTTTTTTAACTCTGTGTACCATTTAGAATAATAATTCTGTAGTGTACCTATTTGAATAAATAAAATAAATAAAAAGACATGGTTTGCAATCGAAATGTACACAACAAAAACCCACGGAACGTGATAAGATGCTCTAAAAATTCGATAGGGGGGGCCCTAAAAAGCAGAAAATCCTGAAAACAAAAAAAAATTGATATCCGCACCACAAATTTATCTGAAAATTATGGCACACACTTAATAGCACTCGATTACATAACAAAATATGGCAAAATGGCCGCCGGCGAACTGGCTTGACGGCGAAACGGTGATGGCGAAACGGCAACGCCGAAACGGCGCCAGCGAAACGTCCTAGACCCCACCCCCTTACAATACCGCACTCCAATCATCTCAGTTGGCAACAAAAAGACGATTAGAATAACGGTTTCTTGCCTGTTTCTTTAGGAACCTTAGGTGTTTTTTATTTACCCATCCCTGTTTAGATGCTATTACAAATTTTCTCAAAGATGCTGACACCAGATTTTGAGCAAGTTTATATGGGACCACCCCTAAAGTAAGTCTCTTCTAACAAAAACAATTAACATCGAACAACGTGGTAAAGAATTATCGCGAAACACATAAAAACCTTAGATAAAAAAGACCAGAGATGTAACACACACCGGTGTTTAACCTGCGCGAATGTTGCAAATTTCTACAGAAAGGTTAACGGAGTGGGGGAACTGGGAGGAGACCCGAACTCTATTACAGCAACTTCATTTGTTTATTACCATTACAATGAACTATAAGATTTACTAAAAAGGTGTTTAATGGATTGTTGCCTAATAAATTATCAGTCATTAAAAATAATCGATTATGTTCGATGAATTAATTATATTGAAACCATCTAATATTTTCCTTACTTCCTTTAAAATTAATTATTCGATCTTTGAAAAATCGAAAATAATCGACTAATTAAAAAAGGCGATTAAACAATATATCGATTTTAGAATAAATCTATTTTCTTTTTGTATTTCCTTTAAAATCGATTATTCATTTTCTTTAAAAAATCTAAAATAATTGATCTATAAATCGATGTTTCCAAAAAATAATAAACTAATTTTCGAATATTTTAATTATTCTATTTTTAGTTCGTATTTCCTTTAAAATAGATTATTCGATAATCTTTGAAAAATCGAAAATAACATTGATCAAAAATAATCGATTAATCAAAAATAATCAATTAATTAAAAATAAATGATTTATTAAAAAACCGAATAATTTTCAAATCGATTTTTCAAAAAAAGCATAACCGAATTATCGAATATTTTAAATAATCTATTTTTCGTATTTCCTTTAAAATCGAATATTCGATTACTCGAAAATAATCGATTAATTGAAAATAATCGATTAATTAAAAAGCCGATTCTACGATAAATTGATTACCAAAAAAATAACCGCCCTAGGGCGTTATGAGCGTGCGTTATGGATCATAACGCGCGCTCATTGTACGAGGAGAAATGAGGCAAAAGCTAGAACGAATTTATTTATTTGGGAAAATTTTTATACTAATACAAGCGACAACTCAACAAACCACAACAAACTAAGTCTTACCCTTAGATTATACAAACCTTAGATGGAACATAAGACACTGCACATAATCCCATTTCGAAATGATTCACACCCACCAATCACAGTTGAGAACATCACATGTCAGAGCGTTGTCCATCCAAATTTAATGTGTCAACGAGAATTAATTTGATATTTTAGTGACTTAAATTTTGGAAATTAACGTTGAAAATGCCAAGATGTGTTGTAAAAAGCTTTATTTATAATACACCTTCGAAATGTGACGGAGATAAAAGAAGTTACATTTATTTCGGTGAGATATTTAATTTTTAAGGATGCTGTCGACGTCCATATTTGTTGATTTGAAAATAAACAGAATCGGACTTGGTCATTGGTACATGTTATAAGTAGCAGATAAAGGTTATTATTAAAAACTGTTTACTATTTCTTGTTTCATGGGGAATATTTTTTTAGGAAGTGAAAAGAGAAACATACAATCAAATACAAAAATATCAATTTCATTGCCAATTTATTCGTTTCAAACTTCACAACTGGTTTCAATAGTTTTCTCAAAAATATTTATTTAGTAATTCTCTATAACAGTGTTACTCAAAGTGTGCTCGGCGGAGCCCTGGGGCTCCGCAAAGCCTTTGTGAGGGCTCCGCGAAAAAAATAATCACAATAAAAAAAACTACTATCGCCACAAAATGGAGGGACCTGGCTTAAGGTTTTTTGGGAAGTAATTTTTTTAAGTCACTAACAGGAAGGAGGATATGATTTTGCTTTAGGACTTTTTTTATTTTATTTTTTATAAGTGAAATGGATTTGGGATAATTCTTGCAAGGAATCTTTGGAATAAATCAAAAATAAATTAACAATAAATGATGCTCTTGTGCATTTTCAGCCGGAGTTGCCGATTAAATTATTCGTAGATGCAACAAATGTGGGAATAAGGGCCATAATGTCATGTTTTTGAAAAAAATATTAAGAAATCTGTAGCTTCTGCTTCGCGTACCTTATCAAAGTCCGAACAAAAATATTCCCAAATTGAAAGAGAGGTCCTTGCAATAATTTTTGGCTTAAATAAAATTAATGAATATTTATATGGACATTTCTTTATCTTATTTACAGATCACTTACCTCTGGTAACTATTTTTAACCCAGCTAAATGTGTACCCCAATTTTCAGCCAACAGGCTATGTAGATGGGCAGTAATATTGTCAAATTATAATTATAAAATTGAATATGTGAAATCGAAGCATAATATAAAGCCGATTTTTTATTATGTTTACTTATTGATAGTCAAAATGAGAGTGAAAATAAAAAAAAATGAAATAAATTTTTTTAATTGTGTTTTGTGTTTAGGGCTCCGTCAAATACTTCGCTAATATGGGATCTATCCATTTAATTTACATTCTGTTATTTTCTCTAATTTTGACATATAAAGTAATATATTTTGTAATCACAGCAAGTGTCAAAACGATCTACTTTATGCAACCAGTTGCATAAAGTAGAACATTATGCAACTGATTACGAAAAGTCACCAGTTACGAAATGAAAATAAATAAAACTGCCTCTTTTTTGGTTTTTAAGTTGAAAAATCGTGAAATCGAGAAATCGAAAAATCGAGAAATCGAAAATTGAGTAATCGAAAAATCTAAAAATCTAAAAATCGAAAAATAAAAAATCCTAAAATCCAAAAAACGAAAAATCGAAAAAACCAAATATCGAAAAAAGGCAATGAATAGTGACATTTCACATTTGAAAATATGATATTACGTTTAACAACAAAAAAGAAAACAAAAATAGAAAAGCTGTGAATTGTTTTATTTTTAAAAAATAACACCGTTATTGAAAACTGCCCAGAAATGTTAAAATGTTTAATTTTTTTTAATTTCTCGGGGGTAATGTCAAAAATTAGATCGGAAACACTGCACATGTCCCTTATTTTTATTATTACTATTGAAAAAAAAAAACGTCGTAGAGCAATCAAATACAACAAACAATTCTAAAATATTTGATTAGAAGTACCTACAGAAGAATGATGGTGAATCATTTTTAACACAATTTTATAAATAATCAAGTTAAAATTAGAAAAAATATTGTATGTTAACACGTTACGAAATGCCGTTTTGTGTAAGTCGTTCATGTTGCGGGACTTCGCTCCGCTCGTTCCACAAATATTTACCCGTTACACAAAATAAGGCATTTCGTAACTGGCTACATAAATAACTATTAATTGACTTCCTAATATTTTAATTCATTGAACGGTATTTTCCGTAAATAATTAAATCATAAATAATTACCGGCATATAAGTACCAAAACATTTTTTCTCTTCGAAGAGTAGGCCTATGTAAAATAAACTTAAAATATTATAACGAACGAAAAGGTAACCCATTTCTAATAAAATTTAAATATTTATTTTATTTTGGTGTGATCGTCGAAAAAATCTTGTGTGTAATTCGAGCAAAAAGTACTTTGGCTGTTTCGATAACTTTTTGTCTCAACAGCTATTTTGTTGCAAAAATTTTATAAACTTTTACTTAGGGTAGATTTTACCGTTGTGTTAAACGAAGTTTAAAATACTAAACGAAGATTAAAATGACATTGATAATTTAAAAATATAATTTTAAACCTGATTTGTTTCTTAACTACTAGCAGTGGAATTGGGTCTTAATAACTATGATTTAAACTTCCACTCATTAATTATTTTTAATAAAGTTTAAAATGACATTCTTATATTAACAAAAACGAAGTTTAAATTAATAAATGGAGTTTAAAATGACATTTTTACATTAACAATGTCATTTTAATCTTCTTTTAATAATTTAAACTTCGTTTGACACAACGGTGGAATCGGCCCTTAGCTAGTTATATATTAATAAGGTGTTATTGCCCTCATCATACATGAATCGTGCTAACAAATAAAGTCAAAAAAACGTCTCATAACTTTTCATCTTTTAGTTACCCACCAAAATTAGGTACTACAATACAAATATTTAAGTCCGGCCCAGAACATCTCCCTACTCCTTCCACCCAGTTTTTCGGTTTTGGCAAAATTCGCGCAGCGACAAATTCTTCCTATGTTACCTCTACCCTTTCTAACCTCTTTGGTCTTACCTAATTAAAATTAAATTAAAATGCAATTTTCGAATTTTCCGGAAAAATTGTTACCGGAAATCTTCGGATTTTTTCGAAACTTTAGAAGAGAAAACTTAATCACTGGTACTTGAAAGTTCTTTCATAAGAGAACCGCTAGGAAATTCATGAGAATCTGTAACCGAATTTACTATCATTGTTGACACTTTGTTTTAGAGAAACTGCTCTGTTCTATGTAACCTTCCGCTACAGATGTACTCTTCCATTTTCCGTGCATTTTTAAAGTTTCTTACGATGCACTGGCCTCAGTTAAAAGAATTGCCGAAGTCGTTCTCTAATAATGTCCAGTATATTCATTTGCATTATCCAATTTTAAGTATTTGGCAATCAACGGAGGCATACTTCCTATGGTATTTTTGCCAACACGTTGGCATTTTATGATTAAATGGACTGATATAAAAAATCTATGTACTATTATTATTTGCATGACAAATTCCTTGTTTAGACCATAAAATATGATGAATTCATGCATGAAAACAATTAGGAGAAAAAAAAATTTTTTTTGCAGACCAGTGAAATATACGATTAATCAAAAATAATCGATTAGTCACAACGGATAATCGATTTTTATAAAAAAAATAACAAAATAATACGATTAATCGATTATTTTTTAACCCCTATTGGTTGCTTTTATCCGAGCAAATTTTTTTGATCCCGGTATTCTTAAAACCGCATTCGAATGTATAATAAATTTTTTTTAGCAAAAAAATTTGTTTTTCGAGTTGTTTAGGGGTATATAATGTAACATTTTATTAACAATGTGACTAACTCCCGTAAATTTTGTATTTTTTTGCGTTTTAAATTATTTTAAGACTTAAATGTCACATACGATTTGACCGCAAATAAGATGAACTTTGAAATTTAAGTGTCATCCCGTATTTTATTTTATTAATAAAAATAAAATTTCGCTTGCAACTATGCTTCTTTACTTCTTATTTTTCTACCAAAAAGAGCTAAAAACCACCTTCAGTAAAAAAAATTTTAAAACTACTTTTTAAAAACAAAATTTTGTTAGCAACAATGCCTATTTTTCTTCTTATTTACATTAAATGTTGCTCATCGTGGCATTTTCAACTTGAAATTGAATAACTAAAACCATTTAAATTGTTAATAACAACAACGAATAACTCAAAAAACGGCGGTCTATGATGATTCATTCTTGCGGAGATGAGCGTACAATAAAAATGTCGGAATAATTCGGAAAGCGTCGTAGAAACAATGATTGTTAATTGGTGTGTTACTTAAGGTTGATATAATATTAATATAATAATAATAATAATTTATTCAATTAATCAAAATTAATTACATTAATGAAATACACTTTGTTATTGAATAAAGGTACTCGATAAGTGGTTACCCACTTGTTTCGAGAAAAATAATTAAGAAAAAAGAAATAGAACTTACAGTAATAAGCTACGATATCCTAACTGCAAAAGATATAGTTCTTAATTAAATAGAAAATATTATACATAAATAGCAGATAGAAATAAAAATGAAGGAAGGGATAAATATAAGGTGATACGTCGAATACAATAAAAAAAAAAACTATAGCAAATTTAAGGTGAGTACTTTTGATAGTTTTGATTCTATAAGTTCATTAATTTGTTTCCTAGGAATTTCATACATGAGTTTTTTAACTACTTTTTTATATTTTATTTTATTACTAATTATTTTTATTCTTTCAGGAAATTGATTATAAATTTTGGGTGCTAGATAAGCAAAGGATCTCTGACTTAAAGATTTACTTAATTGTGGAAGAACATGTAAATTTTTATTACGTGTATTGTAATCGTGGTTATGTACATTATTGTTTTTACAGTTGAAGTGAAATTTTTGAGCTACACAATAGAAATACAACTGCCTTAGATCCAATATTTTACTTTCTGAAAATAAGAGGTCACTGGGATACAGTCTTTCCCGAGAAAAAATTACTTTCAAAAATCTTTTTTGTAATATTTCAAGTGACTGTATATGGCACCTTAAAGCATTTCCCCAAACTATAATACCATACCTAAAATGACTTTCTGCGAGAGCATAGTAGAGTGTTATTAGCTGTTTTTCTGGAAGGTATTTTTTTAAATATTTGAATTTGTACAGAATGCTTTGAAGTTTTTTAATAGTATAGTTGATATGGAATTCCCATTTCAAATAACTATCTACATATATTCCAAGATATTTAATTTCGGATACCTGCTGAAGCACATAGGGGTGCCCATTAAATTGTACATTAAGTTCATTAAATGGAGGCAGGCCTCTAATGTTGCAGCTAAATGGTAAGTATTTAGTTTTTTCTAGATTTAAAGTGAGAGACATGTTATCAAACCAACCTTTTATTTTAATGAAATCTTTTTCTACTATATTTTTAAGTTCATTCTAATTTTCAGCATCATAAAAAATTGCAGTATCATCTGCAAAACCTAAAACCCTACCTCTGCTCTCGATGGAAAACAGACCATTGATGTATATATTGAACAGTATGGGTCCTAAGACACTGCCTTGAGGTACTCCGTACTCAATTATCTGTCGACTACTAGTTTCACCATTTACTCTTACAGTCTGGTATCTATTGGTTAGGCAGCTTTTAAATAAAGATAAACAGTTTCCTCTTATTCCTATGTCTTCTAGACATTGTATGAGCAAGTGGTGATCAACGGTATCAAACGCCTTACTAAGATCTAGAAATAGACATAAACATGGTTGATTTTGCTCCAGACTTTGATGTTTTTGAGTTATCAAAGCTAATAAGGCATCATCTGTAGATTTTTCTTCTTTGAAACCAAACTGCATGGGTGATAAAATTTCGTATTTGTTTAAAAAGGAATTGAGTCTATTTTTTATTAGCGACTCAAAAATTTTTGATAAGTGAGTCAATAGGGAAATTGGTCTGTAATTACTACATACAGCAGTATCACCTTTCTTAAAGATAGGTACTACGATAGAGGTTTTGAAGGCTGTTGGAAAAATAGCTTGTTTAATGCAATTATTTAGTATATATGTTAACGGATTTCCTATATAAGATGCCACAACTTTTAAAACTTCTGCACAAATATCATCACAACCCGGCGACTTCTTATTTTTTAAGCCTTTGATCAGATTTAAAACTTCAATTTCATTTGTTTCTAGGAACACCATTGAATTATTTTGTGTAGTTTTAGTAAACTTATGAGAATTATCATTTACAATTTTGTTTGCCAAATTCTTTCCCACTTTAGCAAACTGTACAATAAATTCGTTTTGTGCTCCCACTCAGACTTTGGACAATGCGCCATAGTTCGCTAGAACTGCCTTTATTTAAATCAATTTGGTTTTTAAAATAGTTAAATTTAGTGAATTGAATTTTATTTGTTAATGCGTTTCGATAACTCTTATACTTATTTTTTAATTGCAAATTATTTGGTGTTGTCTGTAATTGTTTAAATATTTTGTTTTTTTTATTTATCATATCTAGTAGTGAACTTGTGATCCATGGTGCAATTGTTTTAGTTTTTCTATTAAATTTTCTAAAAGTAGTACTTTTTTGTATAATATTGGATAGTATATTTACAAATTTATTCATTGCAGATTCTGGATCATCCGTGGTGTATACCCAATCCCATGAAACGGTTTTTACCATATCAAGTATTTTGTTATGATTTATATGTTTTATATAATTTTTGTGATCATGCTGTAGATTATTTTCTTGTATAATTATTTGTTAAATAGTAATATAATGATCTGTTATGTCATTTTGTAATACTAGTGGTAAAATATTCTCATAATTATTATATCTAGTTTTTAAAAAAATGTGATCCAAACAAGTTTTACTATTATTTCGAACTCTTGTAGGAATATTTATAGTAGAGATGTAACCCTGTTCATTTAAAATGTTTAAATATTCACATAAGATTTGAGTTTCGACTAATAAATTAATGTTAATATCTCCAGTAAATAAGTGATATACTTCATTATTATCAGTTATTTGATCAAAATTTCCTGGAGAGATAATACAAAATCGTTCGCTTCTGATCCACAGGGTCTATAGCATGCCGTAATGGCGACAGATTTAGATCCTAATTTGATACGTGTTAAAATAAATTTGAAATTATTTATATTTATTATTTCATAATCATAATTGTAAGTTTCCCCTATGTATACCAAGACTCCATCATTCTGATTATAATTACCTTCGTTATAAACATGATGATAACCTGGAATTTTAAAAATATTGGGGTCTGACAGTTGCCAAGTTTCGGTAAGTACTATGCAGTCAACGTTACAGTCGAGATTTTGTAGAAATATCTTAAACTCATCTAGATTATTTCCTACACTAGAAATGTTAGTGTTTATTAGTGAAAAATGTTTGCTTTTATCGTTTACTTTCAGTACCTCTTTACATTCATGCGTAGTTGTAAGATTAAAAGTTTCAATCTTTGCTACGTCAAAGTCCCTTATATATTTATCCATCCTTCACTCCTATTTGATGATAGTATAAAATAATCTAATAGTACCCTAATTTTATTTATTTATTTGAAACTAAACTAAAAAACTATAAAACTATAAATTCCAAAATTATTTTTAATTTATATTAAACCAAATTAAACAAAATTTAATATATCAAACCGAATTTAACCTAAATGTAATGAATCGCAATTTCGTATACCTAAAGCTCGAAAGTATAAAACAGAAATAAATAGTACGTGGGCCGAGATCAAAATAACAAATAAGATTTACCTATATATTCGGCAACTAATAATTTAACACATAAAAAGAAAAGTTTATAAATCAAATTTATTTAGGATTAGGATGTTGTGATCTAAGAACTCTATTTGTATTTCTCGAAGAGGAACCGCCAATTGATTATGTGCTATTTTGTCTGCTACGATGAGATTCTCCAAGGCTACTAGGATTAGAAGCCTCTAGTAAATCATCAACTTTATAGGTAACTCCCTCAATAATCAGTGTGTTTCCTTTTATTTGTGCCGAGCGGCTTTGTTAGCGTACTAATTTCTGGTGCTTGAAGATAATTTTCTTCGTTTCATAGTCCTCCTTAGTATAATCCAAAGATATAAAAGTACCAGTGCCTTTTAACAGTTTCGCTTGACTAAGGATTTCGGATTTAAGTTTAGATATCAAACATTTAATAAGAACAGGTTTAGGTTTATTTGTATTACCTCCGGAGTTTAGTCTAAACGCATCACGTAGATCCCTTTCATCACAGTTGATATTCAGCTTTTCGCGAAATAGACTGACAACAGACTTCAGAATATTATCTCCATCTAAGTTATATATTATCAAGTTGTACTTTTTAGCTTTTTTCTCGCTAGCTATTAAGCGATTTTTTAAATTTGTGATTTCTGATTGGAGCTCGTTGTTTTATTTCTTTAGATCATCTAGTTTTTGTTGTATTGTTAGTTTAAATGCACAAAACTCACTGCTTAAACTATCTACTTTTGTACTCAACTGCTGGTTTTGTTTTTTAATTTCATTAAACATTTGTAGAATAGCTTCCTTTGTTATTTCAGGCATTACTAAATATATATAAATATAAACAACATGCACTATGTGCAATGTTACATCTCCAGTCTCTTTGATCTAAGATAAAAAACCGACAAATTAAGAACCTCCTTCTTTTTCTCAAGTCGGTTAAAAATAGGTTAAGATCAGTTTCAAAAACATTTTCGTTTGTCCCTTGATTTCATAACCCCCGGCACCGGACATGCTAACGTTGTCGTAACCAATTTGGTAAAAATAGATGGAGTTATTCATTATATCCCATGACAAACATTCTTTTTATGATAAACTGCCGATGATTATGAAGTTGTCGTTTATTTATGCAAAAAATCTACGTTGGTCATTAGCATACATTCCCCTAATTTACATGTTATTTAGCTAATCATAATTCACGGCAAATTCCACTAAACGTTCGTTAAATAACCGAATCTTATTTTAAATTATTTGCGTTAAACATGAAGACCTATTTATATAACAAACATAGCCGTCACAGCAATATATAAGACTGAGTGTCTGATAAAATACAAATACTTTGGGTGGTCGAAATATATCGAAAAAAACTTTTTGCAACTCCAGCAAGAATGTATTTTTTTTTAATAAGAATTAAGAAAATGTATTGTTGTGTGGGCCATTTTCGACCCTTTTGGTATTGCTCTAATCGCATAAGTCTCTCTCCGCCTTATTTGGACCTCTTACTGCCTCCCCTATTTGGATTACCAAAAATACTCCATAGATTAAGTCAACCCGTGAAACCCCGCTAATGATTCCACCATGGTTAACAACGCCAATTGTCGTGAAGCATTGACTTCTAAAATTTGGGGGATACGCTATCTCAGAATGTTCTCGATCCCGATGAATGATACGAAATTCCAATTTGTGACGAATTTACTAAATATTAAAATTCAGTCGATAAAATGGTGGTTTCTTCCGGTACCTTCACCATTGGGTATAAATAGTTACGTTGGTTAGTTCAAGTCAAGAGATCGATCAGTACACAATATTTTTAAAATAAATTAGTATATGAAATATGTTCATATAAATTGCTAAATAAATAAATGTGATATACAATATAAATGTTACAAAAAGATGTACAGTACAATTACCCACAGTTTCTGGGATATAAAATAAACCGATTCAAGCTAACTTGCTTATATAAAAATGAATAGGGTTAACCGGGGGAACTGTAAACAGTTTTGATAAAGTAAGGTTCTCCCAGTCTTGAATTGAAAAGTATTAAATATAAAGTTGTCATTTTAAATAGGCAGATATTCTAAGTTATATTCTACATAAATTTTAATTGTCAACTTGAAAAAATAAATTTTAAAAAATAATTCAATGTTTACAATTCCCCGGATTTTTTCGTTAATGAGAATTTTGGGGTAATGGTAAACAAAATTCGAGGTAAATGTAAACAAAATGATTCTTCTGTATTGATTCCTACATTCGAATAGGTAGGGTAATATCGAACAAATTATCATATTAAAATTATTTTGCATCAGTTCAAGTCGTAATTTAGTTGTTCACATTTGCCCCATGATAAAAATAAAAATTCCAAAAATTATTTATTTGAAGCGAAATACAAACAGTTTTCAAATATGTAGCAGGCAAATTTATACCTACAAACATATAATAATACAAACATATAATAATATATCAAAGACGTTTATTGTTCCAGGAAAAGCATAAATCATTTTACATTTTTCGAATTTAATTTCAGGCTGAAGAAGAATGGCTACACCCATGTCCATTTGTATAAAAGATTCCTCACTCTCATTAATATAAAAATCAGAGCAAACTTCGTTGAGTGCTCGCAATCCCACAATAGCAATTTCGTGATCTTCTTTGTCTTTCTCTTTAACTACACAAACGTATTTGTAAGTAGTCGCTTTTCTCGCCCCTCTAACAAATTTAACCAGACGAAGAACATCTGTCTTAATCTCTTCCCATTTGACTTCTTTATAATTAACAGGCTTTGGTTAAACAAATGAGGAAAGTGGGAGGATGTCGTCATCAGAGTCATCGTTTGTCAAATGAATTAAGCCAGCTACACTTTCCTCACTATCCGATGAAACAGTACTTTTCTTTGGTTTCTGCTTCTTTGTTTTCGATATCTTCATCTGCTTAAAATTATCGTCTTTTGTTTTCTTGAAACGAATAATTACTCGTTTTCTTTGGTTTGCTTAACTTTCTTTTTCTCTTCTGCTTCTTTGAGCTTGTTCATTATTTCTTCCGTCGTTAAAACTTCTCCATATCTGGATTGTTTTATTCGTGTAATAACTTTTTTATTCTCAGTACCACCCGATATTTTTAGAGAATTTTCAACACATTCATTCGATTTCTTGAAGAATAGATTAATGATACCATTGAGAGAAAGGTCTTTGGAATTTTTCTTTGCAGTCTCAACTTTTCTTCTCCTAAAATCAAATTAAGCCAGGATTACCTGTATTTTGTATCTTCTTTGCTTTTAAGTTTTTCTTCGGTACTAACCTGTTTAAAATAATGAGTCTATCCTTATAATAATCCGTTTTAAATATGTTTTCGGGGGCCCTGTTTCATTTTAATTGGCAATATTCGTATTCGATTCTGGGTATATCTTTTTTTTTCCATTTTTCCGTTTTTTCTAACATCTAATTCTAATATTCCATCCCCGAATAGTTGTAAATATCATTTCTCCTTACTTCCAGACGTTTTAACTGTATTTATAATAGGTAAACCGTAGAATAAATGTAATTTTGTTTTTAAATTCAATTTGTTTTGACGTTAGCAGATTAAATTCTGTCACTGTCATGTGTTTAGACGTTAACTGTCAGTAGACGGCAAAGTCGCGTTCGGCTTTGCGAACTCGATCGATTCAACTGACTATAGAACACCGTTATCGAAGGAATCACTTCAGGGTGTTTCTATTTTTAAGTAGTGTAAGCTGGTTTAGTGTTGCGTAGTGGTAGAACTATGTATTATTTGTCGTTGAGTATGCGCACAGTTTATTTTATTTAGGGATTTGGGGTAATTTATGGTTTTCGTGGATTTTAGGTATAAGGAACGCACATGTGCGTTTGTTTTGGCGTTTCGTGGCTCCTGTATCGGATTCCTATTGGTCGAAGAGTCGATAATATAGGTTCCGTTGTATCGGTTTTTCGGACGATTGGCCAGAAAAAGACAGCTGACTAAAATACGGTTATCTGATTTGTTTGTGGAGATAATTTCCGTTGTGGAATTTTGGACATGAAGGAAGTTGGTCGGTTGTCGTTCTGAAGATTTCGGTTGGAAAAGGTAGCGACGGCACATTTTAAGATTTTTCCAAATCCATTCAAGAATCCACTAGTTTTGTGACTATTACGTCAACCCTTGTATGGTAGGGGATTTGTTAGTGTTCTGATTTAGGTAAATTAGAGTCATTTTTCAATATAGTTTTATCTTATTTCATCTGCTCATTTGGGCTCGTCAAGAGTCTAGATAATGCCCCAACAATGTACCCCAGTTGATCATGTTGGCTTGACGAGGCTCCAGGTAATTCATCAGAAATGCTTCCTAATTCTTGGTTACTGGAAGTGCTTTGGTATTTTCTATATTTTAGCAATAAATTTGGATTAAAATACTTTTCGGAAAAATCTCCAGTCGTTTCAAAGCCTGAAATTATGTTTTCGGGGGTCATGCCTTGTTTCCAAACTTTTTTAAGCAATTTTGAGAACTTAAGTCTGGTCAAAGATTTTGTCCCATTTAATTTTGATAGGTCCGAATACGCATTTATTTAGTCGTTTTATCCTATCTGTTAAATGACTTGAGAACCTTAGTAATAAAATGTTGTGTTTAAGCGCAGCATTCACTATCCGAACGCTGATATGGCTACTGTGGCCGTCGAATAACAAAAGATCATTTGGTATGAATAAAGTTATGAACCATTGATAAAAGTGGGGCTCTTCCATCCACCCATTTTTAGATGCTCCATATATTGTACCAGGATACACATTTTCAGAAGTCCAACGGGCTTGGACAGCAGCTCCTTTAAACACAATAAATGGAGGTAAAAATGATCCATCTGCAGAAATGCATGCTAAGACAGTAGTAGATTCTCTCCCTGATTCTCCTGATACCCTAAAAATGTTACCCCCTTTTCACCTATAGCCCGAACTCTAGAAGGATCACTGTCAAAGCCACTTTCATCAGCATTAGTAGTAGATTCTCTCCCTGATTCTCCTGATACCTTAAAAATATTACCCCCTTTTCACCTATAGCCCGAACTCTAGAAGGATCACTGTCAAAGCCACTTTCATCAGCATTAGTAGTAGATTCTCTTCCTGATTCTCCTGATACCCTAAAAATGTTACCCCCTTTTCACCTATAGCCCGAACTCTAGAAGGATCACTGTTAAAGCCACTTTCATCAGCATTAAATATAAAACATCCCTTATCGTCGCCAATGAGCCCACACTTTCGAACCAACTCACGTAGTTTTTCGTAAAAGTCGTATACAACGAATGGATCTATAGCATCTTTTCTTATTTTCTGAAGATGGTCTGGCTTCTTGAATGCTAAATTTGGATTTCGTTTCATAAAATTTTTAAAGGGAGTTTTTAAGTCCTTAGATGTTACATACTCTCCAATTAAAGAGCATAATTCTTTACGATCACAAGGCCAACCCATGCGCGAACCCGCTTTTAGGCAATTCTCAATCGCCATCCCAACATTTTCAGGCAACACAGAATGACGACCACCAGTTGTAACCTTCAATGGATTTTTCCTCCCCTAGATACGATGATAAATTACCGCAATGTGTACATTATAGGTTATGTCAATGCCTATAACGACCCTTCCAATCCTATTTTCTCAAGAAAGTGTAGGATTTGAAGTGGCTTCAAGTTAGGTAAATCTCCCTCTTATATTTTATATCCTCCTAGATATAGTGCCCTTGGATTCTGGAGTGCTACATATTCAGTTAGGATGTGAATGGAGGTTTCGTCCTCCTCACAGAATCTGCACTCACTATCCTCTACTACTCTCAGTTTACTTAGGTGTCCTTCTAGTCGAAAATGCCCGATAAGGATCCCTGTTACAACACGTGGCCTGTTCTTTCTCAGGCAGATGCAGGCTTCCGATCTTTTCTGGTTATATTTACTCTGAAGTATCTTGGCCTGTCTCAGCCCCAAGAGATTGTTCCAATTATCGGTTCTTCTACTACCCAATTCTTTTTTAATCTCTCCTAATATTAAGTTACTGCTGATACCGCAGAACTGCTTAGGTCCTACAAAGGGTGTTTGAGCCCCTCTCCTTCCAAGACTATCTGCAATCTCGTTACCTTGACCCCGTTATGTCCCGGCACCCAAATGAGAGTAACTTTATTTTTCTCGCCTAGCTCATTCAATTGTTCTAGGCATCTCCAGACAATTTTTGAGCTGATTACGTAAGAGCTCAGCGCTTTAATGGCCGCTTGACTATCGGACATGATGAAAGTCTCTTGTCTATGATAGTTTCTCTCGATCTTAAACTGGATACACTTCTCGATGGCATGAATTTCCGTCTGGAAGATGCTTGGGTATTTTTCCAAGCTTTCGGAGTGCTTGCTTCTCGGCCCATACACTCCTATTCCAGTATCTTCTATGGTTTTGGAACTGTCCGTATACCACTGAATGGCACGTCTTTTGGTTGCAAGCGCGATAGATTCTTGTCTCCATTCTTTCTTGCAGCCCAGCTCTGTGGTTTTGAAGTTTTTCACAAAACTGTACTTCTGTAGCATTACATCTTGGGGCATGTCCAAGGTATCTTTAGTCCTGAAGCAAGTAGACTTTCGTCTGATTACTCCGTTTCTGAGCATTCTATATAGTGTTCTCTTTGCCACATTCTCTATCATCAAATTTAGAGGGGTGAGGTTTAAGATCACCTCCATTGCGGCCGTAGGACAGGTACTCATTGCACCAGTAATACAAACACAGGCTAGTCTTTGTACTGTTGAGATATTAGCTCTCATAGTAGCTAAACTAGTTCTGTTACTCCAGGCTATAGCCCCGTAAGTGATGATTGGTCTTACTATTGCAGTATACATCCACCGCAGTATGTTTGGGTTACATTCCCATCGTTTACCTGCAATGTTTCTGCATACCATTAGGGCTTTTGTGGCCTTATTTACTACTTCCTTCTCATTATAGGGAGCCTGTGCTTCTCTGTAGCTTTTATTGTGGTTAACCACATCATGTACTGCATTTATTAGATCTGCTTCAGAGTACCTCTTAGCAATAGGCTTTTTTCTTATATAATTTCGGACCATTTGTACCTGAAAATATATAAAAGTACATATTTATACATGTTTAAAGTTGCCCCAAGAGTTTGTTTACCTTTGCTCCTTCCTCAGAAAATTCTGGGGCAAATGTAAACACCTTCATTAAAATAGAGTGCATTATAACCTAAGATTTGTACATGCATAAAAACGTTGGATATGCCCTTAACAATAACTATATGCCATTAAAATCAACTTACCAGTTGAAAACCGGTTATCACACTGAATTTTTATTTATAATTTTTACCTGAAATTAATTTTTTAATAAAGTAGGGAGATCAAATAGGTTTGAACCCCTTCTAAAAACCTAAAGAATTATTTCATTTTAATACAAAGATGTCAAGTCGTTTTAAAGTAAGAGCATATCACTTGTAAATTTTCTACTTTAACACCCTGTAACTTTTTTATTATCCATTTTGTATGTAAGCAAATTAGTTTAATTCTACATATTTTCAGTTCAGTACACAATAATATTTTCCATATAAATACGTATATAAGTAAGTATGATATAAAATAGGATATATTTATTAAGTATAAATAAATTAGGATAAAAAATTAATTATTGTATATAGTTTGTAACCTACGAAATGAACTTGGTGATTCCACCAAAATTTTTAAACTTAAAAAAAAATTATTAAAATATTAACTACAATTAAAAATGTTGTCTACTACGGTTACACAAGTTTCGGTTGTTCCGGTGTCAACCTTCGGGCCTTCGACGTCGCTCAGACGGCAGCTAGGGGGTGGATAGCTTACAAAAATTCCGGAAATAGTAGACAAATAAATAGGCGCCAACTGGGTCTATAAAGTGGCCAAACTATGATCCTATTTCCCCAAAAACCCAGTAAATGAGGAAAGAAATAAAAGACAAACCTCAACTTATGTTCCTTTATAAAGAAAAAAAAATATTTACTAAATATACAGACTAATTATTACCTAATGGCTTAGGAAAATCAAAAAAAAAAATTGGAGGAAATTAAAGAGAAAATTTACACTGTATATGTATATGCATAACCCAAAATAAATTATTAAATCAAAATATGGCACGGTTCGTCGTTAGCTTGGTACCAGGCATGACGCATGCGCAAAATATTAATTTCCACCTTACATAAAAAATAAAATAATAGTTAACTTAAATATTGTGCATAACCGCACCTATACTACATCATATATTATAAACTAAACAATAAACTTGAAATCCTCATAAGCTTATAACCCTCTCCAAATTGGAAGGCGATATCTGCTTAACTTTTAGTTAAGACCAAACTACCCAAAAGAAAATTATTAAACCATGAAATTTTATAATTAAGTATAATTCATAAAACTAAATAAAAATATCAAAAAAAAGAAAATAAAAATACAACATATAAAGGACTTTAGACACAGAGGTTATTTACTTAAACTCCCAGGTTGGAAGAGGTTACTTAATCTCTGCCCCCACACGGGTCTTCTGAGATTGCTTAACTTATTACGTTAAGTCTTGTCCATTTAATAATGAATAAATTGAAAAAAGTAAAATTATGGCAGTAGCCCTTAATAACTGAAGAATTACAACTTAAACGTGGAAGCAGTCCAAGTGTTCTGCGACCCGAAGGATTACTACATCAGCATTAAGTGCTTAAATTAAGTAAAACTTTAAAATATTAATCAATTAAACGATGTAACATTTGATAATACTTAAGTTATGAGTGAAAGAACCCTAGAACATTCTGTGCTCAAAAGTATAAATAATGTTGAGAATACCTTGACAACATTCGGTTGAAAGTGAATGTATAGTTTAACAATGCACACATGAAACCTTCAATATAACGTATAAGAAAAACCTGATAGTAGGGTGTCTTCTTTCACAGCATTCCCATCTTCCTATCCAGAACGAGAATCACCATTGTAAATCTAGCTACAAGTAAGCTAGGCGGCTAGCATACCAATGTTCTGTGTTCCCTCGATGAAACCGTTGAACTCCGGACGATATAACCCTCTGTGTACAACTGTTGAAATCCTGGGTCAACAACCCCCTTGGTGAAAATGTCGTCTAATCCTGGGCTAACAACCCCCTGTGTGAAACTGTCGTCGAATCCTGGGTTAACAACCCCCTGAGTGAAAATTGTCGACGAATCTTGGGCTAACAACCCCCTGGGTGAAAATTGTTGTCGTATCCTGGGTTAACAACCCCCTGGGTGAAACCCTTAAAATATTACAAAGAAAAATGTCAATACACATTGACTCAAGTATCCCGAACTATAGGATTACCCAAAAATGTACATAAACTAGAAACTATTCAGCATCTAGGATGAAGAAAAATTACATTGGCTCAACAGTGAGTCATAAACAGTATTATGAGCTCAAATAAATACAATTCTGTTACACCATGTCATAACATAAAAGAAATTGACAGCCACATGGTGCGTAACATAACCAAATATATACAAAACATACCTTTTTCGTAAAGGGTTAACTTGGTAGTCTTCCAAGGATGAGAAACACGTGAGATGATCCACAGCACAACAATATTCCACACTCCAAATGCTGTGATCTTCCGATTATTGCGTTAAAATCCTATATTAGATATGGGCTGGACCAATGACCATAGGAATTTACCAATACACTAAAATTCCTCTCAAAATACGAAATGTCCATTTACCCACAATTAACCATGAAGTAGAATCTAAAATCCCCTTTAATTAGGGTAAGCCGATGGGGCTAAATATTAAGAAAATTCTACTTCGACACAAAAATCGTCTTTTTCGTGACTCAACACACACTGCCAGAAACAATACGTCAGCCGTCCAAAATGGCCGAAATCCCTTTCCGATAAATGTCAAGTGGGTTCAGAAATTCATTCCTCAAGAATTCCCCACTATATAACTTAAGAGACCATTTACGAAAGGTACCCTAAAAACTATATTTATATACAGTATAACTACATTTGGGAAACTGTTCCCGACAAAAATTAATACAACAGCGATCGCAAAAAAAATCCCTCACGACTTAAAATCGCTCATTGTGAAACTACCTTACCTCGGGTTCTGAGCCCGATATTGGAACGTCCCACCAACATGACACTTGTCGGTGTTCTGTCGTCAAATGACGTTTATGTCATTCACTGTCATAATTAAAAAATATTAACCTAAAAACAAAAATAAACAAAGAAAATCTTAAAGAATGGTATCGTAAATAATTAATTACCCAAAGGTGAGACTATAATACATAACATGTATAAATTTACAACGAAACTTGGTCTATTCTTAGGAGAACTGCCACCCTTTTACTAAGTGGTGAGATGAAATAAATTGTAATAATGATGTCCAAAAGTTAGAATACAGGTGAAATTAGTTAATGACAAAAATAATAGTGATATATCAATACGATTTTACCCTTTTTTTTTCGTATGATTAACCAGGTAAGCCAAAACAATTTTATTAATTCGTGGGGCCAAAAATGAACGTTACAAGTTAACCCAAATTAATCAATCGTTTAAATAAATAAATATCATCAAAGCCTATCATTACAATCAACAAAATTTTTCAAAAAAATTAAACTGAAATGAATATACACATTTGATTTATTTTGACAAGTTGAAAGTAAAACAATAGTTAACAGCAACTAATTTTCAAAATTTAGGAATGTCAGAAATATCAAAATTACATATTTGGATGTGAATGAATAACTTTACTATACGACCACGTATCTTGTTCCTAAAAAAGCCATTACCGGCCGGTTACCAAAGCTGCAAGCAGCAAAACATTTTTAGAGCTGCTAACGACGTCAAATCTAAATTTTCATTTACCCACTCATAATCCTTTTTGTACGTGACTGGTGAACGTTGGGGGCGCAATCAGCCATAACTTGATTTGCTCAAAATAGTACGATTTTTACCCCGATAGGCACGAATGCGAGGCGCACTTAATTTCTTAACACGACAGACATTCCTACTGAATTTTTTTTTTCGGTTGATTTAGAAAAGTGTTTTCAACAAGTCGTCATAATTTATCAGCAGTCAGAAAAATCCCACTCTGATTTCTTCATGAACAATAGCCAATATTACATTGTACAACTTGAATGTTGCTGTCTATGGGTAAAAAAACTCCATTTTTAACTGGTTTTTGCTTATAATTGTCAACTTTTGCAAATAATATTGTTACGCAGCATCCTGCAGTAGTCTGCGGCTATTATAGGAAACGTACAGATAGAAACAGAAGTGGAATGTTACTCATCGCCCTACAGTGTGCTGCGGTCGTCATAAGTAAAAGTAATAGTAAAAGAAGATGGAATAGTCCAGAAATGTCATTACCCGTCAATAAAATTCTAGACGCAGTTCGAGAAGGTTCCAAAAGGGTCAAGCAAGCTATATAAGGATGATCCTGGCGTCAATTTTCATTTTTACGATAGTCGTTACATGTTAATGTTATCAGTTGTATAATTGTTGTTAAAGTTGAGTTGAAATAAATTGCGATACCAAAAACCTGTGTAAAAATATTCGTATTCATAATGAAAGTACAAAAAAATTCATATACATTTATTTATTTAGGTTTCTCTCGGATGAAGGTTATCAGTGTAAAGGATTGCGTAGTACATGGACTATAGAGAATTTGTCTGCGGCATTAACGGCAATAGGGGACGGTATGGGAGTTTTTTTTTCTCGCTTTATTGGCAATGGACATTAGTCCTTCAGCCACACAAATTGAAAGGTATTACGTTTAAATATTAGATATTAATATTATTTTTACTTCCATAATCTACCAATAAATCGTACACAGATTGATTTCCAGACGCGAGCAACACCTTAACACACGTAGGAAACTGAATACCTGCTTTCATAAGACCATCTCGCAAGTCATTATTATAAAAACTCTTACAGCCGAAAAATATGTGATCGAGATCTGCGACCTCGTTATCAAGAGAACATAGTGGAGAATCTGTAAGTCCTATTTTATATAAATGAGACGAAAAGTACCTATGGTTAATTTTCAATCTAGTTATAATTGTGCAGTACTTTTTATTAACTTTGTCATTGAATATATGTGATATTTTATTTGGCAACTCCTTGTAGATAGAAAAATATGAACTATTTGAATTTTTTGTTATTTCTCTCCAATATTTATTCCAATCTCTGTAAATACTATCTTTATAATTACAGTAAAGATCTTTGTAACAAGGATTTTTTAAAAGATTATTGCATACCCTTGCTTCTTTTGCAGCCATATCAACTCGCTCATTTCCATAGATGCCACTATGTCCTTTCGTCCATATAAATATAATTTTAACCTTTTTAACTTCTAACTGATTAAGCAAATTTTTTATCTTACATATAATAAAATTATCAAAATGTCTTGTTGTTATATTTTTTATGCTCTCTAACACCGATTTTGAGTTAGATATTATTATTGCACTTTATACCTTGTTTTCCGCACACCACTCCAAAGCTTTATGTATAGTGACAGCTTCAGCTGTAAAAATGCTACAAATCTCTGGTAATTGAAATTTACACATTTCTTTATTATTTTCTATATAGAAGGCACTAACGACTCCTTTCAGATTTTTACTTCCATCTGTGTAAATTATTGTATTTACTTTATAACTGCTAATTGCAGAAAGTAATGAAGTTTTATTATAGGAAGGTAATTCATTATAATTCGGAAATAGGACGGTGGACTTTGAAAAAATTGATTAAGTGTAAGGGTTAAAGAAAAAGTCCTTTATTTCTCACAAGTCAATTTAATTGGCGACTGGTTTCGAAGTTGTCACTTCATCATCAGGCACACCTAAATGGAATGTCAAGGAGTCAGTTGTAATAATAAAAAAACAATTATAAAAGCATGAACGGACTTTAACATATACAAAATAACAGAAAAAACACAAAAGAAAGTTAAACAATAACCTTGACTCACCTTGACTAATTCCATAAAGGAAGCGCTACAAAAAGTTTAATAGAAAGAGTTAAAAAAGTCATGTGTAGTAAGCACTTTTTAAAAAATTTTTTAATGTAGGTTAGGTTAAACCACCAGATGTCTGTTTGAATAAAATAATTAATTAAAACACATTTAAGACAATTATTATTATTTTTTAAAAAGTGCTTACTACACATGACTTTTTTAACTCTTTCTGTTAAACTTTTTGTAGCGCTTCCTTTATGGAATTAGTCAAGGTGAGTCAAGGTTATTGTTTAACTTTCTTCTGTGTTTTTTCTGTTATTTTGTATATGTTAAAGTCCGTTCATGCTTTTATAATTGTTTTTTTATTATTACAACTGACTCCTTGACATTCCATTTAGGTGTGCCTGATGATGAAGTGACAACTTGATGATGAAACCGGTCGCCAATTAAATTGACTTGTGAGAAATAAAGGACTTTTTCTTTAACCCTTACACTTAATCCCTACTACTCACATATGGCTACCCTCACTCCAAATGAAAAAATTGATTCGTAGCTATGTTTAAACACAGGTAACTTATTTTTTGTTTTAAAAAATTGACTAATTTCATTGGTTTCAAGAAAAGCAGTTGGCAATAAAGGTGAGTTTTTTATTCTCCAGTAGCGGTTTGTTAAAATTTGTGTGTTCAAGTTACTGATTTTAAGCATTAAGGACGAATTATATGTGCTCAACTTAGTAATATATTTTTAAGCGATTAATTGTCGCCTAAAACGTAAGGGTGGTTCATTTGCTTCCGCCAGAATTGCATTAGTAGGTGAAGATTTCATTGCTCCGATACAAAGTCTTATTGCTTTGTATTGTATACGATCAACTTTTTTTAAATTTGTGTTTGATGATGATCCGTAAAAAACACAGCCGTAGTCAATAATAGCTCTGATAAATGACCTATAAAATAGTAATGCTATTTGTGGGGCAGCGCCCCAAGATTTTTTGGTAACACAACGAAGAATGTTTAACCCTTTTTCACTTCTGTTTCTTAAATATTCAATATGGCTTGTCCAAAGCAGTTTTGGATCTAATACCATACCGGGATATTTATATTCAGTGACAACAGGTATCTTTAAATCTAATAACTGTATATGTGTACTTGTACATTGACGGTGTCTTGTAAAGCACATAAAAGCAGATTTTTCCGGCGACATTGTGAAACCCATTTCAAATACACCACTCTTTTACTATATGTAATGCACTGATAAAATCATTTAAGCATTGCTCATATTTCTTACGACTGGTATATATACAGATATCATCTGCATATTGTACCAATTTGATATTATTATTGTTATTTAATTTGTTATGCAATTCTGACGTATAGATATTAAACAGCATGGGGCTTAGTATTGAACCTTGTGGGAGATTGTTGTATACTAATTTGGGCCCATGTTATTCGTTGAAATGGTTCCTGACATATATTTCCCTGCCATTAAAAATTTCATAAATGTTATAAGCTGTTCTTCCATCAATACCTAAATTAGTCATTTTATTAAATAAAATTCCTAAGTCCACTGAATCATATGCGCCTTTTAAATCCAAAAATAAGCAGAGCAAATAATTATTTTTTGAATGGGAGAGTTGAATATCCGTAATAAGTTCAGCCAAGGCGTCGCGGGTTCCTAATCCTCTCCTGTAACCAAAATGTGTCCTAGGAAATAATGACTTTGTTTCAAGGTAATATTCTATGTTTTTAATACACATGACATCAAAGAAATTGGTCTGAAAGAAGAAGGTAGTCCTAAATCTTTGCCTGTTTTATGAATTAATACAATAACGCACTTTTTTAATTCTGTCATTATTTCACCTTTTAATCACCAATCGTTAAAAATATTTAAAAGTAGCGATTTAGCATTTTCAGGTAGATTATATAACATTTTGTAAGTAAAACCATCCAAGCCAGGCGAAGTATTTTTTGTTTTTTTGAGTGACATGTCTAATTCTGATAAATTAAAGGGATTATTTAAATCGTTTGGCTCTATGGATAAATATTCGCGTGAACTTATGTGTGGTTTGCGGCCAACATTAGGAGGAGCATAATTATTTAAAACTTCTGCTAACACTTCATCGTCTATTTAGTTTTTTTTTGAAAAATGTTTGTTGTTAATTGATTTCACAATGTTCCAAATCTGTGTTATGGAGGTACTTTTATTTAATTTATTAAGATATATTATCCAACTATCTCGTTGTTTTTTCTTACAAAGACGTTTACAAGCAGCTTCAATATTTTTGTAAGATAGATAATTTGCCCAATTAGAAGAAGATTTGTTAGCTTTAAGAGCTTCTTTACGTTTACTTACTTACCATATCTGTACAATCTTTATCCCACCAGTAAGGTTTATTGGTATAGCTAATGAAAGGTTTATTTATTATCATAGTTTGATTAGCAGTAGTATTTAAGGTATCCCAGAATTTTTTAAACATTTCTGATGAAGACATTTCTGCACTATTAACGTTATGCAATGCAGCCTCTAGTTTATGTCCAAAGAAGGACCAATCAACTTGCGAATCACACCATTTCGTTGCATGATAATTTTTTTTACTTTTATTTTCAATAATGGAGTTTATTAATATTGGAAAATGATCTGATCCGCAAGAATCAGGTAATACTTTCCAAAACATTTTATCAATTAAATTATGTGACATTATAGTGAGATCTACGGCTGAGGAATTTTGGTTGGGTCTAGTTACTCTTGTCGAACTGCCGTCATTGATTACAATTAAATCATGGTTATCTAGGGAATCCATTAACCGATTACCTTGTACCGTGTTGTCTACACAGCCCCACAAACGGCTATGACAATTAAAATCACCGGAAAATATTGTATTGTTTGAAAATTGTTTAAAAATATTATCCCAATCTTGAACATTAGCTATAACATTGGGTGGTTTGTAAATTGAAACTACATTAAATTCACCACGATTAATTTGGACAGCGCATACTTCAATACCTTGATTGTATATATTTCTAATTTCTATTTTTTTATATTAAATGCTTTCTGCGATGAGTATTGCTACCCCACCGTAGCCGTCGTCTCTACATTGTTTAACAATATTAAAACCTTTTAAATTAAAAATATAATTTTCCTTTAACCAAATTTCTGATAAAATTATTAAATTAATATTAAGATCTTTTATTAAGTTTTGTAATTCTGTCTTTCTAACATTTAGAGATTTAACATTCCGCTGAAGAATTTAATTTTGTTTATATTATTTTTTTTTTTTTTGGCCATTTTAATATTCAGACTTATCGTCACTATCTGAATTATTAGAATTTCTGGTATCCATATTTTCATCACTGCTATCTAGGATGTTTAGAATTTGAGATATAGAATCTTTAATATTAGTTTCATTAAAACTTTCGTTATTTTGGATTGCATTTTGAACTAATTTAACCATTTCAATAAAAAATTTTTCTTTATATGACATATACTCATCTCGATAAGGATTAGGCAAAACTAAAGAGGATTTTGGTGATGAAGAAGGAGTATGTACTGGTGAAGGCTCTTGTGAAATCATTTTGCGTTTTTTAACTAAATTTTCTGGGGGCAGGGGTTTGTAATTGAAAACTTGTTTTAGGTTCTGGTAACTGGCAAAAATTATTTAAATTGCTGAGTAGTAAAAATCTATTATGGGTTGTAATTTTGGCATACGAGGGATTGTCCACAATAAATTCTGCCTCTTTGAAGGTAACATTTTCAGTTGCCATAACTTTCTAAATGCTAGCTTGCTTTTTAAATGAAGGACAATTTCTAGAAACAGAACCATGTTCATTACTATTGCAATGTACACACAAATTACCATTATCAGTACACGGATTTTTGTTGCAGTTTTCCGTTGCACATATTTTACATCTAGCTTTACCTTTACATTGTGCACTAGTATGTCCATACCGGAGACACTTGTAACACTGAATGACGGGGTAGTAATAAGGATCTACTGGAAAATTAACCATGTTGATTTTGACATCTCCCGGAATTTTGTTTCCTAAAAATGTCAGAATCACCATTTGTCTATCAACATAGCTGATTGTCAACGATTTTACGTTTCATGCGTTTGACCTCTGTTACTTGAATATTAGATTCTATTCCTTTCAATATGTAATCTTCTGAAAAAATAGTATCTATCATTTTAATAATACCTTTTTTATGGGTATAGTATTTAGGTATATAACTAACTAAATTATTTTTTATTAGAGAGCTATGATTTACAAGAGAATTTGCCGTCTCATGATTTTTACAAATAACTTTCACGCGGTTGACACCTACTGATTTGATGTCTGTAATGTTTTTGCGAAGTCCCTGTTCTTCGAGGAGATAATGCCCTATTCTTATTGGAAACAATCTACCAACTTTATCATCTTTATGTTCTATTATTACAAAATATGGTCCATTATCCGTGAGTTAATACTTATTATTAAGATCGTAATTAGGTTTAATAGTATTAATATCAGGTGAAATAATATTACTAGGATTATTTTTTCCCCTATCAGGCGGGTCATCCCCGCCTGAGTTATCACCCATTTCAAGAATTAAATAATTTTAAAATTCAACTAACAATGCCTATATATTTAATTTATACCGTTTTAAATTGAAACAAATTTTACTTATCTGTAAACTGACCACTTTTTCCAACACTCGCACTGAACGACCGATCGCTACAGGTGTAAGAAACGAACTGGTATGGCAGTTAATAGAGCAACTGATACATACAAAATACCACGAAATACACTTAGACGGTATTTAGAAGAAGGCAAGCAAGATAAATGTTCTTTAGGGCGAAAGACGATACTCACAAAATCCTAAGAAGAAGAATTGTTTCAACAAATTATTCGGCTTTAACAAATTGGATACCCATTTACCGCAAGAGTTCTTCGCAGATGCGTTTTTCGATTTATCCCAAATCCTTTTCAGAATGCCAGAGAAATGGCTGGTCGTTACTGGCTTCGTGGATTTATGAAACGCAATTCCCAAGTTAGACCTAGGAGAGCACAAAACTTAAATCAAGCTAGATACCAAAAAATGAATAAGTTTATTGTAGAAGATCATTTCACAAAGGTAGGCCATATTTTGAGGGAACTGAACATTTTTTACCAGCCTGAACAGATCTTCAATATTGATGAGAAAGGCTGTATATTAAGTCTTAACCACCAACAAAGAGTTCTCGCAAAAAAGGGGGAAGAAGGGTATATATTATGGCCAATGAGCATGGAGAGAATGTAACAATTGTTTCGTATGGTAACGCTTGGTACCGCAAAGGAAAACGTATGACCAGAATGGGTTGACTCCCTACCTCCAGGGGCAGTTGTGAATATTACAACAAAAGGAAATCTGAACATCGAAACTTTTGTGTTTCCATTCATCATTTTGCAAAATTCAAGGTTCCTGGACCTATTCTGCGGATTAATATGATATAACCTTGTACTGTCTTCCCAGTAATACCACACACGAACTTTAGCCAATGGACAAGGCAGTATTTCAAGCATTTGAATATTACTGGGACGACAAAGTTATAAAGTATTTTTTTAATGACCAGGATCGTATTATTACAAAACAACGCTTTGGCGCAATCTTTTCTACAGTCTGGAACAAAACCATGACTCCTGTTAATATTAAATCTAGTTTTTCGTCCACAGGAATTTATCCTTTTAACCCAGATGCAATTTTACCAATTTATAAAATAAAATAAACATAAAAACAAGAATAATTTAATTAGTCCCCAGCTCAGACTCGAACCCTGGCACTTCGCGTGGAAGCTCTGTCCGCAGAACCACCGTGCGTCGCTTTTATGATTTTAATTTTAATTCTAGTAATTAAATTAGTTTCATATAGTTTGATTAAAATTAAATTTTTGTTTCAAAATGTGGACCAAATAAAAATAAAAATGTTATTATTTAACGACTCTACACATACATTATTTATGTATATTTAATCCCAATAACTATAAAATATACTGACAATTAGTGTGACAGAATTGTCACTCATTTGAAATATTAAAAATAATAGTAGTTGGATGTCCAAAATATGAACTGTGATTATTGGATTTTTTTTGTGTGTGTCATCGGCTTTATTTACCAGGGTTATTTCGCCTCGTGTTCTATGTAGACTTTCCCAGCGCCACTTTAGAAACAGCACTGTTAATTAGAACCCAACAGTGAATGGTCGAGTGGGGAATCCTAATTTTTTTTTTGAGTATTCTCATTTCCTAGACTATATATGAAATATATTTGTTTAGTTGAACGCATTAACATACTTTTTCGTTTTGTAGTATGTGCGTAGATGAGATAACATCCATGTGTGTTTAGAAAACAGAATTAATTAGTAGAATTGGTGTGCCCTTTGGGATTTGCAGTGACCAAGGCAAAAATTTTGAAAACCAGCTTTACCGAGTAATCTGTGACCCACTAGGCATGAATAAAACCAGTACTACGGCATTGCACCCACAGTTGTATGGAATGGTAAAGCGTATGGATATGACCATTGGCAAATACATGTCAAAAGTAATTTCCAACCATCAGCGAGATTGAGATGTATCTCTCGCTCCTCGCAATAGCATATACACCCGCTGTCAATAAATCTACAGGCCAAACACCAGCAAAGGTTCTGTTCGGTAGTGAGATGAGACTACCGTGTGACCTCGAGTTTGTATACCGACCTGGAAAAGACATAGCCAGTAAAGATTATTAGAGCCAGCTACTAAGCAAAATGGACGATATGCATGAGTTAGTTCACTCACATCTTCAAATCAACAGCAACATAATGAAAAGCGACACGATACCCAGACAACAGAAGCAAAATAAGGCTGATATGAGTTTTGATACATGTCCTGCTGATACGAGGATTACATGGTTGCCTATAAGTTCAATACTTCTTATTGATGGGATATGAGATTTTAGTAATATACATACATATACATGGAATTAAATTATGTAAAATTCTTAATTTCATCAAAATTTTCTTGTACGAAGTTTTGCGGATTTACCGAGAATATATATTTGAATTATTTAATCAAAAATGTTTTCCTATTTATTTTAAGTTTTTATTTATTTTGAAACTTATTGATCGTGAAGTTTCAGACCTTGAACGTTTCACCAACAATTCTCACAAATTATTGAATAACAGTTCAATAAACATAAAAGTTCTATTGGATAAAAACAGTTTTATACTTTCATGTTGAGAATTTCATTTTACATCTCTTCCTTATTTTATGACATTCTTTCTCTAAGAAATAAAATCCTAGTTAGGTATTAAATTTTTATGGTTAAATGGAAGCTCAAATAACCATAAAATAACTTGACTATTTATTTCAGAAAATATACTTCTGGAAAAGAAATAATTGACTTTTCAAAAATGAATATGTTTTTTCGTATGGGTTTGTATAAAAGAATAATAAGTTTTTAAAATTAGATAGATATAAATATTCTACTTAACTTTGAAGCAATTCCATAAAAAAATTGTAATGAATCAGAATTAATACTATTACCTAGATTTTACAATGAAATAGATAAAGTTTTATTCTAGATCTTGTATTTATTGTAGAATCATTTTTAAGGGTATAAACGGGGAATGAGAATCTTTTATTTTTTGATTAAATCTCGCGATTGACAGTTATACAGGTTATCCCAACTAACTCATCCAGGCTACATCTTATAAACGAATAAAGGTATTTAATTGACAATTTGGTACGAGGAATTTTCTAGGGCGCTCTATCGACAAAATAATTTGGTAAGCCAGTTATTTCCGGGTATACCGCAAAACTTTTAATTCTTATTATTCCAGGCTATTTATAAATAAATAGAGATACTCGAGTGAAACAAAAACTAATCCATATCGTATCATATCAATTTTTAAGATATTTTAAAATGGCGCAGAAAAAATCTTCCTCTATATATTTATTCCTGACAAACTCAAGCATTAAAATTTTAAATAGCATTCCGTATATATCTTAATAATTTTTTTGGTGTACATAGTTCTCTATTACCTACCTAATCACTTTTTTTAAATTAAAATTTGGTTCATAAATAATGAAGAAAGTGTTTAATTTTTGTATTTGTGGCAGATGTTTATGAGATATAGTCTAGATTAATTAGTCTAGGACACATACACATTGCGAAAGAATGCAAGTTGCTCTAGAAATTATCGAACAGTGGTGCAAGGACCATTCAGTGTCTATCGATCCTTAGACGAGAGAAATGGTCCGTTTCACAAGGAAAAGGATGAAAATGGAATTAAAACCTCCAGATCTCACCTTTGTCAGCAAGTAAACATGGAAATCGCATTTAGAAAACAGAGTAAAAAAATATACATTGCTTATGAACAATGCCGCCGAACCGTGGGGCGCCACTGACGTTTCTCCCCCACAGTCATCGCATGGACTTACACGGCTATCATAAGACATATGCTAACATACGTTGCAGTTGTCTGGGTACCTAAAACCCAAAAATTAATAGCTATCCGTAAACTAGAACAAATTCAAAGAACAGCATGTCTCAACATAACAGGAGCCATGAAAACAACACCGACTATAGCCATGGAAGTCATTCTTAGTCTTACTTTCCTTGATATTTACATGAAGAAGGTTGCTCTGACGACAATAACACGCATCCGCACGGTTGGAATAGAACCTGATGTAGGATCTGGTGAGGCGAGACGTCGCTTTTGGCAGGAAGAGCTTGATATGCTCCCACTGCTTCAAGTGAACATGGATTCCATCTCACCGAAATATATCTTCCAAAAGCCATATAAAGTTATAATAGAACAAACAGAATAGCCGGAAGTGGTAGGTTCGAGCTTATGGGGATTCTCATAGCAGCAAAAGAAATAACCAGAAACAATATCACTGGAAGGAAAATGCTCATCTATACACATAGCAGACAAGTACTACTTACCCTGAACAGACCACTAATTTACTCAGGGTTAGTAATAGAATATCACGAAGCTTTGGCCGAAGTATCCATAAACAATGTGGTTACTTTAAGATGGATGATAGGTAACGCCACACAAAAAGGTAACCATCTTGCTGATTCACTAGCCAAGAAAACAGCCAACCAAATACTTTTTGGACCTGGCCCTTCTATTGGCCTGACAAAATCGGTAGTGACCGACCTGATCAAAGAACATTCCCTTATGAAATTCAAGGAAAGATGGGATAAAACAAGAAACTGCAGAGTTGCCAGGGAGCTCTTAAGTTATCTTGCAGCAATTAAATACTTGACTATGACGAAACACAATCTGCGCCTAGTCACAGGCATTCTGACTGGTCATTGCCAAGTACGAAAGCATCTCCATATCATGGGGCTGTTAGAATCCATACTCTGCAGAGGGTGCGATCAAGAAGATAAAACCATCAAGCATATCCTTTATGATTGCTTGACGCTCTCACTCATTAGAAGATTTGTGTTCGGCGAATACCAGCTAACACCAGCCGATATAAAAGAAGCACCTCTTGGCGACGTTGTCAACTATATTAAATCTGTAGGCTGGTTCACGAGCTAGGAGGTGCCTATAATGTCAGGAGGATGCACAATGGGCCTAATGCAGCCTAAGTGCCGTGGGGTAACCCACCCTCCACACGTTACAGATAGTTTAGGATACCCTATATACATTAAAAATATCAAGTGTGATGCATTGTTGAAATCAGCTCGTCAAGGAGATAATAAAATTGTAAATATACACATGGTGTTCCATTAAGAATATAGAAATTTGGGGTCACTTACGGTAAAACCGAAAATAGCTGACTATCCAAAATATTTTAGATAGATGCTCTATGCCTTAAAGTCACTCGTACTCAATTTTTACTCTAATATCTTTGTTATTAAACTTTCAAATATTGCACCTTATACAGGGCACAGATTTAGAAGAATTTTACCAACTCTATAATAGATGCTGGTAGAGACATTTTTGCTTTAAATCAGCATGAGAGTTGAAAATCAACCAATAACGCAGAAGGCCATATAGAACAATCTTTGGTAAAAAATAAAAAAAAATCTGTTGAAATTTTGGGAAATAATGCAAAACTTGAAATTGATCTTAATCACCCAAGCACTTCTAATAGGCCTTTTCATTATGTGATGAGCGTCATGTTGAAATAGCGCCAATTCAAAAGTTTCATACTGTTTTGATCAACAATGGCTGGAAAAGCAATTTTATCTCTACATACAAATCAATTATTAGAAAAAATCGTTGATGGTGATTTACATTTTTATAACTCTGTGGAAGCACATAGTTGTGAGTAATTAAAAAGGTTCTTGAAGTGACGTGGACGTTCGGTATAAGGAAAAAAAGTGTGGTGATTGAGAGGTTAGGTTTCAATACATATTAACTGTGTAAAATTTAATGAAAACAAATAATAATTATAACTCTATTCAAATGAATTATGTCAACCAACTATTAATAATTGCAAAAACACTTTAACATGAAAGTTAATCACGAGTATAATTAATAAGATAAATTATTTAAAATTTTAAGGATCAACATGACATTTTTAATAATAAAACTGTGTATACCGAAGTAGTATTTATTATTAAAAAATATAGTATAATACCAGACAAGGATGTTCTTCTGTTGAACCACTTTTTTCATGAAAATGTAGTGAAAAAATATGTATATTTAGATCCATCAATCGATCGAAAACCTTTATTACTTCGACCACATTTTCTCACTCATAATGCTCATTTTAAACATGTCTTAATATGTGTTTTGCCTAATGATTTGATAGTTTTTTACAAAAAATTAATTTTTCAATTAAGACACATACTTTACTTTTTTATCCCATTTTTTAAACGAATACCCTTAAAATTAATATTTATCGATTATAATTTTTTCACGTGGACATTTTAACATGCTTGTTTACAAAAACAAACAGTACGAAAATGATGGCTGATATTGACGCATGCGCACAAAAAAAAATTGTGATGAAAAGGCCTATTATAAGATTGTAAAATTTCTAAGAGAGCAAAAATTTACATATCGGTATTAAAAATACACTAATGCAAACACAAATAAATATGATGTTATTATTATTTCTGAAACAAGGTTAGGAGAGGGTGTCTTGGATAGAGAATTGATACTTTAATATAAGTAGAGCGGACAAGGACAAAGAAATTGTTTAAAAAGAAAAAGGTGTAGGTGTACTAATAGCGGTACACAAAAATTGGAAAATACTAAAATTGGCTAAAATGAGTTCAATGTTTGGAGCAATAGTATTGCAAATTAAAATAGAGTATTCCACCAAAAAGTTCTTGTCTAGTATATGAAGGCAAATTTGCAAATTTTAATCTTTTATACGAGTGTATTAGGGATATTGATTGGGGCAATGTATATGTGAAACCAATGTCTATTATTGAATTAAATAAATATTGTAATACTTTAAATAATATACACTTCCCCAATAAATTAACACACCATCTAAAAATAACAAAAAGTTTAAAGTAAATATTTATTAAAACCACTTATCTTATTTGGACTATTTTTTTACAGGTTTTCTTTTCCAGAAAGTCGGTGTGATTGCATAAAACCATCCTTTTTTATTAAAGTACAAAAAATTTAAATATCTTTCAAAATACCTGAACCCTATTTTTTACCTAAAATCGAAAGTTATGGACATTGGATAGTTCTGTAATAAAAACGCCGTACAATAATGCTAAATAAAAGTACAAATCCAGATAAACACCCATATAAAGTGTTTTTATTTTTAAATCGTAATTCTAAAGCAGGATTTGGTGAAAACACCGTCAGCGCGAAAACAATGAAAACAAAAATGAATATATGAGAGAGCACTAGCTGAATATAAAGAGAACAATATACCAAAAAGATAGGAAAAGGCACGCCGTGTATCCTTTCCAAATCCGCGAACAATGGAAACAATGGTCCAAGGTTTTCGCGGTTATCTTGTTTTAATTAAATCGATACGTTGTAATTAATGGAAAAAAATCACTCCCTTTCAGCGTTAAATCAACATGTGTGATTTATATAGTCTTCTTAATGAAAAAAGAGCTCAGCCAATTTTAGGATCCAATTTAGAGAGAATAATTGTTTCAGTTTACCTAGAGCACCACCAATTCCAGATTTAGAAGAATTATTTATTAACTATCCTAAGAGTGTAAAGTGACACTACGAAATTAGTTCGTGTCACAAACAAAAAGTTTTCATTACTGCACTAATTAGCTTTTAAGTCCCATTTCTCTTTGTTTAGATTGTTTTATTTTCTCTTGTAGGTATACGATACTTTTCATTTAAAAACTGACTCTGAGGTGTGAATAATCTTAAACTCGCATGTGTGAAATGGTTTGAATACATATCTATTGTTCCTAATATTTAGGTTAAAGTGATTATTTCACTTTAGATGTTGTTATTGAAATGTTTTAATTTAGATATTTAATTGGTATCTATATCCAAAGAATTTTACTATTATCATTCCAAAACTGTTAGTATTTAAGCATATCTTGTTGAGATTGTGTTAGGATTTAGTTTCATTAATTTTCTATTTAATTTCGATAAATAAAATAAATTTATTTTTAAAAAAGTAAAAGTAAATAGTTACAGATATGTACATGTTTACACAAAATTTTATTCAGATTTTTCTTTAATAAACCAGATCCATACGTTCAGAATGCTTTCCTACATGGTATGCAAACAGGATTACCTTAGCCGTTATATTTAACTATAGTCTAGAGAAGAGAGGAGTGCAGTAATTTAATTTGCAGAACGTAGTACCCGAGAATACCGATCAAGGAGAAGCGAGAGTTTGGTGTTTTCAGTGTACCGTTTTGTAACGCGCATGTGCGAAAATAAGTTGTGTATCACTCAAAATGATGTTATCTGTCAAAGTCAGTCCAAGTTGTGTTTAGAACGTGAGCAATGTTAAGTAATATTTTTTGATGTTTGTTTTGTGTAGTAATAAAATGAAGATTTTTTACACACTTAGGTATTCTAATACAGATATAAAATGTGCCAAAAAAGTTATTAGAAAACTGAGAATTTTATCAAATGTATAAATATTAAGTATAATGATTTAATCATTTTTGATATTTTATTTTTCATATGTAGGTATTGGATTTTCTGAAATATATGCTTGTATTCTTTTAAATAAATTTAATAAACAATGAACTGCAGATTTTGTTTATTTTATTTTAAAATTATATTTGAAAAAGTATAATAAATCAGCGTGTTTCAATTAGAATTGGTCAAAGTGGGCGAAAACCCTTTATTATGGGTAAATTGTAAGTTACAATTATGTCAATATAAAGATGTTTTGGCCATTCATATTTATATTTATTGATTGAATCATACTGGAGTTGATTTTGGAAATATTGGTACATACTTAAATAAGTACTATTTTTAAACATTCGTCCATGCCCAGACAGCACACACAGTACAATGGATGTATATTTTAGATCCATTTGAGGGCCAGGACGTCCATATCCGGGCATCCAGTATACGTCCGTTTATACTTATTAATTTGACATCTGAATATCGATACCCAGAGAACGTTTGTTTTTGCATTTAATTTTAAGTTTAGTAGTATTTTAACGTCCAGTGGACGTCCATCTTAGGTCATTATTTATTAAGCCCACCAGATAATTCCCATCTATATACACTTCCTTTTTTTAATATAATTGGTCATTAAAAATTGACAAATTGAATCTATTGCATTTCATTCTTTTGGCGGAAGTTTGAAATCTTATTCCATTATAACTATATCTAGTAAAAAGTTTTCAAGTGGTTCCTTGGTCGAGCTCGTCTAGCGATTGAAAGCATAAAACAATAATGGATGTGTCGTATGTTTGAACTTTGCTCAGGTCAAGTGATCCTTAATTAAAAAAATAAATAAATAAATGGTGTATAGCGGTTTGCGAAAATAATAAACACATTATTATTAATATAAAATAGTGTGTGGTGAGTTGCGTTTCTGTAAAAAAAAGTGGGGATGTGGTCTCAATGGAAATATAATCCTGGACGTTTTTTGAATGTCCAGTATTTGACGTCCAAATATATTTCAGAACTGGACGTCCTCTGAATGGTCAAAAGTGTGCCATTTTTATACTTCACTGGGCGTCCATTGGATATCGGAAGTCTAGGAAAAACTCATTTTTGGACTTCTAGACATCCAAAATTGTTTATCGAATGGACGTCCAATGGACATATTTGTATTATCTGGGTGATAGCCAGGCCAGGTATTTAATTCTAAATACATAAACCTTAAATTACATCTGGCTTATCTTTGCGTGAAAACACTTGTTTCTGCATAAATTAGTAATAAACTTGAAAGTCCTTTAAATATAATATAAATCCAGAAATTCTAAAAATATGTCGGTACTTTTTAAATCTAAAAGCTAAAAGCACAGTACAAATATTTAGTTAAACCTCTCAAATTTAATGTCTTTTTAATTGTTACCTAAATTTTTTTTGGACTCTTAATTTTATTTACCTTATTTTTACTTAAGGAAAAGGTAATTTAATTTAAATATGGGGCTTTTATTACATTTTTAACAATAAATAAACCAAATATTGAACACATTTTATAGATAAATTATAAAATAATAAACGTCTTTTACTTTTATAACAAATAATTAATTATTACATAATGAATTATATTTTTCTGCCAAAATTTCACTATTGCTATTAACCCTAACTACTTCAATCTAATTAAATCACATTACAACATTTGCGCATGGACTATAACAATGATTTCAGATAGTTTGCCAAACTATTTTGCTCAGTGTAGAAAATAACCATGTTTTCTCAGCGTATTAAGTTGTGTATTAATCAAAGTCATGTTGTGTAAAGGTCCACTCGATATCAAATGCACCGACAGCTTCTCCTTGATCGGTATTCTCGGGTAGTACAGGTTCAAGAGATAGACATTTTATTTATACCTCATCCTTTAATGCTTATTTGTAGTTAAAATGAAAATTTTAATACATTTGATTGATCTAATATAAGTTTTCGTTTTCGCATAAATTACATGTTTTACTGGCGGAAGTAAGTTACAGCGAAGGTCGTTAATACTGAGCAATCATAAGGTAGTACTCGAAACGGAACCTTAAGGAACTCCATCCGAGAGCTGTGTAGTAGAAATATTCTTCCTGTTGAAACTGAAAAAGTCCTGTTATTTAGGAAAGTTTGTATTGAAGCAAGGATATTTCCAGATAGATTAAAATTTTTGAGTTTTTCGAGAATGTCAGCTCTCCATGTAGTGTCAAACGTGCTTTGGATATCTAGTACACTGCAACGACATCATTCTTTTTGACGATGGCGTCGGCATTTTCTGTTTTAACAATAACAATATGGTGCATGGTGCATCTGTTTGATCTAAAACCTGATTGTTTCATGTCTAGAAGTTTGTCGCTTTTAAGATACCAAAGCAATCGGTTATTGATGACTTTCTCAAGTAAGTGGCATAATGTGCACATCAAAGCAATTGGTCAGAATGAACTGGACTGGTCGAAGAAAAGTCACTTTTTTATGGGAATAGTAATTGAATGGCGGCGCCATAGTGTTGGAAAGTGTTAAGTAATCCAGATTTTGTTATAAAGTTCAAGTAGTTTAATTAACGTTTCTGGAAGTAGGTACTTTAGGAAAATTGACGGAATAATTATCCGGGCCACCGGCTGAAATTTTTTGAAAAAAAAAAAAAAGGGTAGAGTTTAGTTCATACTGACTAAAACGAAGATTAATTATGACTGTTTCGATAGAAACAAGGCAAGGTAAGTGCAATTCATTTGGTAAGTTAGGTGGGATGTATTTGTTTATAGTTTTGTCACGGAAATATTGCGCAAGTATGTTGGCAATTTGTTGATCGTCTATGACTATTTTCTTTTCGTGTGTTAGTGCAGTTATTTCGTAGGTAGTATTTTTTTTCTTCATTTGTTTTATCTTGATCCAATCTTGGGTATTAGATGTTATTGTAATGGTAAACTAGTTCCAAGAGTCTTTTTTGCTCTCCTTTTAGATTTTTCCCTTAGTCTTTTAAAGTCATGCGATTCTCTGGTTCTTCTATATTTGTTAGCGCTCTTTTATATTTCATTACTGCAACTTTGCACAAGCTATTCCACCAGGGGACGGCCTGTTTGTTGTACCAATAAAGTATTTGCCTATATACAGATTAGCAAAATGATAATACAATCTGTGAATTGACTGACAGCTTCATTAATGTTGTTATAAAGGTTTATTTGGTCACATAATTCTTTAACTGATAAATTGAATGAGTCCCAATTAGCTTTAGAAGATATTTTGCATTTGGTTTTGACGGTTGTAGCTTTTGGTTCGTTGTCCGAAATAAGGATTGGATAGTGATTCCTATCGTACAAGCAGTCCACAGTATACTATGTAAGCAGGGCTGCTATTTCAGGATTACAAAGGCTAAGATCTATTGAGGAAAAGGTACTTGTTTGTATGTGAAAATACGTACTGCTGTGTTTCAAATGTTTGTATCACAGATATTTAATGTATTTTCTATCACTTTACCTTGTCCAAATGTTTGCTGGGAACCCCAGAATATGTTATGAGCATTGAAATTTCCAACTAGTAATAAAGTTGAGATATAAGACCTATTAACTTAGTAATAGTTAAGCTGTAGTTTGGGGGTATATAAGTACTACAAATTGTTGTTTTGTTAGGACAGCATGCGGTTATGACTATTACTTCTAGGTTAATGTTAAAGTAACATTCTGGGTGGAAGTTATCAGTAGAAACAAAGATAGAGTTCCCACCACTAGTTCGTGAGTGTGTAGTTCTGATGAAGTTATAGTTAACATCATTTTTTAAGTATGGGTTGTGAGAGTTATTAAAATTTGTTTCTTGTAAATCAGAAGAGGTATCAGAAATAAGCGTTTGAAGACGTTCTAACCGGGAATCAAAATTGTCGCAATTTCACTGAATTAGTTTAAAATGCATTTTTTGTTAAGTTAATAAGAAGATTTTTGAGATTTAAAAGACATTGATCCGTCAGAGTTGTAATCTTTGTCAGATGGATCGCCCAAACTTGGTAGACTGTTACTTCTGAATCAGGGTATAAGTCACTTTTGATTTTTTTCCACAATTTTATTTGGTATTAATTGATTATAGGTTTACCATACAAATGTACTGAAATTAAGCAATTTTAATTGATTTAAGGTAATAGGTAAATTAATTTATACTTAAGTTAATTAACTAAATTAAAATAACAAAACTACTAAATTTGAGTGCTTCTGTATAGGGCTCCAAGTTACCATGCGTGTTTTTCAGAAATACAAAAATATTCTCAATGGTAAGAGTAAAGGCGTTAAGAGTTTGTTGATAGGCTACTTCGATGGATTGCTTTGTAGCTCCTGTAAGGATGCTTTCTGTAGGTATACTTCTTTTACCCTTCATCTTTTTTGTTTTCGTACTAGAGGAAATGGGAGGGATTTTAGGAGGAGGCATTACGTATGAAGATGTTGGGTTTGGAAATGTTTCTTCATTGGGAAGGTTTGTTTGATCGTTAAGAGTTTACGTGATAGTTTGGAATGAGTGAGGTTAATTTGGGTGTGATGGAATTGCCGAAATAGGGCTTGGGGTTGTTTCTATAGGAGGTTGTTGACTAGTTGGTAAGCTAGTAGGAGGTTGTTAACTAGGTGGTGAACTAATCGGAGGTTTTTGACTAGGAGATGAGCTAATAGGAAGTTGTTGACTATTAACTGAGCTAGGAAGAGTTTCTGTAATTCTATGTGACGGTAGACTATTTGTTGGTGGGTTAAGGCAATTTGAGGCAATGTGCTCTGTCTTCTTGCAAATAAAGCATTTTATTTTATCAGTGGAAAGGAAAATTCTATTTTCTTGACCATCGAAGGAGATGACAAGGGAAGTATAAGGTTTAAAATTTTCTAGTAGGGAACATACATATACTTAACATCTAAAGCTCATAATATGAGACCATTCGTCACCAGGGATACCGGCTCTTAAAAAACAAATAGGGGAGGCTAACTAAAGTCCAAGGATTCTTATGGCATTTTTTACGACATCGTGAGGAACAAAGGGAGATATATTAGAAATTATTATTCTCTTTGTTGGGGCAGCGAATCTGCGAATATTAAGGATAGTATTTTCAATCGTTATTGTTTGATGTGATCGTAAGTTTTTTTCAAGAAGGTCAGTACTTTTGAAATAAATACATATTCTATTGATAGAGATTCTTGATGCAAAAGTTATTTTTTTGGAACCAATGATTTCAGCTATTGCTTTAACATAATCGAAAAGTTTAATATTGTCATCTGCGTGATAACAATTGCTTGATACTGCTTTGAAAATAATGGTTTGGGAACTGATTTGACGGTTGATACATATGATGACGATGCATTTTTATTATCTACGTTTTATGACATCTTAAACTGCATACTGTGTAGTTGTTTGTTTACTATAAATTGGGTTGTTGCTCTTGTAGCCAAAAGCATTAATTTTGTTGCTGCAAATGCATGTCGAAAGTGCGATTGCCTTACACCTTATTCAGTCGAGGTGCAGGCTAATGACTATCAGTAAATTTAAGTGTTTATAATTTGCGATTTCATCAATATTTAAAAAACATTAAATAAATCAATAAAACTGTGAAAAGTGGTAGAAAAAAATGTTCAATACATACGATTAGTTTTTGTGGTGTACACACATAAACTTTTTAACTTAAAATCACTATTTATTTATGAATAATTTCAAATTTTATGGAGCAGAACACGGACGATATTAACTAGTGCAAGCACTAGCTCGAACTCTAATCTCATTTAAAAGGGACAAAAGTAGCGCTAAATAGAAAAAAATCGTTTTTTAAATGCTAGGAAACAAGGGCCTCAATGTTTACCCAATGCGATAAAGAACTACGACGGGACAAGGGGTACAGCTTGATACGTCGGCGTATCAATATGTGCAAAAAGTATAAGCAAGTTACGTGTTGCTAAAACTGCTATATAGACAATAAATACTTCCTGTAAATAACTTTTTATCATACTTTTATAAATTTTCATAGAGATAAACAATAGGTGTGGATTAAATGTAAATATATACATTATTCTTTAGCTTCACTTTGATCAATAAAGACCTATTAAAAGTAGTTCTTAATTTTTTTAAAAAATAGTTTTCTCTAAAAAAAATTAAAACTGGCGCAGTCAGTAGGATTCGTGCGAGCTGTGAACACTGTAAATTCGAGAAAATCGTTTTCTTCGAGTGATAGACTTGGACTTTTAGTCACTATCGTGCAGACTTTCACGGTTTTAACGTGTTAACGTTTTAAGCGCGAATTCTAACCAACGGTTCCCATCTGTGGAAAACCAACTATCAGCCCTTCAGTGGACATCCCAAAGTAAGCAAAGAATCGGAGAAGAGGATTTTGGAAGCCAGTTTCTTCTGCAAACGTAAGTGCCAAATTTTCCTTTTTTCGCCTTTCCCACCATTCATAGGTTTCGGAAAGATAATTTAAGTTGAATATTAATTTTTTTATATACACGCATATGTTTTAATTTTTGATGAACGATTTTGATACTTTAGTCGGAGCTTTTAGTAATATCTCAATTAGTGAAAGTAATTCAGATATAAGAAATATGACGCCAAGTAATTCTACCCCTCAACGGGCCCAAATTAATTGGGACCTTTTCAAATCTAAACTAAATATTATCAAACCTTTTAATGGTGAAAGTGATTATTTAAATAAGTTTATTACTAGATGTGAGAAGTTTATTGATTCTTATAAGATTTATAATGATGTAGAATTAAACATACATGCATTTGAATGTGTACAAGAAAAATTAGAAGGTCGTGCCGAATTTATGGTAGGCAATAGAGTAGAAATTGACACTTGGCCAAAATTAAAAGATGCTTTATTACAAGCTTTTGCAGATCGACGTCTCGTCCAAGAACTAACAAGGACTAAACCTCTTAAAGGTGAACACCTTATTGATTTTGGTAGTAGATTACAATTAATTAAAAGTAGCGTAGTACAGAGAATAAGCAATGATCTTTACATTGATCAAAATGATAAAATTTGTCAAATTAACCATTATAATAAGACAGCCTTAAATACTTTTATAGCTGGTTGTAGTGGAATTCTAAAAAATAACATGCACCTTAAAAAACCAGATTCTTTAGAGGATGCTATGGCGTACGTAAAAGAATTTAATAATTTCCAAGATTTGTACGGAAACATAAATGACAGAAATCTTCAACAAAATGGACTTTATTCTAATAATAACAGACAAACTTTTTTAAAAAATAATACAAATTTTAATCAAAATCAAAATTTTAATCAAAATCACAATTTTAATCAAAATAGATTCCAAAATTTTGTACCAAATAATCAACAATTAAATACACGTTTTCAAAATTATCCAACAAACAGGCAAAATTTCCCTAGTCAGCCAATTAATGTAGAACCTATCCCACAAAATAAAAAATATTTTACAAACCGCCAGGTATTTGGCCCACAAAAAAATGTCTTTCGACCAAATCAGATTTCTGAAAGTCAGTTACCAAAACCAGTGCCGATGTCAACAACATCGCGAAATCCTAGTTTACAAACAAGAAGACCATTTAATTATAATAATAAATTTTTCCAAAACTCTAATCAAAATTCAAAACCAAATTTTGTTTTTGAAGAGTTACATTCAAATCAATATAGTGACTCTAACCCTAAATTTGAATATGATACAGATTTGTACCATAATGATTGCGATAATTTAGATCAATACCAAAGTCAAAATCATGAATTTGATAATGAACAAATTTTTAATGAACATAAAAACGAAGAAGACAGCTCAAATCAAAATTTTCGGGCTGCCGGCCCGTCAAAAGTGAAACGATAATAGAAATAAATAATTTTTTGAAAAACCCTTTACCGTATATAGAAATGTCTCACCCTAGATTAAAATTACTAATAGATACAGGTAGTTCCGTATCAATAATTAAACCCTCTGTTATCGAAACATTTTACCCAGATACTATTTATCACTCAAATGTTGTAATAACAACAAGTTGCGGTAGTAAGAATTTAAGATATCAAGCATCGGTTCCCGCATTCCCAAAATTTAATCGCAATAATTATCATATCAATTTCATTTTGTACGATTTTCATCATTATTTTGACGGAATATTAGGAATAACAGATTTAAAAAATATGAACTTGAATGTCGACATCACTAATCAAAAGTTAGTCGGATATAATACAGAAATACCCTTCAAATATAGACGAGTTGACGATGTAAAATTTTCATTCTCTGCGAATTCCAGAGAAACAGCTATCAAAAAATTACCAGTCAGCGTTTACAACGGTGAAATTTTAGTTAAAGCACAAAATATTAAAAATAATTTAGGGACTATTCCTTCTAAACTTAATAAAAATATATCGGAATTAAACAATTTTGAAACCAAATCTATGGACGATATTTGTTTTGAAACAAACTTGTATAAACTTTTTGAAACTGAAAATAGTGATAATAATTTACAAAAAATCAACAGTAATTTATATAAAAATAATTTGGCAGACAATGCAATATCTAAAAATGAATTAGATGAAATTAATACTTCAGAAACCGAATCTTTAGACATAAATATAAATGATATCGACAAAATAGTTCTTGAAGAGTTAGTAGATTATTTTCCTAAATTAGATCAAAAAATAGATATTAAAAATGATGATCAAATATTTGATATAGATCAACTGTACAAATTAAATATTATGCTGACCAATAAAAAGTTTTCTAAAATAAATCCGTACAATAAAAAAAAATTTACATTATCAAATAAAAATATTAAAACTAAAACAAATACAATACATAAATACAAGAAAAAAGAAAAGAAAGAATTTTCATTGCCAAATAATAAAATTAAAACCAAAATGAAAAAACCAGGAAAATATAAATGTAACAGGAAGAAAATAAAATATAAATGTTTTCCAAACTTTAAGAAAAAAGGAACAAAATTCAAAAACTATTAAGTACTACTCTAATAAAAATAAACCTATTTTTATTTAAATTACGCTTCTAATTTTGTTAAAATAAAAATAAATAATAATAAAACACGCAATCTTAAATTACAATAATTCGATTCACTCTATTACCAAATTTACACCTTTTGAAGTCATTAAAGGTCAGATAAATAACCCTGATCCATTTGTGGTCATCTAGGTACCATTAGTAATTTCCCACTATGTTCAAAATCACAAAGAAGCTAGTAAACAATTGTACGAAAAAATTAGAGAACGTAACGAAAAAACTAAAGAAAAAATAATAAATAAATTGAACACAAAAAGGTCCAATCCGCCGGACTATTCAAAACAAAAAATAGTTTACGTTAAAACTAAATCAAGAGATAAAAAACTCCCTAAATTTAAAGCTACTAAATTAATCAAAAATAAAAATGTCTTAATTAAAACCAATAAAGGAACTTATCACAAAAGTATTGCACGAAAACCGAAAAGTAATAAAAAACAATTGTTACAGGATACCGATGAACACGAAGATCTTGATGATCTACCTGGTCCTTCAGGTACATTAAATGACCTGTAATGGAGAAGATATACAAATTACTAAATTAGAAAACCTGCTTCTTCCTATCCAATTAGGAAATGCTAGATTAGTTTATAATAAACATACCTTTTTACACTACGTAGATTTAAGTACCCTTGTTAAACAAATAGATAGTTTAGTTCAACATTTTAGAATAGTATTAGGTAGTATAACGCAAGTAAATGTTACAAACCCCGTATCATATCATGGGTTATCTCAAAGCATGCTAACAAGAACGGAATATTTAATTAATATTATTCAGAAAAAATTTAATAATTTAAATCCACATATCCGTAATAAAAGAGGCCTAATTAATGGCATTGGAAAATTGAATAAATGGCTCTTTGGAAATCTAGATTCGGACGATAAAAACAAATATAACCAAGCTATCAGTTTATTACAAAAGAATCAGAAAAACCTAATTGACGAAATTAACTTACAAATTTCACTCTATAAAAAACTTATAGATCATTACAATAAATCAATTACTATTTTGAGTAAAAAATCAAGAAAAGTTTAACAATGATTTGGAAAAATTTTCAGCATCAGTTTACAATAAAATAGAAACTCTCGAAAGTTATTTAAGCTTTCAAGGTGTTCTATCCGAGCTTAATCTAGATTGTCAAGCAACTATAACATTTATAGATAATTTAGAAAACGCTATTGTATTCTCTAAACTCCTCTAAACTCCTTGCATAGCTCCATAGTTTCTAGTTCAGAAATAATAGATATGATAAATCACTTACATGGAATATACGATGAAAATCAAATTCCTAAATTCAAAAATATTTTAACTTATTACCAATTTCTAGGAACTCAAGTATCAATATCCGATTCAAAATTAATTTTTGCAGTTCATATTCCTATCTTTAAACCCGAAACTTTTGAATTTTATCATTTGTATCCAATAATTCAAAATCACAAAATATATACTCCCACTTTCCCCTATTTGGCACGAGAACAAAAGGAAACTCAATTCGAAAAAGAAGAATGCCCAGCACTAGAAAATTGTTACTACTGTCAACAAAATTTTATTCCCAGGGACAACTGCACCCTCAATTTACTGGAAGGTCATATCCCTCAAAATTGCCATATCTTAGAAGTTAATGTTCAAGAAATGATCGTTTAACAAGTTACCACAGACGAAGTCTTGATAATACCAGCCAAAGCGCAACAAATTCTATCAAAATGTAAAAGTAATCGATATCTAGAAGTAGTGAACCCGATTTTAATCAAAATCCCGAAAACCTGCGAAATATGGGCCAACGAACAGAAGTACATTAACGACATTCAACTTACTCAAGGAAAACCATTTATTTTGCCAAAATTTCAAACGGATCACATACACACATCCGGACATTATCAAAGATCTAATATTATCAAAATTGATTTTGATAGTCTGTATGAAATCAACGAAATCTCCAGAAAACTAAAACCGATTCAAGAAAGCTCAAATACTCAAATGGATACACCTATATTTGGAACAATTTTGGGACTTTTAATTACCGGCCTAATCGTCGCAGCTATATTAAAATTCAAGAACAAAATTCCGAAATGCAGAAAAAAGAAAATTGAAAAAACAGAAGAAATTCCGATGGAAGCCCATTCGAAAAGTCATTCCATTCTTTTCGAAACTTAAGGAGGGAGGAGTTACGTGTTGCTAAAACTGCTATATAGACAATAAATACTTCCTGTAAATAACTTTTATCTTATCATACTTTTATAAATTTTCCTAGAGATAAACATAGGCGTGGATTAAATGTAAATATATACATTATTCTTTAGCTTGACTTTGATCAATAAAGACATATTAAAAGTAGTTCTTAATTTTTTTAAAAAATAATTTTCTATAAAAAAAATTAAAACTAGCATTAATTTTTTTTATCACAAAACTTTCATGAACAGTAATTTACGTTAAAATACGAATCAAGAATATCTGAACGAGTGCCATTTCCCGGATTCAAAGTAATGATGTGAAGTGCCTTTGCCCGGTCAGCAAATTATAAATGAAATTTGTTTATTCATTCCAAATCCCTATGTTAACGTAAAAATAATATGGCTTTAATAATTTGCATACATATTTTGTAATCTAGATACATACTGACAAAAAATACGAAACAGGAACAGAATTAAGTGGTTTAGTATTGCTTTTCTCAAATGAAATGACGTTACTTTTACGATCATTCCCTTGCGAGAACTAAACAACGTTTATCATAAACCGGCGAGATTGTGTGAGAGTATTTATTTTTTTCCATGAATATGATATTCGTCTTCAAGCAGTTCGCACTGAAGTTAGAGGCTTTTTCTGCTTAAATATTTATGCATAGTCGAGCTCAGGTTGTTGTTAACGATGACAAAGTAAGACATTTCGGAAATGAGGAATACTTAGTGGGAAACTAAGGGACTCATTCTTTCCTATAATGAGGATGGCGGACATAAATTTTTTTTAGAACAAAAAAATTAATTCTTATTTGAGCAAAGTTGGAAGCTACATATACAGGGTGTCCCATTAGTGCGTAATTTGTTCAATATTTCAATTTGTGTTATAGACACACAAACACAATTCAAATAAAAGTTATATGAATTTAAAATATACGTATTTTAAAAATATTTTTGGATATACAGGGTGTTGCGTTTTTGCCTGGCAAATAAAAATTTATATTTTTTAAATTGAATACCCTGTATTTTATTTCAGTTTTAGAATGGTTTAGTAATATTGTATTCAAACCTAGAATTTTTTTAAATGTGACAGGGTTGCCCAACAATTATTTAGGTAGTTTTATATTAATTTTAAAATTGTTTAGTATACAGACTTATAAGATACTAAGCTAATGAAGAGTAGTGATAGAACTGGTTTATTTTATACGGAGTGTTTTGAAACATGTTTTAAATATGACTAATTTCTATTTACTTAATTTTTTCAAATGCAACCCCTGTATATTATTATAGCATAAAATTCCTTATGAATCTACCTATTCAACGAGACCCAATACCACATATACAGGGTGTACTATCAGTGCGTGATTGATCAATAGCTATTTTATTATAGGAAATACGAAAAAAAAAATATTATAAAAGTTGTATAACAATATTGACCAATAATTGATCGAATCTATAATGTTTTAAAGAAAAACACCCTGCAGGTAGTTATACATTTTATTTAATTTAAAATTTGAATTTAGACAAAGCACCAAATATTATTAAAAATTCATCTTATTAAGACACCTATAACTTAGGACCTGAACTTAAATTCAATATGGACGAAGCGAAATTTTCAATTATATATGAAATCGAATTTTGTGCAGAGTTTTAAAAGTACAGAACATTGATTATTAAAATTTGGCAAGAATATTCAAAAAAATATGTAGAATGCTGTAGAGTTTTTTGAACTGCATCTGTGACTATCAATTTTTTATATTTTTTAATAATATTTAATAATTAGCAGAACAAATGAAAATTTCTTATTGCAATCATTAAGCATTTTACTATAAGCTGCCCAAGTTTCACTAAAATCCATCCAGTGAAAGATAGGTTCTGTAAAAAATCGTAAACCTCTGTTTTGCCCACGTAAAATACACTGAAATGGCGGCCTTAAATTCTCTAGTTCAATGTAAGCCATTGACTAGTGTGACGAAGTCACTAAATTTTATATTTATTTCATCTTAAAAAAGTATATTTCAATTAATTCCCGCCTGAGAACTTGTAGAAGTTCCCCCGTATTTCTGTTTCCCAGGAATTACCGTTTTTCAGCAATTGCGAATACCCTCGTAGTTTAAAATATTCTTTTATTTGCTGAAATCCCAATGGGCATTTTTAGAGTCGATTTCGTATGAATTATCTACTTTTATTTGTCAAGGTACAAGAAGGGCATTTTTTATATTTCTGTATTGTAAACAGTCGGCTGTGGTAGTGGTATCCCCACTTTGTCGTACTAGTCTTCCATCTTTCTTTACCGAAAAAGCATAAATTGACGGGAAGCTAAAAATGCCGGCTCTTGAGTCCTGACAGTCGAGAAACACTAGGTAGTGAGTTTTCTAAAAATTATAGTGAACGCCGTATTAAATCCAAGTTTGTAACCCTTTAGATTGTTAAAGGTAGGAACCGTATATTATTTTTCTTTCTATTTTTATACTGGCTTTGATATAATTAGTTGGGACACCCGTGTTACCGAACAAGAATTTTGATTCATACCCAGGAATTATTATTTTATCCCTCAGTGGGACCCCGTTGGCAATTTTTTATTTGAGGTTGGATATGGACTAGACTCCGAGTGCTCTCTTAGTCTATGGCTAAATCCAATTTCCTGTAAAAACCGCTCAGTTAGTATCGAAGTGAGAGGTTCGACCTGTCTCATTTTTTTTATTTATTGTTTTAATTTTTTTTGGAAGTTAGAACTATCCTCAGTGTAGAGTGCTCTCTTCTGACAACGTATCTAACTTCCCAAAAAGAAAAATAAACGTTTAAATTAATTTCCGCGCCTCACTTCGTGTAAAAATTATTTTCTTTTATTTTTTATTCAATGGTATTTGAATCATTCCGTATCTCCTGTTCACGTCTAGTTATTGAATGAAGTCAGACGGCTCCTGTAAAATTAAATTCACACATACACTCTCGTTAGACGCTGGGCAAAATTCGTAAATATTATTTTTATGCGATCGCCGATCCAAAACACCGTGTAATAAACCTTATTTATCAGTAGGCGAGAATTTTGCGTTTCCCATCGATTGGATAGTAAGATACAAGGGGACTCCGACAATTCGGATTTCATTTATGTGCTTGCATCTGATTTTCGACATATTTAAATTGTTTTAAGTGTATTAATTTATTTTCATACATTTTCCGTATACTGGGCTTTTCACGATTCCCAATCCGATTAGCCTCCTGAGCTAGTAAACTGTAAATATTTAAAGGTTTAAATAATTTTCAGTATTAGTAATTTATTTATTTAATTTTCCCGATATAGGGATCCGTTAATGCTGAAATAATTTTCAGTTTTAGTAATTTATTTATTTAATTTTCCCGATATAGGGATCCGTTAATATTCATATAGTTTTAAACTTTAATAATTCATTTATTAAATTTCCCAAATATAGGGATCCGTTAATGCTGAAATAATTTTCAGTTTTAGTAATTTATTTATTAAATTTTCCAGCTATAGGGATCTGTTAATATTTATATAATTTTAAACTTTAATAATTTATTTATTAAATTTCCCAAATATAGGGACCCGTTAACGTTTAAATAATTTTCAGCCTTAGTAATTTATTTATAGAATTTTCCTGATATAGGGATGTGTTAATATTTATATAATTTTCAACTTTAATAATTTATTTATTAAGCTTTACAGATATAGGGATTTGTTAATATTTAAATAATTTTCAACTTTAATAAATTTCCCAAATATAGGGATCCGCCATTATTTAAATACACTCCTACTTTGTTAATTTAATTTTTGGTAATTTTTTTTATTTAGGGATCCGTCTTTGTTTGAATAGTTTTCAAATATATTAATTTGTTTTTATTATTTTTTTTTAATACGGAGGTCCGTCAATAATTAAATAGCTTTTGACATTAATATTTAATTTTCATTTCTTTCTTTGTATACTAGGACTTGTGAGGTATCTGAACCGCCTAGCCTCCGGTGCTGGCAATCCGTAACTGTTTCTCACTATTTGAATTGTTTACAAGTGTATTAAACCATTTTCCGTAAACCTCATGACGCCGTAGTATTTAAGTAATCGTAATTGTATCAATTTACTTTTAGTATTTTCTTTTTCTCTCTCCGCTTTATACTAGGTGCGCTATTATTTTCTTACAGTCCGGTTTAATTTTATTGTTTCTTTATATAATTCTGTTTTACCGCCGTGCCAGACCAGTGTACCGGCACTTTTGTAATTTTTTGTAAATATATATTTTATTATCTATTTCTGCGTTTCTATTATTGCTGGTTCTTGACCGTTCTCTTTCAGGGTACCGTAGGGTACGAGGTATTAAGAAGATAAGTGTTTTTTTTTTTATTTTTCTTTATTTATTCTAATATAGTGTTAACCTAGCAGTGACCGCCTGGAATTATTTTTACCTCCACTGAGTTCACCTTGAGTACACTCTGGTGTACCACAGGGTCGCAGAGCAAACTGCGATATCAAAACTGGCGCCTGAGCAACTCCTATTCGGGAATTACATTAATAGCGCCACAGACTCGTTGATTCACAGCAGGTGAACCAGGAGCCTGTCACAAATGGCGCCCGCGCAGGGACCGTACTGCTAAAGGTTTTCACTCCGGAGAAAGAGTAGAATTTTTTTTTCTCTTTTGTTGGATTGCCTCCGACCCAAGCACCCGTAGTTTTATGTCCGGCGTGGTTAGTGAAAAAGAATCTTCTGTGAGTACGGAAGGAAGTGACGACGTGTTTTCAGAAAATCCCGGTGGTGACGTACAAGTTAGTTGGGTTTATCTTCTGCGCAATCCCGATTTAACTGCTCAGCTAAGTAGAAACCAGCTTTCCGTGGACGGCACTGTGAGCGAGAAACGAAAACGACTTGTTTCGTTCCTCCGTGCTACTAAACCGATTCCTGACGCGCTCCCGCTCGCAGTCCAGGAAGTACCCCTTCCGCCCGTGGTTCAGGAAGACCCGCGACCCGTCATGACGCCTCCTGCGACCCCGGTGGTCCCCGAACCGATCCAACGCATGAGTGGAAACTCTCGTTCGGAAACAAAGACGATCCGGCGGCGTTTCTAGAACGCTTGGACGAAATCTGTATTTCCAAGGGGATTGACAAGGACCGGCTATTGCCATGCATCCCCGAACTGCTAAACGGAGAACCCGCCTTGTGGTTCCGTAATAACCGAGATAATTGGTCTACGTGGGAGGCCTTCGAGGCCGATTTCCGGATATTCTTCTTTTCGGTGTCCTACCAGTTGGACCTGGAAGCCGAGATCAGCCGCCGACTCCATCGTAGAAACGAATCCGTCACGTCGTATATTACAGAGCTACAGACCCTCATGAGAAGGCATGGGTTCTTGACCAGTGAGCAGCAGCTGGGATGGCTTTATCGTAATTTGTTACCCGAGTACCGGCAACAAATCCGGAAGAACGATTTCAGTAACTTGTCAACCTTTTGGCAAGCCGTGAAGGAATGTGAATTACTAAGGAAGGAATTACAAGCCGTTCCAGGCGGCTCCGGAACTAGGCCACCGTCAGTCCGTTATCAACCCCAAGAGCCCCTAGGAGGCTCAGGATCCGGTACGGGATACCGCGATGCCGAAATGCAAGCTCGTTCGAAGCCGAGCAGAGTTAGCCCCGCCGCTCAACTACGCAATACCCTTCCTGTTAGGAGGGTGAACTTTGCTCCGCCACCATCATCGTCCCGTGAAACAACTCTCTGCTGGAGATGCGGAGAGAAGGGACATTTAAGAAGTGATTGTCCTAATCCGGGGAAGCTCTTCTGTTCTCGTTGCTTGAAACCGGGAATCCTGTCAAAGGATTGCCCTTGCGGCGTCCAGGGAAACGCCTCCGAAGCTGTCAGGAGAGGAAGCCCCGGCAGCTTTCGCCGTTATTATCTTCCCGAGAGTCCATCAAACTCACCGAAGTCGACTCCCGACCTCACATAGTGTTGGAAATCCTGGGACACCCCTTTTCCGCCCTGGTGGACACTGGAGCATCACGATCCTACCTAGGAGACCGCCTAGCTGGATACCTTACAAGAAAGCAGCAACCCAAAAAGGCAGACCCCGCTTCTGCCAGGTTAGCTAATGGTAGTACCATCCGGGTTCAGGATTCCTACACCGTACCCATGAGAATCGGTGACCGAACAACCGTCGAGGATATCAGGCACTTCCCCAATTTATGCGCAGACTTAGTGCTTGGGATGGATATCCTCACCAAATTTGAAGTCCGATTAGAATTAGGAAGTGGGAAAATTTTTGTAGGTAGTCTGCTGATACCTCCCACGACCCGGCCGATACCTTGTTACCCTATGGGGATCATAGAACAACCGCTAGAGCAGCCGTTGGCTCACCCGTTAATACCCGAGTCTCCGAACACCATTGCCGTACGTGCCTTGGTGCATGCCGTGGACAATTGTATCAAACGTCACAACGAGAAGACAGGGAGATCAGACGGAAACCGCCCTCTGCAGGCCGCGTCTTTGAATGAGAGAGCAAGGTTGTCAATGGGGGCCAATACCAAAGGTCCGACCAGCACAGCAACCCCAGAGACCCCCTTAGGTCCGAAAGGCCGAAAGTCGAGTTGCGCAACTACTGACTGGGACCGGATTGAGGTAATGTCTTCTGAACCCAGTGAAAGCTGTGATGAGGGAGACAACATCCCCCGCGTTGCTACCAATGCCTCTTCGCCACAAACCGTACTACCCGTCTCCCAACGGAGGCTGACCGCAGACCAGACCGAGCGTCTGGAACGATTCCTGGCCGCTGAATTAGCCGCTTTTCAAGCCGTACAGGGTCCGACCGATCTCGCACAACATGAGATACGCTTAATTAAACACGAACCGATTAAACAACGCTACCGTCCGCAAAATCCGAAAATGTAAGCCGTCATAAACGAGGAAGTCGATAAGATGCTTGAGGCAGGGGTGATTGAACCGTCCAAGAGTCCATGGAGTTCCCCTGTAGTAATGGTCAGGAAAAAGGATGGAAAATACCGTTTTTGCATCGACTTCCGAAAGGTAAACGAAGTTACCATGAAGGATGATTACCCCCTGCCATTTATGAACTCTATCTTAGACAAGCTGAGAACTGCTAAGTTCATTACCAGTTTAGACTTAAAGAACGGTTACTGGCAGGTTCCCCTGTCAGCCCGCAGCAAACCGATAACCGCCTTCACCGTACCCGGCCGAGGGTTGTTCCAGTTTCGAGTAATGGCTTTTGGGCTTCATTCAGCCCCCTTGACCTTCCAGAGGTTGATCGACCGCGTCATTGGCCCAGATATGGACCCTCACGCTTTCGCCTATTTAGACGACATTATAGTTTTGGGAACATCATTTGAGGAGCATTTGGCAAACCTCCAAGAGGTCTTCCGTCGCCTAAGGGATGCTAAATTGCAAATCAATCAAGATAAGTGTCACTTTTGTCTCTCAAGTCTAAAGTACTTAGGCCACGTTGTTACTGGCACTGGAATCCATACCGATCCCGAGAAAATCGAAGCAATAGTTCGATTTGAACCGCCGAAGAATATCCGAGAGCTCAGAAGGTTCCTGGGCGTAGCTTCATGGTACCGTCGCTTCGTGCCCTGTTTTTCACAAGTTGTGGCTCCCCTTACGCGACTTCTAAAGAAAGCGAACCGTTGGAACTGGCAAGAAGAACAACAGGACGCGTTCTCGAGACTTAAGACAATTTTAACTGAGGCTCCGATCCTTAGTTGTCCCGACTTTTCCGTGCCCTTTGTTTTGCAGACCGACGCTTCTGCCCATGGGCTAGGGGTGGCTCTTACCCAGAAAAAGGAGGGAATCGATTTTGTCGTAGCCTATGCCAGTCGAACGCTGAGCCCGGCCGAAAGAAATTATTCGGTGACCGAAAAGGAGTGTCTTGCCATAGTTTGGGAAATAGAAAAGATGCGAGGTTACCTGGAAGGTTATCACTTCACCGTGTTGACCGACCACCAATCCTTGAGGTGGTTGCACTCGATAGTGAGTCCGTCCGACCGTCTTGCAAGATGGAGTATCTTCTTACAGCAATATGACTTTGAGATTAAGTATCGCCGAGGCGCCCTGAACCGGGTTGCCGACGCGCTATCACGGAATCCGTTGCCCGATACCGGGGACTCGTCCGAGGTCTGCACCGTAAACGAAACTGCCAAGTGTAGTTGGTTTGAGAAGAAGAAAGCCGAAGTAGAGAAAAACCCTGCCGAATATCCAGATTATTGCCTAAGGGAGGATCGATTGTTCCGTCATTTCTGGGATATCAATGATTACAAGGAACCCGACCTTTCCGATCCGTGGAAGCTGTGTGTGCCAAATGCACAGCGGATCAGGGTGCTAGAGGAAAATCACGATGCCCCTACTGCTGGCCATTCGGGAATTGCCAAGACCATAGCCCGCATCGCGCAACAATATTATTGGCCAGGAATGTTTAGAGACATAACAAAGTATGTCCGTAGTTGCCTACAGTGTCAGAGGTACAAGCCGTCGCAACAACAAACACCGGGGAAGATGCAACCCTCCCCAAACCGGGCACCCTGGGAAGTTGTTAGCACCGACCTCGTCGGACCGTTACCCCAAAGTAAGAAGGGTAACGCCTACATCGTTATGTTCCAGGATCGCTTCACTAAGTGGGTTCAATGTAAAGCCATCCGTTCCGCAACTGCGAAAGCAGTAAGTACCGCCCTCTATGAAGATGTCATCTCGACGTTTGGGTGTCCGAGGGAAGTCCTTACCGATAATGGTACTCAATACACGAGTAAATTATTTGAAAATGTCCTAAAGGAATTAGGAATCCGCCACCGTAGCACTCCGGCCTATACCCCACAGGCGAATCCCGTAGAAAGGGCTAACCGAACTATTAAAACCATGATCGCTCAGTTTTGCGAACAAAATCACCAAGATTGGGACCAACACCTCTCCGATCTTCGCTTTGCGATAAACACGTCCCGTCATGAATTTATCAATTATACTCCGGCCTTTCTTAATTTTGGATGAGAGCTATCCGCCCCCAAAACTCTTCGACGCGAAGCTGATGCCACTGATATAGACCCCGATCCACTTACACCACAACCCATCCCGGAAGGGCATGTCCAGAGGATGGGAAAACTCCGGGAATGCTACGAGCTGGTCAAGCTCAGTTTGTCGACGGCATGCAGCTCTCAGAGTAGGTACTATAATCTCCGCCGAAGAGACTGGAGATGTACCGTAGGAGACCTGGTCATGAAACGTGAACATACTTTGTCTTCCGCCGTTGATCATGTTTCCGCGAAATTATCCCCCAAGTATTCTGGTCCGTACACCGTTACGAAAGTAATATCCCCCGTTGTCTATAACCTTAGGGACACTTCCGGAAAACGACTTTCTAAGGTTCATATTAAAGACCTGAAATCCGCGTCCGAACGGGAATAATATTTTTTCTCTCTCTCAGTTATTTGCCATGGACCGACCCCCACCCCTGATACCGTTGTCCCCCCGAAGAGACGAAGTAGTTCGCCCAGCTCCCGACCCACGCCCTGACCGGCGTCCGCAGCCCCGTCCCGATGTACCGATCCCTGTCATCGACCTCACCACCCCTCCCCTACCTTCCGTTTTACCGGTATCGCTCCGTCAGACAGCGGTGGTGAATCTGGTGAGTTCGGTGGTCCTAGTAAACCCGGATCCCGTAATTCTCCTTGTACCTCCTCCACCCCAGTGCTCCTTTACTCCACCCCTTCCGGCGCCTCCCGTTCTCGCCAAAGGGATTACCCAGTTATTCCCCTATGCCTTGCCCGATCTTCATCCCCCGCCGTCGGTCAGTATCAAGAGGGCTCTCGCAGGGTTCCTGGAACATCATGGACCTAGAGCCAAACTTCCTCCCGACCTCCTCCGCCTAGCCCAACGGCTACGTCCACATTACGTCTCCCCGAACCGCCGTTACCACCTCCGGTTCGAGTATTGGGGCCAAGTATACAGGCTATACCTGCCTCGATTAGATAGTAAGTCTCAGTCCGTATCTTCTTCGCCGTAAATCCTATCGTGGCGTTTCCGCCGTGCAACTGGGATTCCCATCACTACACGAGATTTGTTTGTTTCAGATGTATGTACGGAAACTTAGTAGACACTATATCGTCTACCAGGACCCGGACATGGGGGACACGCTGATTGATTTCAGCCCCCATGACACCGTCGAGACCGAGGCCCCCCCCATCGGCGAGAGCCAGTCCGCCACCTCCGCAACCACCGTTACCGCCCCCGAGACTACCGCCGACGTTTATAACGATATTCCCTGATATTTGCTGCCGTTGCGCCCGGCGAGGCCACTCCAGGGAATACTGCACCGGACCACGTGTCCTATTTTGTTCCCGCTGCGGCAAAATGGACGTTTTGTCGCGGGACTGTACCTGTTGGTGCCGCGACCGATGAGCGGCGTGGTAACCAAACAGTTACAATTTCGATATTTCCGTTTGACCCCCCTATCAAATTTCCGCTATTTAATTTTCCGATAACCGGAACTCCGCTTTCCGTTATTTCAATCGTCCCTTATTTCTTTTAGCAAATGTATTCCGCACCTTCCGACGACGAGATTAGTCTACATGGCTCACCACTACCAGAAGAGGAGATGGAGCCGTTGTTCCAGCAATTTCCTCTAAGTAATTAGAAATTTTCCGGTTCCCAGTCATCCCCGTCCGCTCTTGATAAGTCGACCTTTGCCGACTCCAGTTTCTTTACCCTCTCAGACTCTCGTGTTTGAGAGACTAAATGGTCCCCGTGGCCCCAAAAATTCCAGGAAGCCCACACCTGTCTACGTAGATGTTCACCAAGAAACTTGTTGGAATTGTGGTCTCGGGGGACATTGGCGACGTTCCTGTACTAAACGACGTATCCTGTTCTGCTCAAGATGTGGACGTCCAGGGGTGATGTCCCGGGACTGTGAATGTCTACCCCGCTCACCGCACAGACAACCCTCAACCTCCGTGGGACCGCAGCCGACCGCAGTAAACGTCAAAACAGTTTCGGTGCAAACCGACGCCCCACCGTCACGACGTACCGTTGCAGTCCAGACTCCGCCATTACGACTGGTTTTTAACTGACCTGTCTGCTAACGAGTGCGGAAATAGAAATGGAGGAAAATAAAGCCAAAACGAAGTTTCGCCTTTATTTTCTTTGACCGAGAGAGGGTGATGTGACGAAGTCACTAAATTTTATTTTTAATTCATCTTAAAAAAGTATATTTCAATTAATTCCCGCCTGAGAACTTGTAGAAGTTCCCCCGTATTTCTGTTTCCCAGGAATTACCGTCATTCAGCAATTGCGAGTACCCTCGTAGTTTAAAATATTCTTTTATTTGCCGAAATCCGAATGGGCATTTTTAGAGTCGATTTCGTATGAATTATCTACTTTTATTTGTCAAGGTACAAGAAGGGCATTTTTTGTATTTCTGAATTGTAAACAGTCGGCTGTGGTAGTGGTATCCCCACTTTGTCGTACTAGTCTTCCATCTTTCTTTACCGAAAAAGCATAAATTGACGGGAAGCTAAAAATGCCGGCTCTTGAGTCCTGACAGTCGAGAAACACTAGGTAGTGAGTTTTCTAAAAATTATAGTGAACGCCGTATTAAATCCGAGTTTGTAACCCGTTAGATTGTTAAAGGTAGGAACCGTATATTATTTTTCTTTCTATTTTTATACTGGCTTTGATATAATTAGTTGGGACACCCGTGTTACCGAACAAGAATTTTGATTCATACCCAGGAATTATTATTTCATCCCTCAGTGGGACCCCGTTGGCAATTTTTTATTTGAGGTTGGATATGGACTAGACTCCGAGTGCTCTCTTAGTCTATGGCTAAATCCAATTTCCTGTAAAAACCGCCCAGTTAGTATCGAAGTGAGAGGTTCGACCTGTCTCATTTTTTTTATTTATTGTTTTAATTTTTTTTGGAAGTTAGAACTATCCTCAGTGTAGAGTGCTCTCTTCTGACAACGTATCTAACTTCCCAAAAAGAAAAATAAACGTTTAAATTAATTTCCGCGCCTCACTTCGTGTAAAAATTATTTTCTTTTATTTTTTATTCAATGGTATTTGAATCATTCCGTATCTCCTGTTCACGTCTAGTTATTGAATGAAGTCAGACGGCTCCTGTAAAATTAAATTCACACATACACTCTCGTTAGACGCTGGGCAAAATTCGTAAATATTATTTTTATGCGATCGCCGATCCAAAACACCGTGTAATAAACCTTATTTATCAGTAGGCGAGAATTTTGCGTTTCCCATCGATTGGATAGTAAGATACAAGGGGACTCCGACAATTCGGATTTCATTTATGTGCTTGCATCTGATTTTCGACATATTTAAATTGTTTTAAGTGTATTAATTTATTTTCATACATTTTCCGTATACTGGGCTTTTCACGATTCCCAATCCGATTAGCCTCCTGAGCTAGTAAACTGTAAATATTTAAAGGTTTAAATAATTTTCAGTATTAGTAATTTATTTATTTAATTTTCCCGATATAGGGATCCGTTAATATTTATATAGTTTTAAACTTTAATAATTCATTTATTAAATTTCCCAAATATAGGGATCCGTTAATGCTGAAATAATTTTCAGTTTTAGTAATTTATTTATTAAATTTTCCAGCTATAGGAATCTGTTAATATTTATATAATTTTAAACTTTAATAATTTATTTATTAAATTTCCCAAATATAGGGACCCGTTAACGTTTAAATAATTTTCAGCCTTAGTAATTTATTTATAGAATTTTCCTGATATAGGGATGTGTTAATATTTATATAATTTTCAACTTTAATAATTTATTTATTAAGCTTTACAGATATAGGGATTTGTTAATATTTAAATAATTTTCAACTTTAATAAATTTCCCAAATATAGGGATCCGCCATTATTTAAATACACTCCTACTTTGTTAATTTAATTTTTGGTAATTTTTTTTATTTAGGGATCCGTCTTTGTTTGAATAGTTTTCAAATATATTAATTTGTTTTTATTATTTTTTTTTAATACGGAGGTCCGTCAATAATTAAATAGCTTTTGACATTATTATTTAGTTTTCATTTCTTTCTTTGTATACTAGGACTTGTGAGGTATCTGAACCGCCTAGCCTCCGGTGCTGGCGATCCGTAACTGTTTCTCACTATTTGAATTGTTTACAAGTGTATTAAACCATTTTCCGTAAACCTCATGACGCCGTAGTATTTAAGTAATCGTAATTGTATCAATTTACTTTTAGTATTTTCTTTTTCTCTCTCCGCTTTATACTAGGTCCGCTATTATTTTCTTACAGTCCGGTTTAATTTTATTGTTTCTTTATATAATTCTGTTTTACCGCCGTGCCAGACCAGTGTACCGGCACTTTTGTAATTTTTTGTAAATATATATTTTATTATCTATTTCTGCGTTTCTATTATTGCTGGTTCTTGACCGTTCTCTTTCAGGGTACCGTAGGCCGTAGGGTATGAGGTATTAAGAAGATAAGTGTTTTTTTTTATTTTTCTTTATTTATTCTAATATAGTGTTAACCTAGCAGTGACCGCCTGGAATTATTTTTACCTCCACTGAGTTCACCTTGAGTACACTCTGGTGTACCACAGGGTCGCAGAGCAAACTGCGATATCAAAACTGGCGCCTGATCAACTCCTATTCGGGAATTACATTAATAGCGCCACAGACTCGTTGATTCACAGCAGGTGAACCAAGAGCCTGTCACACTAGATTAAAAATTGTAATTGTAGATTTTATAGCAATACGTGTGTTTTCTTCTGAATAGTAATTTAAAACAATAAAAATTATTTTTTTAGAATTTTTGGTAAATTCTTTATATTTTCAAATAATAATGCCAATTATTACAATAAATTTTTAGGATTTTCGCACAGTTTTTATGATATCGGCTTATATAGCTAAAAAATCGGCAAAATGTTCAATTTTTTGGACGTATCAAACAGAGATAAATAATTATTTATATAATTTTGTGTAATTTACGACCATAAAATTTTAAAAATGTACCATTTCTAACAGGATACAGAGCGGGGTTGGTTGTAGTTTAGCCATTGCTTTGTAGCTTAGATTGCTTGCTTGTTTGCTTGTCTGCATGCCAATGGAGAAATACAATCATCGAGTGTTAATATTCCTGCTCTATGAACAGCTCTATTAACTAACTAAATGGCACTTCATCAATAACCCAAGCTAATGTGTAAGGCAACGTGCTGAAGGCTGAATGGCCGCTGGGAAAGCGGTTGCGAACGTTCCTCTGGGGGCACTTGGCGAAACTCCCTTGAATCTAGCCTTACCCGGTCATGCGGGGTTCTGATCGGGTGGACATTTATTTCCCTAGCTACTTGTGGGACCAATATGGATCAAACAAACCCAACAAAACCAACAACCGCGGACAGGGAACTCCCAGAAGGAGAAAACCTTCCACACCAAATACCAACAGAGGTAATGGAAACCGAAGCGACTCCAGAAGAATTAACTTCGTCTCCATCAACCTCTGGACAACGCCCTAAGGCGGAACAACCTTCGGAGGCAAGTGGTACTTTCACAAACCCCAAGGAAGAAACTAGCCTGAAACGAGTTGCCTCAAAACTCAACAGGACTCATCTGGAGCCGCATTATTGACTCTCAGGCGCCCAAAAGAGGCCCAAAATTGGCTATTCAAAAGGCTAAAGCTGAAGATAAACCAATCAGTTCCAGAGCTGAGAGAAGAACGGAGAAGAAATGAGCCAACCGAACTCCAAATCAAACTCCCCAACTTAAAAGGGGCCGCCTCCAAAGTGACAGTTCGTCTTCAACGAAGGTCACGGTAAGGGGTGGCGTATATTCGCGATAAACTAACTGCAACAAATTGGACGTATGTTAAGACAAATCTTAATCCGGCCGACGCTGCTTCTCGAGGGCTTTTTCCATCAGAAATGGTTCATAATTCCCACTGGTTGCAAGGCCCAGACTTTTTACGAGTTTCGGATTATGTCACTAATCCTCTGTCATTTTCTGAAACATAGGAAGAGGAACGCAAAATTTGTTTTGTAACCGCCACCGTGGAACATAACTTTATTGATGATTTGCTATCTAACTATTCGTCGTTTTCCAAAGTTCAACACATTCTGGCATATATATTACGATTTACTTATAATTCCCGATTAACTGATGATAAACGACGAGGTTATTTGACTTATTCGGAAAAAACTACTGCCTTAAAACTTCTTGTAAAACGCACTCAACTTTTGTTTTTTTCTGATGAAATAGAGAACAAATCTTTTTCAAAACCTCTAAAGAAATTGAATGCCTTTATGGATACAGAAGGGATTCTAAGGGTAGGAGGAAGGCTTTCTTTATCTTATCTATGATAAAAAACATCCTATTTTATTGCCTCGAAAATGTAATTTGACAGATATATTAATTAATTTTTATCATAAATTATTTTTACATGCGGGTTTGGGCACAACTCAATTTCTACTGTCTCAGTATTTTTGGATCTTATCTTCCCGTCGAGCCATTCGATCCGTTTTATCCAAATGTATTAAATGTTGGAAGACAAATCCTCTCCCGGTACAACCCCTTATGGGTAACTTACCTTCTATACGTATTTCTCAAGTTAAACCTTTTCTTCGCACTGGGGTAGATTATGGAGGTCCATTTTCTATCACTATGGGCAGGCTTCGTGGTGATAAAGTTACCAAAGCCTATATATTTTTGTTTGTTTGTTTGTATGGCTACAAAGGCTATATATTTGGAGCTGGCTTCCGATCTCACGAGTGACGCTTTTTTAGCCGCGCTAAGAAGATTTGTATCTCGTAGAGGGCGATGCGCGCATCTTTATTCCGACCGAGGCACCAATTTTGTAGGTGCTTATAACGAGCTCAAAAATATCATGGAATCCGTGTCGGCCATAGATTCGATAGAGCATCATTTTTTGCCAGGAAACTATCCCCATATGGGAGGATTGTGGGAATCGGGGATCAAATCCGTAAAAACGCACTTGAAACGAGTCATGGGTGACCAAATTTTAACTTATGAGGAGTTTTATACCTTTTTAGTTTAGGTGGAAAGCGTTTTGAATTCACGACCTCTCTCATCGCTTAGTACAGATCCAAATGATCTACCAGTCCTTACCCCTGGCCTTGAACCCTTGAGTGCTCTACCTGATGAGACTCTTACTGAACTGCCCCTCAACCGTTTAACGAGGTGGCAATTGATACAACGATTACACCAAGATTTTTGGCGTAGATGGCACGCGGAATATTTACACACCCTGCAACAAAGGGGTAAATGGTTTAAATCAGTTGATTCTCCAAAGGAAGAAGCGCTAGTGTTAATAAAAAATTATATTTTACCTTCTTTGCAATGGGACTTAGGACGAATTGTACAATTTCATCCGGGTGCAGACGGTATTACTCGCGTCGTGACGGTTAAAACCCCTAACGGTTTGCTTAAGAGACCGTTGGTCAAGCTATGTCCATTGCCTATTGAGTAGGATCAATTTGCTTGCCTGGTCTGTAGTTTTTTTGTATATTTAGTTTTTCGGAGACCTCTCCAATAAAATATTTTGTAACTTTTTTTTAATTAACTGTTAATTTTTTTTAGGAAAAGGCACGTTTTTTTTTAAGCGCCTTTTGGTGTGGGAGTATGTTAGGTATTTACGCGTTTTTTCCTTAATTTAGAATAATTATTTTATGTTGATATTTCTCATAATTAATTGGATGCTAGTGACCCTTAATATTTTTATCAAAATAGTTTAATTTATTTTTTGCCAATATATTGGGAATCACTCGCGTCGGCGCACATCTGTGCGTTTATAAAGGACATTTTTGGATTTTTTAATGGTCGAGTACCGTATGAACCTCTGAAGTGTTCGCATTGAAAAAATCAAAATTTTTGTTATTTTGTTCGTCGGTGTTCCGTTTTCCCAAGAAGAAAACGTGTGGGGCCCCCTTCAAGAATTCCAGAACGCAGACATACCACTAGGTGAGTCTCCTTAAAATATTGGCTTCTTTAGATTTTTTTTTGTTATTTAAATTTAATTATTTAAACTACCGCCTAAAAGGAATTAAGGTTCTCTTGTAATCCAGAAACTGAGCTTTATCTAAGGGAAAAATCAGCAGACTCCATTAAAGCAAATTACGTATTTGGGATTTATTTTGAATACTCACACTATGAAAATCCAGATAACACTGAAAAAATATTTAAAATCAAAAAAATCATTAATGACATAAAAAATAAAAATAAAATAAAAATTATAAATTTTTCAAAATTAATTGGCAACTTAGTGTCCATCTGTCCTGCGACTGAATTTAGTTGAATATATAATTACAAAAAGTACATGACAATAGCTCCACATTTAAAAAAAGAAGACTAAGTGGTAGTTAAACAATCTTGATAATGCTAGCCGAAACATAAAGTGCCCCGAATATATTGTAACAATATTTTCAGACGCATCAAAATCTAAATGAGGATCTTCGTGTAACAATTGAAGCGAGAGGCTTTTGGCAGCAGTCAGAAAGGGGACAACATATAAAGTTTTTGGAAATAAAAGCAGCATATTTTGGTCTTAAAACATTTGCTAAACACTTAAAAGATTGTCATATATTAATTAAAATTGACAATATAACGGCAATAGCAGTAATAAATATAATGGGAAGCATTAAATATAATAAATTAAATTCAATAGTAAAAAAAATGTGGCACTGGTGCGACAAAAGACATATTTTTATTTTTGCTAGCTACATAAACACACTTAAAAATTTTGTTGCTGATAAAAATTCTAAAATTAAAAATATTGATACTGAATACTTCTTAAATGACAACGTAATGACTGTTTTGTAGGCAAAACATTGATAAAATTTTTTCTCCTAAAATTAAACATTTTTTTATCTTATTTTGAAGTCCGAATTTGAGAGGAAAGCGCAATACTCAACTCGTAATAGTCATAAGTTCGCCCTTAATTTAATATCCGAGGTAGGGAAAGCAGGTTTATGAGGGGTGTTTTTAAATTACGTCCAAATTTTCCTAAATATCATGACATATGAGATCCAGAACCAGTATTAAGATATCTGAAAAACCTAAACACTTTAGAAAAGCTCACACTAGAAAAATTAATAATTAGGTTTACCCTTTTATTAGCCCGTGGTTCAACACAAATAGTGCAAACTCTTTCAAAAATAAGGGCCAACAACATTGATTTTTAGATGAGGGTATAGAAATAAAGTTTTCTGATGTCTTAAAAACTTCGGGCTCAAAAAAGCTCCAACCTCATCTACGATTTCCGTATTTTGATGAAAATAAAGCATTATGCACTGCTACCACTATTATATACTTATGTAAACCAAACGTCAAATTTAAGGCAAAATGTGGACCTCTTATTATTAACAATAAAAAAGCCACATAAATCTGCTACAACCCAAACTATAAGTAGATGGATCAAAAAAGGTTTAAACGCAGCTGGAGTAGACGTTTCAAAATTTTCAGCACAGAGTACTAGACATGCATCTACCTCAGCTGCCTTAAGGCTTGGTGTCAATATAAATACCATAAAGGAATCTGCTGACTGGTCAGTAAAGACAGACACATTTAATGAATCAGTGTTTTTCTCTAAAACTTGCGTGTAAATGATAACAGAAGTATAACTACGTGTCTATTCGGATGTGACCCATCTCGTATAATTGGGATTGAACTTCCTTACAGGTAAGTCGTTTAATTTTTAATTTTGTATCTTTCTTATTTTCGATTTGTTTTGAAAAATTTATTAAAAAAAATTGTTTATTTTAATGACTATACACAGTTAAAAAAAGTATCAACTTAGGATTCAACCCTGTAAACTGTTTTTTTTTATATATTTCCTTTTATCAATTTTTTTTTTTCGTCTTAATGTGTTTATATATTTTCCTGCATGTAACTTTATATCACGAAATGAGATTTATTTTTGCTATGAAAAAATAAAAATCCATTTCCAGAGAAATAAATGTTTCATTTCATTTGGAAGTTGCTGACAACTATTCCATTTCAGCGGCACTTAAAGCTGATGTGTAGGTCAAGCCGAAATCTAATTTCCCGTTTCAGAAGCTCAATTACATCCAATAACTGAATTCCCGAAAAATAGGATGAGAATTGCCTACAGTTTGGCTTTGCAATACTTTCTATCTTGGGCGATACTAACATTGTGGGAAATATTTTGTTTTATGTAAGAGAAAAAAATGTATCAAAAGGACCCTACACTTTTTACATTGATTTTGGGTACATTAAGAATTTTTCAAATTTTAGTACTTTATTTTTTAGGCAACTTTCTTAAGGACCTCAAGTAGGTAGCTCTACAGAAGGATTCAAAAGTAAGGAGTGCAGAGTTAATATTTTCAAATATATCTCCACCACTCGTAAGTAATTCCTTTTTTTTTTCATGCATCTTATGTCTTGTATTACACTTGTATATAGTATATAGTTAGAATATGACTTCTGACCATTTGTTTATTTAATTTCACACTAGATAAGTTTCATTAGAAATACAGGGTGTGATACAGCTACATAAACAACTAAGAATTATTTAAACGCATTTAATAAAAAACTTTGGTATACCTAAAATATTGTAGAAAGTTTTGAAACGAATTCAATTTTGCTCATACAATCATAGCTCTTTTTACCTAACCCAATTCCGATCTACTCCCACTTAAATTATAACGGTTGGAACCGTTTTCGTTATTTGACCCAGACATAGTAACGGTTGTAACCGTTTTCGTTATTTTGAAACCACCATCTCTACACAAACGGCATTGGTCGTTTATGCCTTGTGTCAAAACTCGGATTGTCATTTCATTTTATCTCTGTCGACAAGCAAGTTGATTATTGAATTTTAATTATCTTTTATCTCGGACATCCGATGTACTAATTGTCTTTAATATTTTCAATGACCGTCTGATTTTATAAAGGTAAGTTTCCTACCGATATTTTGTTTAAAATATATATTTAGTACAAGAATTTCTTTATTAAAATGTCAAATTTGAAACATAACCTCAACACATTGAATCATACAAGACTCACATGTTTTATATAATTTTATCTATTATTTTGTTAGGAAAGAGATACTATGCTTTACTATATTTAAATATGTTAAATGCGATTTTTCCTTTTTATATTAATTTTAGCCTCTGTGAAAATATTCAAATAATAGTTTAAATGTTCCTTTAATAGTAAAAAGCATTATCTGTTTCCTATATACTCTTCCTATTTCCTTTCTTTATATTTTTACCTTTTTTCTTGTAGCCAGCCTGGCTGTATATAAATGGTCCTATAGAAGTTGAATATAGATGGTTTCAGTAGAAGTTCAGTAGAAGTTATATCGATGGTTTTATAGAAGTTTATCAAAAAAGATTGTTAGGAAGAACGTTCCAGCTGCATGTGTAGAAATATTGAAACTTAGAAGTTTGGTTCCAGCTACAGAGGTGGTTTCAAGTATTTCAAGAGGTTTAGTTCGAGCCATCCAAAGAAGTGTACGAAATTTAACTTTATCTAAGAAGAATTATCAGTTGGTGATATCCAAGCTTATCATATGAATCCCCTGTACCTACTACCTGTTATACCACAGATAATTTTTCAATAAATCATTTAAATTTGAATAATTAAGTCTCTGTGAATTAGAATTTGTGGCTACCTTATTTAATTATAATATCATAAAGGTTAGTGATTTTCTATATTTTCATCATTAATCGCTTATCAAGTTTAGAAAGTTTAAATATAGTGGCGTCCAACATTCTTTTTCAAAGTAATACGAGTTGTTTAATAACCTGACCCACTTTCCAAAATCATAGAGCTTAAAACACTATAAAAATAGATAAAATAACAAGATCATATTACAAAATATAGAAACAATTCTATTAACTTTGGCTTGAATGAATGACTGAGAAGATGACATATTCTAATTAAAAATCACTAAGTGATTTTTATATGCAATATAGATGCCAGCTTATTACTTTACTTATAAATATAATTTTATTTTTTGTAGATTTGGTAGGTTTATTTTAGTTAAATTAAAACCTCAAAAAACCTCATACAGTTTCTACAGTATTACATTAATAAAAAACTTTGTGATATGATACTGATGGTGTTTTATCCTGACTAAGAAATATATTTTATTTCTCTGTTTTCTAACATTTTATTTACAGAAGAATTTTATAAGTTAAAAAGTTAACGAGCTTAGATTAACTAAGGGCCAAATTAACAGCCAGCATTGAAATCTTTGCAATTTTAGACTACATTCTATTTTACATTGTATATTTTCTGCTTCTTTCATGGGCCATGTTATTAGGAACAATTTTAAAAGTTTTTTGATAGTAGTTAGTTTATTTTTATTAGAAAACTTTTTATGTAGCGTGCCTTTGTTTTTTGCAATATATTCGAGATTTGCGAATAATGTGAAACATATATAATTTATAGAGTACAAAGAAATTAAATCCCGTCACTAGATATTTCTCTACATGTAAGACATATTTTAAGTGTTTTGTGGTACCTAAAATATGCATGATTCGAAAATTATATAACGATCAAAGATGAGTTAGATTTTGATGGTGTAAAAAAAGTTAATCTATGTAATAAAACAGGTTTATAAAAATGCAGTTTCTCTTTTCTTTTATATTGATTAACAATTTATTGAAAGGTCTAAAAATCTTTGTAAAGAAACTGTTATATTTTTGTATTAGATATTATTTATGACACCCTGTATTATTAATAAATATTATCTAGTATTTAATATAACAAATAAGTGATCAGAAGTCATGTTCTAATTATGGAAATTATTGAAATTAACCTTGTTTCTGTAATTAATATTACTATTTTCTTAACACTCTGTATGATGTATTTTACAAAGTGCATTAACAAAATATTTACAAGTGTAACACATACCATAAGTTTCATGGAAAAAACATGAACACTTGAGGTCCATAAGAAAGTTGTCCATAATGACCTAAAAAGTAACTTACTAATATTTGAACAAATTCTGTCCGAAAATCAATATAAAAAATGAAGGATTCTCTAGATTAATAAACAGGGTGTCCGGGAAAATGTCGGAGGTCTCTCGGATTCAGATTTAACATTAAAAAATAATATGAAAAAATTCCAAAATTTTTTTCCTAGTGGCCTTTCCTACCGAGATACGGCCTCCAAAAAATTCCACTGGAAATCAATTTTTCTTGAATAACTTTCAAACTACGTAATACTTTTTAATGAAAATTAAATATGATAAACAGTAGTAAGAACCTCTTAAAATACTGCCCTTAAAACATAATGTAATAATTGGCATTATTATTATTATTTAAAAATCTAAAGAATTTACCAAAAATTCAAAATAGGTATCTTAATGTTTGAAATTAAAAATTAAAAAGGAAGACACGTATGAAAATGAAACAATCAGGTTATTAATCTAGTCAATGACTACATTGAGCGTGACATTTTTAAAAATACAACCATCACGTAAATTTTGGTTCATATAAAGAGGAGACCGAAAGAAAGACCCTCTCTCGAGTGCGGACTCAATCGAGTGCGGACTTAATCGAGTACGAAGTAAGATCCAGAACTTTCGCTGAGGGCGAAAGCTCTCGTTTTTTTGGGACTCTTTAAGTCCCAAAATAATGTAATGTGTAGAGTAAAGTTTTGTGTACGATTTGTGAATTATGGGTAAGTATCTTTAACTTATTTTTAAAATATTTTGTTTGATAATAAATAATTGATTAACATATAAATGATAATTTTACATTTTCGTCCCGAATTGTAATATTTATCTTATACATATTTTAATATTATTATGTGGTTAAAGTTTTCCAGTGCTATTTATAATTGTTAATAAGTCCAAACTTTTTATTCAATAAAATGTTGATCTAGTTATCTTAAATCTTTATTTAAAGTTTGTATCTAATATCAAGTAGTGCTTTATTCCCTAAATGTAATTTTATTCATTCTTTTTTAAGACTATTAGTCAAATTTTGTACTTTTTCTAAATATACATTTGTTAATTTTTTAATACTTATTAATATTCTCTCTCCCCTTTCCAAACTAATAAAGTGTTCCCAAAAAGTAAAAAATTAAAATTTCGATAAACCCTCCCAGCGTTATCTGGGGAAAACAATTATCGATAGAACGTTGATTTTCTGATGATCCAGTACAGAGTTAGGAGAAGCACCGCAATTCTACTGTTTTCCGAGACGCTTCCGAATAATTGCTGCCGTATTTTTTAATATTTCTATATGAAAATTTAAAACAATATTCCTTGAATGTTATTCTTTAATGTACCATTAGTTTAAATAAACATATTTTGACTGTGTCGTCGAAAAAAAATTCACAAAAATGTGCCTTATTTTGCATAAATTAACCTTACCCCCCCTCCCTTAGACAACAGTTATTATACCCTTATCATCTACAAAAAGTGCATTAACTACTTTCTGAAGAATGCAGTTCGCAAACTGGCTGTTTAAATCAGCAACGAACAAACGAAAACTTCATTAGCATTATTCTTTTTACCTTTGAAGCATGGTTTACCAAAAATAGTATTGTAAATTTACATAACTCGCATGTATGGGCTGATGAAAACTCTAATGCCACTGTTGTTCATCATTATCAACATCAGTTCCAATCAATTAATGTTTGGGCAGGAATAATCGGCAATTTTTTGATTGGACCATGCGTATTGCCGCCACGATTAAATGGTGAACTTTATTTACAGTTCCTTTAGAACGCTTTTCTGGATTCAATAGAGCATTTGCCACTTGAAACATACCAAAGGATGTATTTAATCATGATGGAGCCCCACTTCACTTTAGCGCCACTGTACGTTACCACCTGAATAACGTCTATCGAAACCGTTGGATAGGCAGAGGAGGTCTAATTGCCTGGCCTCCACGGTCTCCCGACCTAACGCCAATGGATTTTGACCTTTGGGGTCACCTCAAAACCTTAGTGTATTCCTCTCCGGTTGATACTAGGGAGGAACTTTTACAGAGAATTACATCTCATTATGATATACTTGTGGCGAGTACAGCAGTTTTCTATACGTCGGACCCGCGAGTGTATAAAAGCTAATGTTGAACCCACATAAAGTTTTTAATTGATTATTTGTAATAAGGGTATTTAGGTTCAATCCTTATAAGCTTTAGTGAGTTCAAGATGAAAACATAAAGTTGTATTTTAGAATTTACCAATTTGAAATTAGCTAATTCTGCGAGTTTGATTTTTTAATAAAAATAAAACATTAATTCTTTTATTTTTGTTTGCTCGCCAACGGTTCATTTTATGGACAATGAAAAAGAGTACCTTTTCTTTTTTTTTAACTCCTTATCATACATAGTGTTAAAAATGTAAGAATTAAAATGTACAACCTAGTCTGCCCCTGGTAAACTAAACAAGCTAATTATGTTTTAGAGGCAATATTTTAAAAGGTTTTTACTACTGTTTATCATATTAAATTTTCATTAAATTATATTACGTAGTTTGAAAGTTATTCAAGAAAAATTGATTTCCAGTGGCGTCATTTTGGAGGCCGTATCTCCGTAGGGAGGGTCGCTAGGAAAAAAATGTATGGGAGCTTGTCATCTTATTTTTTTGTGTTCTGTCTGAATCCGAGAGACCTTCCACATTTTTTCGGAAACCCTGATATTCTCTTTTTAATACAATAATATATTAATAATAAAATCAACTTGCTTGATTTAAAAGAAATCTAACTGAAATTGTACATAATAAACTTTAACAGAGCTTAAGACTGTGATGTGACTGAATCATATAATTTTCAAATTTACACTGTTTACGATGCCTTCACCTACAGGCCAGTCGAATTAACTCATTGTTAACTGGACTTTGATAAATATAAATAGTAGACGGCCTTGTAATAGGTAAAAAGAAATACAACCTGTGTGGTTAAACTACAGTTTTAGTAGTTAAAAAGGGGTAAAAATTATTTTATCGCGATTTCCGTTGAAAGTTAACATCAAAAACAAAAATATATAACGCTAAAGTTATAGATCAACATAACCTTAAAATTTTCGATAAAAATGTAAAAAATTGTTCGAATTCTTTTTCTTTTTTATTTTTTATTTCTTTAAAAATAATTTAAGTCTGATGAAATTTAGTGAAATTATACCTTTGTATGTCTCAAGCAAAAAATTTGTAAATAAAAAAATTCAAAAGATTTTGAATTATTAATTCTACGGTGAAAAATTATCGTAAAAAGTTCTTCTGTTACTCATTTTTTCCTATTTACCTAAAGTTTTTGATAAAATTAAAAAGATATAGTCACAATTTAAAAACATGCTCGAAACTGGATAAAAACAAAAAATGACAATAGTAACAGTGGATTATTCCTTAATTATTAATATACATAATTTGTTTCAATTTAATATAATCAACATTAAAAAACTAATTGCACTGTTAAGTTGTAAGAAAAATAAATATAAAAGAATATTAAAATACAAGTTGCAGAAGGCCACATATATTCCCGCACGAATTCGAAATTTGAACGAAGTATTTTCTAGATTTTGAACTTTATTTACCAATTTTTTTTTTATTTTTGTGGTCGCTATTAATTGGGGATGTTTTTCCCAAAATATGTCAGTTGCTAACACTTAGTTAGTTATTAACCAATTATCAGGTGAAATTAATCAGGCATTCCAAACAAATGAAACCGAGAATAAGATTTGGTATGTTTAAAGGGTTGCGATATATGATCTAGTCTATCTACAATACGTGAAATCATAAATAATGGATTAAATTAAAAATTTTTATGTCGAACACAAAATTAATATTTTAAAAAATCGCTTATACATTATTTATAAATTGGCAGGCTTAGGACTACTATTTCAAATAAAAAAAGCATCCAAGATAGAATACTATATCGCAATCCACTTTGATTTATGAGCCCTTCCCACTGGCAGTTATTAGTGAATGTCAACTGACATGTCACAGAAAAGATACCAAAAATCGTTAAAGAATGAGCTTCATTCTTCAATGATTTTGCGTGCTAGAATATGACATTCTTATATCAAAATCGAGAAACTTTGCTAGAATTCTTATTTTTGTATATTAGTATTGCTACAAAAATTTAAGTTTAATTATTAAGATTCCACAAATTCAAAATATAGTACAAAAGAAATTATATACTCTCTCAATACTACAGAAACAAAATGCAATGCAAAAATTTTCTCGATTTCAAACCAAATTCGAGAGACGCTAAAATGGTGGTTCCCACCTTATCGAGACTGAGGCCCACAAGGGTAAACTCGTAGCGTGACAAAAACGAAAAATGATTTAACTTGGAACGAAAGCCGATAACGTTGAATTTTGTGTTTTGTGAAGCATTGGCATTACTTATGTTAAACCATGTGATAATTTTTAAATTTTTAAAACCATTCTATATCGCCTTTTGATTAGGGTTTAAAAACTTGTTATAGCAATTTATCCAATAATAATTGGCTGCTTTATCTCTTAAGTCTGCTCATGTAAAATGTTTTGGCTCCTTACTTCACCTATTCATATTCTATTAATAAAGGACAGAAGGATAAGTATTGCAACTATGTTAAAAGAAATAAATTGGCTTTCAGTTCAGAATTATGTTCGGTACATGACTGATATTTATTTATAAAATAAAAATGTCATAGTACCATCGCATCAGATCTATTAGAAAAAAATCAATATAATTCGCAATATCACAACTATAATGCAAGAAGCCAATCTGACTTTAATGTACGGCAAGCCATAACTAAAAGTTCTGAAAATACAATTTTTATTAAAGCTTTAAACAATTTAATAGGCTGTCTACAGAAATTAAAAAAAAAAAACAATAAATGTATTCAAAAGTAACCTCAAACAATACTTGATAAATAAACAAAACGGATATACTTTCTTGTGATAATACTCTTTAAACCTGCCGTTTTTAAGTATTTTCCTTAATTTATTGGTATTTTATGGTATTTGTTATTTTACCCCTCGTTTTACCCGCATTTATTATAAATTATTTCTACTTTGAGATCATGTACTTTATTTTAAAAAATTACTTGATATTATATTAATACTACTTACTATATCTAAATTATTAATAGTTTTGCGACGATAGGTTGGAGCAACTTATAGCCACAAAACTATTTTTGTGTTAAAGTAGATCCATAGAGAGCAATGTAATTTACAAAGGCCTTCTTTCAACATACAAATAAATGACAACTTTATAATTAACATGAAAAAGACAACAAAATACCTTGGTATCATAATTGACTAAAATTTGTAATGGGTTGATCACATTACGTTATTAAAATCCCAAGATAAGAATATTCATTTTTAAATATTATGAATTGAGGAAATTTATAACTAGGAGTTTACTGATTATTATTTACAATTTGCTGGTTCAATCTATTTTGCGATATGGTATAATGTGGACTATATGATATTGCACTTCAACCCCTTAATGTAATCCAAAATCGTATAATTAAAATTATCTACAAAAAACCAGCATTATATCCTACCTCTCTTTTATACGAGTATAATAAAAAAGTGTGTGTGTGTGTGTGTGTATGTGCGTGCGTGCTTGTGTGCGTGTTTGTGTGCGTGCGTGCGTGCGTGCGTGCGTGCGTGCGTGGGTGCGTGCGTGCGTGCGTGCGTGCGTGCGTGCGTGCGTGCGTGCGTGCGTGCGTGCGTGCGTGAGTGCGTGCGTGCGTGCGTGCGTGCGTGTGTGCTTGAGTGCGTGCGTGCGTGCTTGCGTGCGTGCGTGCGTGCGTGCGTGCGTGCGTGCGTGCGTGCGTGCGTGCGTGCGTGCGTGCGTGCGTGCGTGCGTGCGTGCGTGCGTGCGTGCGGGCGTGCGTGCGTGCGTGCGTGCGTGCGTGCGTGCGTGCGTGCGTGCGTGCGTGCGTGCGTGCGTGCGTGCGTGCGTGCGTGCGTTCGTGCGTGCGTGCGTGCGTGCGTGCGTGCGTGCGTGCGTGCGTGCGTGCGTGCGTGCGTGCGTGCGTGCGTGCGTGCGTGCGTGCGTGCGTGCGTGCGTGCGTGCGTGCGTGCGTGCGTGCGTGCGTGCGTGCGTGCGTGCGTGCGTGCGTGCGTGCGTGCGTGCGTGCGTGCGTGCGTGCGTGCGTGCGTGCGTGCGTGCGTGCGTGCGTGCGTGCGTGCGTGCGTGCGTGCGTGCGTGCGTGCGTGCGTGCGTGCGTGCGTGCGTGCGTGCGTGCGTGCGTGCGTGCGTGCGTGCGTGCGTGCGTGCGTGCGTGCGTGCGTGCGTGCGTGCGTGCGTGCGTGCGTGCGTGCGTGCGTGCGTGCGTGCGTGCGTGCGTGCGTGCGTGCGTGCGTGCGTGCGTGCGTGCGTGCGTGCGTGCGTGCGTGCGTGCGTGCGTGCGTGCGTGCGTGCGTGCGTGCGTGCGTGCGTGCGTGCGTGCGTGCGTGCGTGCGTGCGTGCGTGCGTGCGTGCGTGCGTGCGTGCGTGCGTGCGTGCGTGCGTGCGTGCGTGCGTGCGTGCGTGCGTGCGTGCGTGCGTGCGTGCGTGCGTGCGTGCGTGCGTGCGTGCGTGCGTGCGTGCGTGCGTGCGTGCGTGCGTGCGTGTGTGTATAAGAACATTATATTATCTGTCTTGCTTTACCTTTATTTATGGAAAGCCTGAATTGAAATACACAACAAATTATTTGCAATAAATATCAGAAGAAGCATACATTTTTAAATTGCCATTAACACATCACAGTTGACATCTTAATACTTGACAGGCACAGCCAAGCATTATTCTGATTTTTGCCAAATAAAATGGCCGGTTAATTATTTTATGCGGTTGCGACAGAGAGCCAGTAAATTTGATGAAGGTGTTTTTGTGGCTAGGGGCGAAAAAGTAGTACGCTTGAGTTAGCACCACCATAAAAAAGTCATTTTTAGGAAACTGTCTATATATTTTTCATAAATTGGCAGGCTTTTTGAAAAAAATAGCCTCCAAAATGGCGATGGTTGCAAATATGAAGGTCACAACTCGCCTTAGAAATCTCACCTTAACTATCGACAGCTCTTGTTTGACAGGTCGTTAGAGAATGTTTGCAATTTATGGAATGTTAAGAATGTTAGGAATTTTAGATGTTAGAAATGATTGGAATTCCTAAAATTGTCACATAAGAAATGCATTAGCGGATTTTAAGAAAATTGATAATAAAGTAGTTAGGATGAACCAACAATTCTGAAAATCAATAGGGTTCTAAGTTAGAATTATTTAAGAAAATAAAAACCGCAAGTCATTCAGAACTTTCGATCTAGAGTTATCGTGCCGGCATACATACACACAGATGACCCGACGAACATTTTTTTTTGTATTTTCGGATTCAGAATGATCAGAAACATAAAAAAAAAGTTTTAAAAAATGGGGGTAAGAAAATGTTTTCGCCTGCACGAATGCAATACTGAGGCCACATAGGAAGGGACTCAGTAATTACAACTCTTTATATCTCAACCAGCTAATAAACATTCTAAAATACAAAAAAAAAATTGGAAATTGATTAAAATACCCAAGCGTTGAACAATTTACTGACTTGTTTCCAAGCCCCAGAAGTTAATCGCATGGTTTGTTTTACTGTATAATAAATACGAGAATTCATATTTATTATGTTTTCTTCTTCATTATTTCACATTGTTGTAGAACAAACTTTAAAAATACTTACATTTATTGATTTGTTTATTGTTGTATTGTTTTGATCTCAAGAAAAATAAAAACAAGCAATTCAACGACATATCTATTTTTGATGTATGGAAATGATATCTCAACAAGTCGAATGAAGATTATCACTACCCCCTATATTTTCATTAAAACTAAACATTTTTCTCAGTGAAATAAATAATATTCTTAGATAATATATATTAACAAAATGTAAACTATTAAATAATAAACTTTGTGGAAACAAAATTATTTATTATGGTTAATTTAATTTAATACCTGGATCTCTTGCATTCTACACTGCAGGGAGTTTAGTATTGGCAGTCATTAATTAATATGTGTTGCAAAATCTCGAGCGAGCATATATTTTCAATTTAACTGGATAGAATTCCGGTTGCCGGCGGTGCCGGATAAAATTCTGCTGTGCATTTTATACTACGGTCGAATAATCTGTTAGTAATTTAATGTTACCGCGTTTTAATATTTTCGTTCCATTCCAACTGCCAATTGTAATTGCGCATTTTGCGGCTTTTATAAAATATAATTGGATTTTTATTAATAATATCTATTTTAGCTATATAGATGTTTCAGTTAATTTTAGGTTTAACACTAAACTAATCCGCTTATTGAAGTTGTTTTTATAAATTATTGTTCTATAGAATACGAGTGGAGACTGGAAATTTTTCTAATTACTATAAAGGCTTCATAAAAAAAACAGGTCACGAATTTTGAATATTTTTATGCAAGTTTAAAATTTGAAGGTAATCGACAAGTGTTGCGTTCACAAAGCGTTTCGAAAAATGTGTTGCTTGTTTCTTCGGATACACGGACCACGTTACAAATGTTGCATGAGGCACACGGTTCGCATATGGCCTGCTACCGTCTTTGCGGCCAAAATATGATAGCCAAATTATTACGACAAAATAGCCAAAAATACAGAAATAAAGTAAAAAACGAGAACATATAGTAATTTCTACACTAAACATAAACTAAAAGAACTAAAACGACCATATGCTATGTGACACCACTAACGAAGAATACAAGGCCGAAACAAAGTTACTGGAACATTGGAGATATATATTCTTGTTGTATTACTCTATAATATTTGAGTGGCCATTCACGCACATATGAAAAAGTTGAGTCAATCAAGATGAGCAGAATTAATTATATAGATCAAAAACTCATAGACAGAAAAACGATGAGTACGGTGCGCAAAGTTTATTGTTACGCTTAAGTGCTTATTTGTTTATATTTGTAGTTTCTGGTGCACGGTATGCATTCACTTCATTTAAGCTTTTTTAAGTAAAAAATGTATTCGCAAAAGAGAAAAATAACGAATATTAGGTTTATATTGATCGTTTGAAATCAGATACTTTAATTACAAACAACAATAAGAAACTTCATGCATTGTTTGTATACAAGTACTATCAGCTCCTAACGAATACAATATGAAACGATATTACACTACTTTACATAAGAAAAAGTTTAAGAAGTATCCATGAAAGTCTAGAAAAGCTCACTATCCAAAGGAGGAAATTTCATCGTAACCCCACAGACAATACCTACAGAAGAAATCATTGCCAATATAAAAGTCGGAAATAAAAAGTTACCATCTGGTGTTAAAGAAGAGGTACGCAGTGAATCTGCAAGAATTTTACAAAAAGAATTCTACCCGCCGACAAAGGAAACTCAACAGTCGTCAGGAACAAATCGGACTACAGAAGCAAGCTAAATTAACAAAAATTCGTAAAGATAATGTACTACTGAGACCAATATCAAGTGCCATATGATCACCAACTTACAACCTGAACAAACATCTGGCGAAAATTCTCCAGACACACGTGGTCAATACAAAAACCTACACTCTACGCACTTCATCTAACACTTAAAGAGTATCTCCTTAGAACCTAACCACACCTTAGTCAGCTTTACCATCATCTCTTTATTCACAAATATGCCACTCGAAGAAGTACATAGAAGAGTTTTTTCAGAGCTCATCAACTTTTTCTGATACTCGCTTACAACATCATATTTTTAGTGTAATCAAACATTCTATGAACAAATTGATTTAGCCCAGTTGCGGCCAATTTTTATATAGAAAACTTAAAAGAGAGAGCTATCTGCACTGCTGAAAAACAACCGAAGCATTGACTGAGATATATAGATGACACACATTTAATCTGTAGCCATGAGATAAAAAACCTCCGGAATTTCCTAAACCATCTCAACAGTTTTCATTCTAAAGTACAGTTAACCATGGAAATAGAAGAAATTCGAGAAATTCCTTTTCTAGATGTGTTAGTCAGTCGAGAAGGCAATAAACTAGGCCACAAACTATACAGAAAATGGCACCTGATCGATACCTAGAATAAGGATCCAACCATCATTCAAAACAGAAGCGTACGGTTATCAACATCTTGGAAAAAAGAGAGTTAACGATATGTGAACCAAGACACATAACCGATGAAATAAAACACCTTACAACAGTATGACAAGCAAACAAATACGACAAAAACTACATAATCCGTACTCTGCGCCCAAGGGAGATTAACAAGTCTAGTAAAAAATAAAAGCAAGGAACTGTCTATCTACCGTACGTATAAGTAGTGACAGACCAAATATATAAAATCCTGAAAAAAAAAAAGAAAATCAGCACTGCCTCTAAGCCAACAAAGAAGATAAGTGAATATATCAAAACAGGAAAGACAGCAGAGACGCCCTCACATCAGCAGGAGTCTACAGAACTTCATGCACTTGTGGAAAAGTATATATATATGACAAACAACGGGAAGCATGGTACACGAATAACAAAAAACAAACGAAGTTTTCATTTAGGACAAACCGAAAAGTCAGCAGTCGCTGAACAAACAGTATCCGACAGAGAACACACGATCCTTTCTGAAAATACCGACCTACCACCAACATCAAGACCAGATTGCACTTAGAAGCTATAGAAATACACAAACATCAAAAGAACGTCAACAGAAAGGAAGAAAAAACAACATTACCTAGGATTTGGCTCACATGATTAAAAAGCGCAAAAATAAAACCACCTAAGACCAGTCACGTCTAAAAAGAGCTCGCTGACACGCATATAAATACTGTAATGTGAGCCATTTCATTATTCAGTCATGCTCTAATACTCCAAGCCCCTCTCTGTATTATTTGGCCTTTGAGGCTCAACTTGTCCGCTTATTATACATAATTAAACCCCTTAAGACCAAACCTATGGGACGACTATGGTGGAGGTGCTTTCGATGATGTTCGAGAAAGAATGAGATAATGTTTCTAGTGTATTGGAGAGAATATGTGAACTTACTAGAACATTCGCCAATTTTTTAAATTTGTATATAAATATTGGTGGAGGACCCATCAGAGTTAGTTATTATATCGACAGTGAAGATAAAGAGAGTGAACAGTTTAAAGACATTCGAAGTATATATAAATTAGAATAGTTGTGTTATAAAATAAATAAGTGTTTAAATAAATTATTAATAAATAAACTGATGTTTTAAATTAAACAAACATCACATTGGTGTCAGAAGTGGACAATTATGGCTAAAAGACTGTGTGATTTAAAAGTGACCGAGCTACGTCAGGAGTTAAAAGATCGTGAGTTGGAGACGACAGGGAAGAAAGCAGAACTGGTAGAACGACTTAAGGAAGCACTAGAAAATGAGGGTTTGGATTCGGAGACGTATCTATTTTCTGATGATTCATCTTCTGCTATAATTTCTTCTATTTCCTCATTAGAAACTATGGGATCTTTTAAGTTTGTGGATCCCATGTTATAAATAATATAGCGGTTTGTAAAAAGGTATATATTAATATAATAAAATAGACAATTCCGTCATGACAGAAAATTATATATATGACATTTCTTTTTTTTTAAATAAATATTAATGCTTGGCAACCGAGGTCGTCAAGTAGATAGATAGGGTGCACTTAAACCCTGCCTCCCACTAAGCTGCCTTAATAAGTAATATTGAAATGTGTGGCATGGGTGTGACAAGTATCAATATATTATGAGTTGGAGTTAGTATGTAGTGCTTCCAAGGCGCTACAGAAACTAAAGTTTCTTCTGACATTACTTCCTTAGAAAGTAAAGTTTCGTCTGACATATCTTCTTTAAAAGCCGAAATTTCTTCCGACATAGAAAACAAAATGTCTTTTTTAAAAAACGAAATTTCTGCTGATGTGGAAAATAAGATGACCTCTGTTGAGGAGAAAATAATGTCTTCCGTTAAAGAGAAAATAAAACAAATGGAAAAGAAGATAAAATAACTCGAACATACAGAACCGGCCAAGGACGGTGAAATAAAGTGCCATGAGGTGGAGTCGAAGGTGAAATTGGAAGGAGCTGTAAACTCTCCTCGTGTTAAAGCCCCAACTTTTGACGGGAAGATGTCGTGGACGAACTACCTTAAGCAGTTCAAAACAGCTGCCAGAGCAAACAAGTGGTCTGAACGAGAGAAGGCAATAAATTTGACCATCGCCCTTCGAAGAGACGCTTTGGATGTCCTTCAGACTATACCCATGGAAGACAACAACTCAAAAAGAGACTAAATATGCGATATGGCCACGAATACTTGGAACAGGTATACAGATTACAGTTGAAGAATCGCAAACAGAAACGTGACGAGAGCGTTCAAGAATTTGAATTAGATATTGCGAAGATGGTGCGATTTGCCTACCCATCAGCTCCAGAATACATGATTGAATGTTTGGCCGTTCAAGCATTTGTAGATGTACTTCATGAACATGAAATGCAAAGAAAACTTCGTTTAGCCCGTCACAAAACATTGGTCGATGTCTTGTCCGCTGCTCTTGAATATGAAGCGGCTACGCTGGCTTCTGGTGGATACAGTGAAGTAAGGACTGTAAAAGAAGAAGAACAGGGAAATAAATTGGACCAATTGTTTCACATGATAAAAAGCCTTATTGAGAAGCAACCGAAGACTATTAGGTGCTGGAATTGCGGTGAAATGGGAAAAGTAAGCAGTTCGCGCAAACGTCCAAAGAACAATACGAATCGAAAAACCGTGCCGGTGGCTGTACAGGAAGGAACGGTGTTACCTAAAAGTAGTGAAATCATACGAGTAAGGCGGTTGCAAGGAACTGTAGAGAAGGCAACGCCTGTCATGGCGGAATCGTTGAAGCGCAATAAAGGTGTTGGTCAAGGAACTCTAATGGGAAAGGTGTTGGCCATATCTGTTAAATAAGTTACAGTACAAAGAACGTCGGTTGTCAGCGATGAGTGGGCCCCTGTCAAACTTAAGGAAGAACAAGAGAATGAGCCCGTCTTAAAGAAGATACGAGAATGGAAAGAGGAAAATCGTCGACCTACTTGGCAAGAAGTATTGAAATTCTCTCCAGTAGTTAAATCATATTGGGCTCAGTGGGACTCCTTTATCCTGGAAAATGACTTAATAAAGAGAGTACTTGAAAATGATGACGGTTCCGAGAACAGAAGACAGTTGGTCATTCCAAGAAGTAGAGTAGCTGAAGTACTCCGTCAGTTACACGACAGTCCATCAGGAGGACATCTCGGTGTTAGGAAAACCCTTCAGAGAGTTCGGGAAAGGTTTTATGGGATGAACAGTTCCGATGATGTAAAGGACTGGTGTAAGAAATGTACCACTTGTGCTATTAGTAATGGACCTCAACGAAAAAGGAAGGCTCCCATGAAGCAATACAACGTTGGTAGCCCATTTGAGAGGATCGCCTTAGATATTGCTGGACCATTCCCCGCGACTGAGGATGGTAATAAATACATTTTGGTGGTTATGGATTATTTTACAAAGTAGGTGAAAGTCTATGCCATTCCAAATCAAGAGGCCGCAGCTGTTGCAGATGTATTAATAAAAGAGTTTAATATTAATAATAATACTCTCCCTAATTCACCCCCTTACGAGTGAATTTTAACCCGATGAAGTCGACTGAACGACTTGTGTAGGGGAAGGGACGGCTATTATTATTATTTTCCGTGGCGCTCCGGGGCGACTTGAGGATGATTGATGGTGCCATTTGACTTACAGGTGAGGAAAACCCGAAAAACCTCACCCACTATCATCGAGACGATAATGTATGGCGATTTTATAATCTGCATGTCATATCAATAGAAATTGAATTTTTATTAATACGGCACACATCAAATCCTAAACCGAACCATGCAATTTAATTAAAAATCCACATGGTCTGGTCTGGGATTCGAAGCCCAGCAGTCTCGGACTCATAAACTTGCCTATAAATGAATATAAGCGCGTTAGACCGCTACACCATCGACCCGAGTTTATCTGTCGATTTGGAGTGCCCTTGGAGATCCACAGTGACCAAGGCAGAAATTTTGAAAGTCAACTTTTCCGTGGAATCTGTGACAGACTAGGTATGAAGAAAACCAGAACCACAGCATTGCACCCACAATCCGATGGAATGGTAGAGCGAATGAATAAGACCATTGGCAAATATCTGTCAAAAGTGGTTTCAAACCATCAGCGAGATTGGGATCAGTATCTTTCGCTCTTTGCAATGGCTTATAGATCCGCTGTCAATGAATCAACAGGCCAAACACCAGCAAAGGTCCTGGTTGGGCGTGAGATGAGACTACCGTGCGACCTTGCGTTTGGATGCCGACATGGAAAAGATGTAACTCGTGAAGATTATATGATCCAGTTACGAAAAAGAATGGACGATATGCATGAATTAGTTCGCTCGCATCTCCAAATCGCCAGCGACAGGATGAAGAAACGGTACGATACTCAAGCTACAGAGGGATATTTCAAGGAAGGCGAAAAAGTCTGGCTTCATAACCCAAAAAGACAAAAGGGTTATTCTCCGAAGCTTCAAAGGTCTTGGGAAGGTCCGTACCTCATCAAGAAAAGAATCAATGATGTCATTTACCGTATAAGTAAGATCCCGAACGGTAAACCAAGGGTAGTGCACCAAAACCGGCTGGCGCCATTTGAGGGTGACCATGAAGAGGAAGAAGAAGTAAACTAGCTCCAAGAAACACCTGACCTTGTCTTTGAAGAATTTATGGGTGCATATGGAGGTACCGAAAAAGCAAGACATGGTGTTACAATCGAGCAACAACAAGACCTGCTCATGGTTCCAAAAGATTACTCGCTGGTCCATAGCACTTCCGCCAACATCTACGACGCTCGAGGTCTGGCATCTGTATTCCGGAAAAAGTTTGGTCGATTTCCAGAACTTCAAGATCAGTTACCAGCCCCTGGAAAAGCATTAAAACTTCTAGATTGATCGTGTTATATTTTCTATTTGGTAACAAAGAACACCTTTCGAGATCGATCCACCTATCAGGATGTATGGGAAGCATTACTCAGTCTGAGGGAGCATGTACTGGAGTCCAATGTACAGAAACTAGCTATGCCAAAGATAGAGAGCAATCAGCTGAATTGGAGGACTATTAGAAGCATGGTGGAAGTAATCTTTCAAGATACCTAGGTTGAAATACTGGTCTGCAGCCATTCTCCCAGCGTTCAGGTTATAACGAAGACTGTACCTTGTAACTTCCATGCAACTGGAAATTGTAAAAGAGGATCCAGTTGAAAATACAACCATTCAGTTTTAGTTCCAGGAGGAACTATTTCTTAAGGAGGGGGCAATGTTATGATATCCCTAATCCGACCCTGTGCCTGTGTGCGCACGCAGCCTTCACATGGCAACCAATTCGTAATCAAAGCAACGCTGACGTGTGGAAACAGCCGGACCGCGTCTCGAATGTAAAAGAATACGACGGCATGTCTGCCGCTGAAGCACTGGAAGCGACTGGAATGGCGGAGAGTGCCGCTTAGTCATAAAAAGGAATGTTCGAGAGCCTCTCGTATTTTCCAGTAGCGGATTTGGACTAATATAAATAGCCGACGTATCAGCGCCGAGTTTAGTTTAATGTAGAACATTGTATTGAAAAGTTAAAGTGTAAGAAATAAGTTTGAATTGTTAGTGTTTAAATATTACATAAATTAAATAATACGTCTGAAATAAATTGTAAATATTGTGTTTTTTAATAACTGAACTTTAAATAAACTGGACTTTCGTCACACTATCTTTTATTGTCGTGGAAATGGCTTGTTTGATGTCACAGCCTACTTAGACGTGAATTTCACTAAAATTTCCTTTAAAATTGATGTACGAGAATGATTTATTATTTTTTTATAAATATTTTTCACTCTATTTTATACACTTTTACTAGATAATTTTAAGTATTACAATTTTATTTTACATTATTTACAAGGATTGCCTAATTTTTTTCTTGAATTAAAGCTTTTATATACAAATTTTTGTAAAACATTTTTTTAAATTATTGACCTACAACTTACTTGATTTTTCCTTTTTTAATGATATTTAGTTATTTTGAAATTCTAAATATTTGAAAACTCTTTCACAAACCATAATTAATATTATGTTAGCATTAGATATTTTTAAATTAAATATTTTTTTTTTGGATCAGAGGTAGAGTCTGCACAGACATCTAAATTTGTATCAAGCTATTAGGATTGGACTTTAAAAAGTTTGGATTGTATTAGTAAATAATTACAAGACTTTATTCTAAAAGTTTTCAGTAAAATTATTCTTAGAAGAACTTTGTTTATGATATAAAAGTGTAAGTCAAATTTGATATGTTGATACTCAAAATCTGTAAGTATTATTAGTTAGTAATAATTTGAAATTTATCGTACACTGTTATAAACTTATTATACTTTCATAGCTTAAAATTAAATCATCTCAACATTATTTACAGAATTTATCTATTTTTTATAAGTAAATTATTAGACACCTTAATTAAAATCTTTATTTGCTAGATTGTACCTTAGGTACATTTTGAAACACTAAAATATTTTCAACAAAGATATTGTCTGTTGCAATATAAATAGTGCTTGAGTATAAATAAATAAATAATATTAATAAATTAAAAATAAATTGTCTTAAAAAACTAAATAATATAATATACTAATTTAATTTTATTATTCTATCGTTATCTATCACTTTAATATTTTGTGGATAACTCTTAGTTGGTTAAAACTTGCCTAAACATCGAATTAACAAACAGTTCCAGTAGAGCGTAAGCGATCTATAAAACATGCAATGAAAGAATAATTTTCAGGAAAATTTCATACCGTTTAAATCTTAAATCACTTTTCAGATTTGAAACCAATAATACAGCAAGAGTGCTAAATCGAATTAAATTATACTAGAATCTAAAATCAGACCATAATTTTGATAATATTGGTTCAAACATTTTTAATATAAAACCGTGAATAAGTTTTTAATACTATTTTAAAATGCAGTCCATAACATTATAAAATTGCAACATTTCCTTATCAAAGATTTTCTAATAAGCAACTATAAAAATACAATTTTTTTTACATGTTCTAGTTTTACCTCTTTTTGGTTTGTTCTTACAAAAGTCCTGCATTATACAGCTAATTCTATATGTCGAGAATGAAAACTCAACACCTAAAAATTTATGAACGTCGACTCTCGCGTGGATATGCACATCAGGGTTAAGTACAACATATATATTTACGTAATAACATAGAATATATAAGCAATTACATAACTATACAATAAAAAACCGTTGCCATACAATTTTAATGACTTAATGTCACGATAGTATTTGGATAATTATTCTATATGGTTTTCTCTCTAAAAGTGTGTCATGCATACATTTCTGTCACATCCTGTTTGTATAAATGTTATCGTTAATGTAAATTTGTGATCCCAAAAAGCTTTTACCGTGAGTTGACTATATACAGAGTTATATCTTATCCTAATTTCCTTACTACAGCCTCTGTTTCATAATTATTTAGGCCGGCCTACAGTCTATGGTAGCAAGAAAATTCTTTGTATTCTGTTATGTAGAATATCTTAAAAAATTGATTATCTTTGGAATTACTATTACCGATGAGATCTTATAATCCAGGATTTAATGAAATTCATTTTTGACCACTTTTCGAGGAGGCCCTAATAGTCCAGGAGATAATAACAGATTTCAATAAACCATTTTCGCAAGCTTTATTTTTTGAATATGAGTTATTTAAATGGCATCTAACAGTAAAATCATCGTCTTCCATGCCAGTTGTACGACAGGGGGTTGCGGTAGGGTTGCAATTCCAGTAAAAAAATTATAAAAAAAAATCATTTTCGCATGGATGAAACTTGTTGTACACGTTGATATGAACATAAAAATATTAGAAAATATGGTATTCCACCTGAATTGTACAACAAACTACGTCTTCCACCCACATAAATAGGCGTACAAAAATAATAATAAATAATTATATTTACAAAACCAAGTGTAATGCTTAATTTTATAGTAAGAAAAATAAAAATAATAGTCTTCCACCAATAAAACACAACTAAGGTAATCTTCTAAGCTGATAAAGGTGTTCTCGACATGCATCAAAACTCTTTGAACACATAAATTTAGATATATTTTACATTTCTAATAAATCTTATTTGACTGTAATTGATTCTTTTTTGTGATATGCTCATGCTTATCCCCTAGATGGTATACGACAAAGAAGATTATAGTTTAGATTTAGAGATTAGCTCTTATTTTAGTAATTTATCTATTAACGAAGAATTAAATTCAACAATAATGCCGACCCCAAAATTTGATCCAAAATTGTACCAAAATTTGATGGAAATCCTTTAGAATTAGCTTCATTTCTAGAAACTGCCAATACTTTAATAAATACTTACTGGGATCCATCCCCAGAAAGTTCTGGCAGTGTACAAAACGTAAGTTTAAGTTTTGGAATATATTCAAAATTAGTTGGTCCTGCACGACAAGTTTACAGTATTTGTACTACTAAAGATTGGGAAACAGTTAAAAGTTCATTAATAGCTCACTTTGGTGATCAGCGCGATGAGGATGGCTTATTATTCGACATAGATCAATTAGGACAAAATTCTAATGAACCTGCCCTACATTTCTACACTAGGGTAATGTCAAACTTAAGTGCTCTTCATCATTTTGTTGACTGTCATGAAACTGTCCAAGCTAGTGCAACTGTAAAAAAAGATTTTTATAATAAACATGCTTTAAAAATATTCTTAGCAGGTCTTAAAGAACCTTTAGGCTCTACAATTAGAGCAATGAAATCAAAAACACTTGCAGAAGCTAAATGTTATTGAGGAAATTAATCTCCATTTGCAAAAACCCAATACAGATAATATTAAACCTAGAGTAACACCAAAATTTAATCAATATTATAACGGTAACTTTAATCCTTCTAACATGAATTTTAATACACCAAATTATCAACCAAATTATCAACCAAATTTTCAACCAAATTTCCAACAAAATTTTCAACCAAATTTTCAACCAAATTTTCAACCAAATTTTCAACCAAATTTTCAACCAAATTTTTAACCAAATTTTTAACCACATTTTCAACCAAATTTCCAACCTCAGCAAAATGTTTCTAATCAATTTCATCGCGGACCTATAAATGTCCAACCCAGACCTACCCATCAAAGATTCCCTACGAATCGCCAAGTATTCGGCAAACAACAACCTCCTAGAGCTCCCACAAATGTTTGGAAACCAAACCCTAATTTTAACAGACCTAGACCAACACCCATGAGCGGTGTTTCTCGTAATACATTTAATACCAACGCCAGAAAAGGCAATACACAATTCCAACCCCAATTTCGATAACAACCGAAATTTACATCCGAAGAACTTTTCAATATTGACCAACCACAGTACTATGACTATAATAATTCTGCAGATTCCTACTACCCCTATAAAGAAGATACCACTTACGAAGGAAACGACCCTTATTTCCAAACTCCTTACTCGTACACTAACAATAATTTAAACGCACACGCTAACGACTGCTTACCAGACGATTGTTATGTAAATAATTACCCAGATCAAATGAACGCCCAGAGCCCAAATTCAGAATCAGAAAATTTAGACGATTCACAAAATTTTCAGAAAATATCCAATACGACCAATCAAACATAGAAATATACTCCTTATATGACAAATAAGATCTACCATTTATCGTAATTTCCAACCCTCCCTTAAAACTGTTAATCGATACAGGTTCTTCAAAATCCTTCATTAATCCCGAAATAGCCGAAAATTATTTCCCCGAATATATCTTTAAAGAACCGATCACAATAAGTTCTGTTTTTCAAACAACAACGAGAGACCTTTGCGTAGAAATACCCGCTTTTTCTGAATTAAAATGTAATAAAACTATGAAATTTCATCTCTTCAAATTCCACCATTTCTTTGACGGCCTTATAGGCTACGAAACTCTTAAAGATCTAGAAGTAGAAATTGATTTAAAAAATTCGCTTCTAAAAACAAAAGATACGAATCTATCATTATCTCATTATGAATCTAAAGGAAAACTTTTATCTTTCGCTCGGATTGAACCATATTCTATTTAAACTGGAAAAATCCCCGTCAACGTTCAAAATGAAATAGTCAAAATTCCAGATTTAAAACTTTTTAATTGCTTTGTTAGAAAAGGTATTGCAATTTAAAAAAATAGTTATGCTTGTGTCGACATACAAAACAATACTGAAAAAACTCAAGATATCTATCTTTATGAACCCATCCACGTAGAACTCCTAAACGAAACTTACGAAATATTACAAATGTCCGTCCAAAACCCGCCAAATAATTTCTATGACAATTTCGATATAAACCAATACATTAGAACTTCTCACCTAAACTCCGAAGAAAAGTATTATATAGAAAAACTGTGTAGACAATTTCAAGACATCTTTCATAAAGAAAATTTACCACTGACGTTTACTAATCAGGTGAAACACGAAATTAAGACAAAAGACGAAACCCCTATTTATAGTAAAACCTATAAATATCCATACGTTCATAAGCCCGAAGTAGAACGACAAATAAATGACATGCTCGAAAAAGGCATAATAAGACCAAGCGATTCCCCGTGGACATCGCCAATATGGATAGTTCCGAAGAAACTAGACTCTTCAGGAAAAAGAAAATGGCGTATTGTTGTTGACTATAGGAAAATCAATGAAAAAACAATTGACGACCGTTATCCTATTCCGAAAATTACAGACATACTCGACAAACTCTAACGATGCTATTATTTTTCTACCCTTGACCTCGCTAGTGGATTTCATCAGATTGAAATGCACCCTGACGATATCAAAAAGACTGCTTTCAATGTCGAAAACGGTCACTACGAATATGTCAGAATGCCTTTTGGCCTGAAAAACGCACCTGCTACATTCCAACGCGTAATGGACAATGTCTTGAAAGAACTTCGAGATAAAGTTTGCCTCGTTTATATGGACGATATAATCGTTTTTTCTAGTTCTCTACAAGATCACATTATAAATTTAAAGAAAGTGTTTCAAAAACTTCGTCAAGCTAATCTTAAAATTCAGATTGACAAATCTGAATTTCTAAAAAAGGAAGTAGCCTTTTTAGGACACATTGTGACTCCTGAAGGCATCAAACCTAACCCCGAAAAAGTGAAAGCCATTATTAATTATCCGATTCCGAAAACAACTAAAAAAATAAAAAGCTTTTTGGGACTTTTAGGATACTATAGAAAATTCATTAATAACTTTGCAAAAATTACAAAACCCTTTACGAACTGCCTGAAAAAAGGGGCACATATTGACATAAACGACCCGCTCTACACAAAGACATTTGAAGACTGCAAATCCCTACTTGCAAACGAACCTATCCGAATCTACCCCGACTTCTCCAAAGAATTTATTTTAACGACAGATGCAAGTAACTTCGCTATCGGAGCCATCCTGTCCCAAGGACCTATTGGCCAGGACAAACCAATAGCATATGCTTCCCGTACCCTTAATGCCGCTGAGCAGAATTACTCAACGATTGAGAAAGAATTGTTAGCAGTAGTCTGGAGTACGAAACATTTCAGAGCTTATCTATTCAGCACTAAATTCAAAATTTTAGTAGACCACAAACCCCTACAGTAGCTCATGTCTCTGAAAGAACCCAATTCTCGTTTGGTTCGGTGGAGACTAAAACTCGAGGAATTCGACTATGAAATTATATACAAAAAGGGATCCTCTAACACCAACGCAGACGCTCTCTCCAGGATAGAAATTTACCCTATTGATAAATCTACTAATAACCCTTTAAATATCTTCGAATACATTGAAAACTTTAACGAATCTATCGACAATTCTAATCCCACAACTTCAAAAACACCATCCCAAACGATTCGGGAACACCCCGACGTACTAATAATAACTGACCAAGACATCCAATCTGTACTTGCAGAATTTGACTCAAATGACAAAGACGACTCTGACGGTGATACTATACATACCAGTCAATAAAACCCTATATTAGGCATACATATAACCGATAAACCTTTAAATACATTTCTAAATCAAATTGTCATAATTAAAGTTAATCAAAACCCAAGGCAAGAAATAAAATAAATATTCAATGCTCCCGCTAGGACCCGCTGGTCCCTATACATAACGAATGACTCTTTTGAACAACAAATAATAACATTTCTAAAAGATTACGGTGTCCCAAAGAAACAATATGTTTTCTTTTTTCAAAACGACAGCGAAGAAATTCTTTATAAAAATATGTGTAAATTCATTCCGTTAATTTTCAAAAATTCCGCTTTTATACTTCTAAAATCAAATACCTTACTATATGACATAAACAACGAAAAAAGACAAAAAGAATTACGAAAAATCAACATGAAGGAATAACAAATCACTGAGGTATTCATGAAATAATAAATCAGTTAAAATCAAAATACTATTGGCCAAAATTAAACAATGACGTAAAAGATTTCATCAATAATTGTTCAGTTTGTCAACAAGCAAAATATGAAAGACACCCTCCTTTAATAAAACTCGAGCTAACTCAGACTCCAAAAAAACCCCTTGAGACAGTACACGTAGATACGTTCAAATTTGACAATACGATTACATTGACAATATGTGACAGTTTTAGCCGTTTTGGGCAGGCTTATATAGTACCTAGTATGGCAGCCCTCCATATTTATCAAGCATTATTACAATTTGTTGCAACTTTTAAAATTCCCGAAAACATTGTGTCAGATTGTGGAACAGAATTTACTCAACATCTTCTTAAAGATTTTTCCAAACTATATCGCATTAATTGGCACTATACCTTACCACAAAATCCCAATAGCAATGCAATAGTAGAACGGTTCCATTCAACCCTACTCGAACATATGAGAACATTAGCAATAACCAAACCTAAATTGAATTCATTCGAAAAACTAACCTTGTCAGTTATAGGATATAACAACTCAATACACTCAGCTACTAAATGCAAACCAATAGACTTTCTTTTAGGTCACCTCGAATTAAAAGACTCTTGTGAAATAGATAATGAAGCTCAAGCTTACAATATTCAACTTAGCGAACATAAAGAAAATATGAAACAAATTTACAATAAAATACATAGCGAAACAAATGAGAAAAAACAAAAGCTTATTGCAAAACTCAACGAAAAAAGAACTGATCCTCCCGACATTTTATCCGGCAGTCGCATATAAAAAACAAACGGACAGACAATCTAAAACCAAACCTCCATATAAACCCGAACATATCATAGCATCTAACGATCTCACAGTCACAACTTCTCAAAACAATTACCATAAACAATCTTTCAAACCTCCCAGGCAACTAATTAATAAAATCCCACAGGACGACAGTTCTTCAGACAGTAGCGAGCCAGAAGATTCAGATAACATCCCTCAAAAATAAGAGTGAAGATTGCTTCCCACACATTTCTCCATTATATTCCTGTAACTCCCATAGAAAATCAAGTAATTAACCTAACTTCTCAGTATTATAACCTAGATATATTAATAAATCAATCTTCCACTTTCAATAAATTTAATTCCTTACGTAACGCCTACAAACATTTACAATACGAAGTTAACAAAATAAATGCAAAAATGAACTCTATATTTCCTTCAAACCGTCATAAAAAAGGGTTAATTAATCCTTTAGGTTCCTTAGTGAAATTTATCAGCGGAAACATGGACCAAGATGCACACCAAATTTACGCAATCATTTCTGAATTACAAAATAATCAAAATAAAATTATAAGAAAATTTAATTCTCAACTATCTTTAAATAAAAATCTAATGCGAGTTTTGAACGAATCATTACTTACAATTTCGGATAATCAACTTTTAATCTCTAATAAAATTAATGAATTAGGAAAAGCACTTAATGAGACGACATTTAGTTACACGCACTATTTAGAGTTGTGTTCTGTTTACTATTGAGTTTGCAAGATACCAGTTGGTTTTTAAGGCCCTAGAAATTAGTGCCTGGATACTCCTGTTCTGTTGGTCAAAAATAATCTCACATCCAGGAAAGTGTGACTTTAGTGGTAAATCTCTGTTTTTGTGAGTTCTCCTTGTTGATTTTTCAGAGATATCATGCATCATTCCTTATCTCTCTGTAGAGTTTTCGTGAGTCTGAAACATTCTGGAAGGCTTTCAATGCCGTCACAGATTTTTTTCAGTAATTTTATTTGGCTTTCCTAATGGCATAACCATATTCTCTCCGGTTGCCTTATAGGCTTCACAGTTCCTTGTCCTTTTGGATAAGTTAAAGAGTTTACAAACTTCTGCACTTCTTTGGAAAGGTCTTGATTCAACCATACAGCATCTCGATCCTCTTTCCTAATTTTTAACGTGTTGGTTAGGGTTTGTGTCAGAAACTCTGACATAAACTCAATTTCCACTGAATTCTTCGGTGTCGGAGGACAGTCTTCCAGTCCCTGCTTGAGTTCTTCCTTGAAGGCTCCCCAGTTACAAATCCTAGGATTACGATATGTCTTCCCATGTGCCACTTCCCCACCAATGAACACGCCCGTTGTGTGTCAAGGGTTATATCAATTACCTTCCTTCGCACAGATGTTACGAAGGTTGTTCATTTTCAACGTTTGCAAATTCTAGTTAATTGGAAGCAATACATTCCAGAACAGCTTCTTCTCGGTTATTAATGTCCGTGCTCCCTCATACTATATGGTGACCATTGGCATTACACCCTAGAAGAAATTCGATTTTATTTTTTTCACAGTTCTTTCACCTCCTTAGTGGGGGGAGCCCAGGTTGGTCATATGGCAGATAGGACCCATACTATTTAATATATATCTAAATGGTCTGTTTTCGGTATGAAAATAATAAAATTATTAAAATTGCATTTATATTTTTATGTTATTTATTTTAAAATAATGAGTTTTTATAAAATATAACTGGGTGTTCACTGCACAAATGAATAAATGGAGAAACCGCCCCTATTTTCTATCCTTTAAAATTAAAATTAAAATATATCTGACATAAATTTATATATATTTTTAGTGACTTTTTAACTATTTGTATGTTAAAATTAGGTAGATTCTCCGTAATGGTTATGTCATTGTAAGTCAAATTATTATTTAACTTTTCCTTTTGTTCTCTATTTTATTTGTTGTTCAAATTTTCATTTCTGTATTAAACGTTTTATTACATTGACTCCATAACTTTCCATTTAGGTGTGTCTGATAATGTTGCCAATAAATTGACCTTGTGAGAAATAAAGAACTTTTCTTTACACCTTTGTACTCAATCCCAACACTCACATATGGCTATCCTCACCCATAAATTTAATGTTGATTTTAATTTTAGTATGGTGAATTCCATTATAACGTATACACATTTAGTCCAGTAACTGAACCAACCTGTCATTAAGTCGGTCCAGATTTCCCTTGTGGCTCAACTCTTAGATCTCGGCGATCGCTTCCAAGGTCGAAAACTTTTACCAACTTTGCTGCGTCGGATAGGACCCTAAAACTGGTTTCCCGCCAATATCTTCCACAATATGCAAATTAGAGAATTTTTGTTTAGATAAAAAAGAAAGATCTTATCATTATCTACAAAAATAATCCCCATCATTTTTGTCGTTAATTCCACAGGTTTCGAGATAACCGCAATAAAAAGTCCCCTCGCTCAGCCCCTGCTTTATCTCTATAGCAATGCTGTTAGCTTGTAAACGGGTGGGCAAATTGTTTCAGAAATCGGTCAAAAATTAATATTTTTCGATGATTCAAAATACATTACAATGGGAAAACCCATAGGTATCGATCCATGTGCCTTGAAGCCCGTTATTTTCTGTCAAAAACATTGAAAAAGGGGCCAAAATTGCGTTTTTCCACTATTTTGGACCACTTTATAGTAATTCATTCATATTTTTCTTCTTTTAATAGTTTTTTATCCCATTTTTGTTCTAAATGGGATCTTGAGATGTCTTGAATGATTTTAGAAAATCTTTCCAGTATCCTGGCGTTTTAAAACAAAATTGATTTTATTTGCATTTTTCATACGTTTTCAGAATTCTAGAAATCTTTGAAACAAGCAGCAATTAAAATCTCATATTTCATTATATTGTTATTCAATGTACACCATTTTAAAGCTTAGAGTGTCTACTTTTCGAATACTTTTTTTTTTAATAAAGTTGCTCCATTTTCCAGAAATCGGAAAAATTGATCACACCGGGGAAAACCGGACTTTTTTCAAAATACTTTTTGTTCCCCGCTGTTAATTTTTTGAACATTAATACCCAGACCGAAGTGAAGCTAATATTCTCAGCTTTCCATTTCTATCAATTGATCCCCGTATGTGAACGTTGTTCTTAACTGTTTGTTAGAATTATCTCCCCCATTTTTACGCTCTCCGCCTGAGATCTATGATATTCCATCATAACCTAACCACGTGTACCCACGCGCCACGCGCTCACCTTAATCGTCTGCTTTTGTTGGTATACAATCTCTGTTGTTTTTGGAGTCGTTATTGTCGGTATTATTGATAGAATTTTAGAAAAATATTGATAGTATTTTATCATTATCAATTAAGTTGTTAAAAAAAAGAAGTATTTAAAGTGAAAAATTCGACGTCATTCTTGAATTTTCAAGAATTCTTGAAGATGATTTTTTGTTAGTGCAAGACAGGCTGCAAAAAGAATTGTTCATGTTTGAAAGCCGGACTGAAATGCTCGCCTGTCTGTGGTTCGTGTCAGTTGACACAGTGTTTTAATTATAACAAAAATGAAGGTATTTTCCCGGAAGAATTAGAGATGTATCGAGACCCAGAAGGGGTTGAAGGGGAGGAGGGTGAAATAGCGGTCGAGACAGCAACACAGGGGTTGGAAAAACATGGGGAAGGGACGCGTGGACGAGGGGAAGGAATAGAGCAAGAGCAAGACGATGAAGAGTATGATGACATTGAATGGTTTAACGTATGATAAATTATAAGCATTGCTATGTATTTCGTATTTTCAACATGTTTTTCATAAAAGAAATTTTTCAGAAACTTTCTTATTTTTCTGAAATCCTGGATCTATATTGTTCCGATAGAATTTTGCGAAAATTTTGCAAAAGACGCAGAAAATATAAAGGGACTTCTCGGGTCAATATTCATCACACTCTAAAACTAGTAACCCACTATTAGGCAAAGCGCCGGGATTTGAGACTGCCACATAAAATACAAAATTTTTTGCACTTTTCTATTAAATTTTGCAACGCAAATTACACAGAACATTCGGCAATATAGATGAGATACCCCAAGCGCTACTTTACAGAAAAAATCCCGTAGAATCCGCCAATAATTGTCGAAAGATCGATTGGTGCCCGGATTTCCATTCATAGGCCCCATAATTTAGTGAGCAGAGGTACGCCGCTGGCGCCATCTACAATTGGTCTTCAAAGTCCAGAACATAAAAATCAATGTATTCCCAACTCTCTCGCGGAGATTCAGTGAGAAACTAACATTTCTATTCAGTGCAAAAATTCGGGCTTTTTCGAAGGCCGTTTTTTGCAAAAAATATTCGTCTTGCGAAAAAAATGGCAGGGACCATTTTTGTAGATAATGATACGATCTTCATTTTTTATTTAAACAAAAATTGTCTAATTTGTATATTTTGGCAGATATTAGCGGGAATCCATTTTTTCGGACTTTAGGGGTCATTTTGAGCCCTTTTCGACCCAGCAGTGTTGGTAAAAGTTTTTACCCTTGAAAGCAACCGTCAAGACCTAAGAATTGAGCCACAAAGGAAATCTGGACCGACTTAATGACAGCTTTGCATATTTTCAGGTCTTCCGTTACTGGACTAATTGTGACAAAAATTTAAAACTTCTATATTTGCTAACCCTACATTATTACGTATAGAGGCACCCTTTATATTTTAAACAGGGATGTTACTATAATATATTCCTTAATAATTAATATTAAGTAGAAAAATCTAATAAACAGAATACTAATCTGGCAAACTATGGCATTACAACTGGCGACGAGAGTTTTTATTGCCAGACCTTGTACTCAATTAAAGCTGGTTTAAAATACTGCACATGCACATGAAGATTTACCAGCACAACCGAACAAACTGCACAGATAAATCAAGGAGAGAAATATAGTTTATAACGTTCTTTTTGATTCTGCTATAAATTACGGAGAGCGTTTCGCTACGACTTTTAACAACGTTTCGTGATCTCGTGGTGATTTCCAACTGTAAATTACGATTTCAGGAAATGATCCATCCATATTCCACAGGTGATTGCTGAAAAAAAAAACCGGGTGATTTATTCGCCGAAGCGGAGTTGTTTAATTACGATGTATATTTCACACTGACATGTGAATGTCTGTAAAAACGGATAACCGGCTACGTAGAGGAATTACGGGGAAGCTCAGACAATAGGGGATTTTTAATTCGTTTCTTTTGTTCTCCTGTTTTGAGTTATAATTACTGAAAAGAATTCCTTATAATTTTTCTAATTGCAAGAGCTCGTTAGTAAAGGGGGAGAAATGATCTCATTTGATCGTTTGAGATAAGTAAAAAACCGACAAAAGCTGTAAATATAATTAATGTAGGTAAATATTGAGAACAAAGCATAAAGAAACAAATTAAAAATTATTGTCAAAGAATAGGCCGTTAAGAAAATTTTGTTCTTCTACGACCACTTACGAAAGTGACACTTATCGCACTATTTAAGCTTGTGGGAAGTGAATTATATCACACAGGTAAAAAGTTGATTCTTATCATCAGGACTGGTATATCTAAGGGGGTCGCGACATAGCGTCTATTTTAGACACCATTTTTTTTGAAATAGTAATCTCCAGGCCTGCCAATATAAAAAAAAAAAATCACCGTTTTTTTTTTTAAATGACATTTTAATCATAAAATGCCCAGATTTTTTTATTTTTAAATCAAATTTCTTTGCCGTTTTTTTTTATATTTTTCTCTATTTAAATCTTCCAATCTTTAACATATAACTTCTCTAACAATATTAATGTTCAATATAACTTAATTTCAAAACCTTCATTTAATAATCCATCTGACTTTTTCCAAAAAATCCTATCTGAAACCTTTTTCTATCTGAAAATCTCTATCAAAAAAAATCTCTCCCTTTAAAAACTTGATAATTATTTCAAAAAATATTGGTCTGTTCCAACAACGATCAGAAACCAGTTACTGACACGAATATTCTGCGCAGTTGATAAATTGGCGGTTCCCATCATTAACTACGCGGAATCCTGGTGTTAGTGACTGGTTTGTGATCGTTGTTGAAACAGACCTTTAATTTCTACTAGTAGATTATCAACCGTCCAGCTTTGCTAACTTCAAATTTTAACAATAATAACTAATTTTCAAAATTTAATCATCTGACGAGTTTCCATATCAACACATTCTCTGATTCCCTTCATTTAAACATATCATTTCTAGCCTGACCTTGTACATAACACTATATTTGCATTTGATAGTCTTGGCCTTAGCATTCAAAACACCTTCGTTTAAATCCCACACATTCGAAAACATACATCTACCTCCTGACTAGCAACTGCATTCTCGCTGCAATATAAAATCAAAACATATTTCACGCTAAACTTGCTTAGTAACAGCATATAAAGGTATAAAGCTGTCATAAGTAGCAATAACCTTTTTCTATCTCACATTTCATTCCGTCGAGTTGCTATCGAATTGTTTAAGCAGCAAGATGCCTTTTAAACCAACTCTTGTTTATCGTTCCTCCCAGTTCCTCTTCTAAGGAAAAATCGAGATTTTGCCCGATTTTTTCACCCTATCCCATTGAATGAAAATGTAAGTCGTCACTAGTCCGAAAAACATATTTTCTTGAATAACCCGAATGTATAAGTGCATTTTGGGGTCGGAACATTTTTCTGATAAGGAAAATCGAATTTTCCATGTGTTATCCCCAAGAGCTACTGGTAAATTTTCTTCTATTCTACTTAACATCGATGTACTTTTCAACCCCCTTTAAGGCTTGTATGCGAAAATGGGGCACCTAAATCGGTCAATATATGACGGCATTGTATAAAGAACTAAATAGTAGTCTCACCTTATGGAAGTTTCATTGGAGCGAAATGGATACTACCAATAGATGGCGCTAGTGAATATGGATAAGTCGATATTCTTTTGCAGTGGGCGGAGTTGAGGGTCCAGCAGAAATTTTTAAGAATGACTGAGACCGATCGATGGATTTCTATTTTTAGCTCTTGGATGAAATTTTATACACTCGTGATTGAATGTTTGGACTATTTTCTATCTAGTGTTTGTTATTGTGCGTTAGTGCGTTTACGGGTAGTAGGTATTGTGAATGAGTTGTGTTTATGTTTTATTACTGAATTATTTTACTGTTAATAAAGGACGAGTTCCCAAAAAAAATTTGTGTATTTATAACTGTTTAGAAATTAATATAATAGAAAATATGCTTTTGTTTTTCGTTTCCTTATCCGAATTAATTTAAAATAAATTATATAATATTAATAACAGCAATAATAATATATTTCTTAAGTGTTGAAAAAATTGTATTTTTAATTTAAATACCTAAGTATTTAGCATAAGTAATTATAAACAACAGGTTATTTCTTTAATGTGGTGCGTAACAATGTAATAAAAAAAACACTTAAGATGGTTGGTAAATAATATAAATGAATTCTTAATATTGAAGTAAACACAATGGGTTCTATAAGGATTATTGGTTGGGGTTCGGCTTTGGGGGATAGGGTCGAAATATTGAAACTAAACTTGGTATATGGATGTATTATCCCATAAAAATGAAAATCGCTTTAAAAAATTTACCCCTCCCCACCCCTATCTGATATGGTGAGGGTGGCATTCCCAAAAAATTAAGTTAGAACTTTTTAAATAAAACAGTTGAAGTCTACGATTTTTTATACATAAAAACAAAAAAAATTTCAATTTTTAAAAAAAAAATTCCAAATTTTTTTTAATGAAAAAATTTCGACTTTAATCTTCATAATTCGGATGTGGGGGCTGGCTTTTAAAAATAGTTACAAATAGGTACATAAAAATCTTATTTTTAGCATATTTACAATAGAAATGATTTGCAACATTTTTGTATAAATATCTTACCACCACCATCCCCTAGAGGGAGATGGAGGGTGTGGCATCCCCAAAAAATCAAGTTAGAACTTAAAAAAAAAACAGTTAAAATCAACAATTTTTTATACATATAAACCCAAAATTTCAATTTTTAAATCAAATTATTAAATTAAATTATTTTTTAAATTTCTTTATTATATTTAATATTATTTCTACTTTTTCCAACAATAATCAATTTAAGATATCTACTTTGATTGAGCCAAAATATTTAGTAGGGGAAGTTTTTAATATTATACAAACATACTGTGTGTTCAAAAAAAATATATGAATTTGGCTAAACATTAACCTTTATTTCTAAAAACAGGAGAACAATGTTACTTGAAAAATGTATCTAGAATTAATATTTACCACCATCAAATCCTGGACCTGGACACAATTTTTTTTAGCAATACGGGAGAAGCGGAAGTGACATTTTTACAAATAAAACTCATTTCAACAAATTTATTTGAGATCATGTACAAGACTATTCATTAATAAAGACACCTTTTATAACCACTATTGCATATTCAAAAAAAGCTTTAAATAAAATTTTGTGAATATGACTGACTTTTTTTAAATATACCATAAAAACACGTATTCAGATTTCACGGAATGCAACACAAATAAACTTTTTTAAATGGGATACCCTCTATGTTATTAAATTTCTGGGATATTTTTTTTCTAATTTCACAAATGTATATTATTGATAACCCTATCTTATACCGTCTGTTCTCGAGTAATTTAACATTGATAATGTAAACATGAAAAAGTTAACATTATTAAAGTAAAAGCTATGAAAATTACAACTATTTTGTTTGATAATAAAATAATCCAAATAGGTAGTTTACAGTGAGAAAGAAAAAGTAAATATTTATCGACATAGATTATCTATGATATTCGACGTTTAATTAATCAGGAAAGAATGAAGATGATTTCGAAAATTGAATAAAATATATATCTATGCTATCCTTATTAAAACATATTCATGTTAAATCCTGTGAAATATGCACACCACTGATATGGTCATTTGATGACATTTTTACAAAATTCGGTCAATGTAAACATTATACAATAGTAATTATAGCATAAAGGGAGGATAATTTATAATGAATCACCCTGTAGGTAGTAAAAAAATTTTAATTCGCACTTTTTTACGTAGATTAAAGAAAAATGTAATTTTGTGCGTTTTCTTGGTGCAGACATTTTGCGACACACTGTATATTCAAATCCAAAATGATGTATTTTCTTTTAACACATACCTAATACAAATTTATTAGCAAAATTTAAATACTTGTTATTTTCGGTATATTTCTCCTTTAGACACACACATTTTTAGTTTCATTGTCAAAAGATTTAAATAAAATTACCGGACCTTATAATATTCTATTATAATTTGATGATCCGGAGTGGCCATAGCAAAAAGACGAAATTTGAGCATGAAGATTTAGATGTCATTAATGTAAAATTAATGTTTTGAAATTAATTTAAGTTTTACCAATTTAGAAAATAAAATTAAATAATAAAAAGTGTCCACTTGGGGGGTTTGAACTCGGAACCCTTCGATTCCTAGACAAGTACTCTAAATTTTCGTTATGAAGACTTATGAAAAAGTTTTACTTTTTAACGCTGATAATCAGACTGCTTTTAGTTTCATTAAAATCTCAGTTTATTTCTAAATATAGACGAATATCTTGTGGAATGCTATTATTTATTGATTCTCTACAAGAATCACTAATTTTTATTTATATTTAATCTAAATAACTAAAAAAATATATACTGACAATTAATTTGACGGAATTGTCACTTATAAAGTTCTAACATCTGACGTAGAGGGCGTATCTAACCAGTAAATAAAATCGTTAGTTCAATGATTGTACCAATAGATGTCGGGCGCGATTGCCTGCAATAACTTTTACATGGCGATTATCCTACTATAGTTCTTTATACAATGATGACGGTCTATAATGATAGTTGTTAAAAAAGCTGATAAGGATGTCTGATGCAATTTCTCTATGAGGAGAATTTATTTTCTTTATAACAGTATTGGAAAAAATATACAGTAGAAAGAGAACCAAGTACATAAACTCTTGTTAAAAGTAGAAAAATGTCATTTAAAATGTGTATAATATTATATAATATTAGAATTTAGACATACTTTTGTTGTCGTTGATACGTTTTTTATTAAAACAAAAATATAATCAGTTTTTACCAAATTTAACTTTCCTCTAAATCTTTAGTTTGAAATCTACTTTATTAGTTTTGTCAACTAAAATAAGTTATAATCAAACATATTTTATATTTTAAGCAATATATATAAATCTTTATTTATATGTCTTATAATAGCAATTTCTTTCATATTATAAACTTCACTTCAGTACGCTTGCAGGTATGCTACAGGTTACTTCTTTGTTTATGATTGGCTAAAAACTTTTCGAAAAATTAAAGTTCTGCATTGACCGGTCTAAAATTTACCACATTTATCCACAATGTATTTCTCTCTTTGTGAGGAGGGGGTCGGCGAGGTTGAACGGAAACCAGTGATAGTGGTCTGCCTTTAAGAAGGTCCATCACGCTATATATCAGCTTATTCTCTACCGGTAATGCCCTTTTGCAGACTCAGCCTCAGATACGCTTCAGTTACTACTCGGGATTCACTTCAAGGAGTTTTACAATGTAACCTTACTTTACTCCTCCGTGTTTCGTATTTTATTTAAAACGATAAAGTGGGTCAAGCTGGATTTTTGAGAAGAAAATAGCGGGTTTAGCAGATTTAAATTCGAAAACGACTTAAACGCGTTGACAAAAAAAAGGTAGGTACTTAGCTTTTTATCGAGCATTTGAAAATTGCGTGTATTTCAAAAATTATTTTATTTTGTGTACGGTAAGGGTATACAAAATAATACAGGGTTTTAAATAACAAAAATATTGTAGTTTTGAAAAACTGACAAACTAAACAACAGAAATTTTTATTATAAATATAAATACAGAACTTCAAAAAATTCACACTTATTTTTTTAATAATAATATTAAGGCTCAGTACAAATTTCGCAAATAAATATTTTTTTGAAAATTGTGAATTTATGAAAGTAAAAAATTCGAGATTTAATGTTTTTAATGTTAGATAAAGAGTGGCTACTGTTATTTATTTTGTTGAACACCAATTGTAAATGTTTTTTATAGGATACTAAACGCTTAGAACGGTGGCAGCATATATATCGTTCCTAGTGCCAATAAAGCACTTTCTAGAGATGACTCTGTTCTATACTTTTTAGAAGATATTATCAAATATTATGAGACTACTTTTACTGCTGGTACTATTAGCAAAATACAAAGAGGAAAGGTGAAATTAAAGAATGAGATAATACCATGTACATTTCCAAATCTCCCTTTATATTTGTATTAAAACAATAAAAAAATGTGTTAATTAAAACATGCAAGACTTATTTAGAAATAAGTACAAGAGTATGTTCTGTGCTTTATTTAGTTATTAACAAGTATATTTTTATTATTTTGACAAAATTATGTGTAATTCCCATAAGAAGCCATGTATTTAGAACACCGTATGCAGTACTAGCGCCCATGCGGTTAGTTATAAAAGCTCAATTGGTTTTTTGGGACCGTATTTTAAGTATGCCAATTCGCCTCCTTATCTCTAAAGTCTATTCAGATTTCATTTACGCCGCGTCAAAACAATTTCTCCCATGCAGCAACAGCTCACGTGACATTTTTTTGCGCTTCTATTGGTTAATCGGTCGTTTGTCATTTACACGTCGCCCAAATATTTTTTGTCAGAGTCGAATTCAGTTCAATTTGGATAATTATAAACGGCGTTTTGGTAGCATTCACCGTGTTGGTTAGTTTGGACATTTTGTATGTTTGATTGATTATAATTCATTATATTATAGTTTAGATATACATATATTGTGTTATTTATTTTTTTTGTTTTTGTGATTGTTGTTAATTTAAACATGTTTTACTCTATTTTATGGACATTTAATTGACTATATTTTGTAATTGCTGCGTGACACTATGTCCTCCACAGATACAGCAGATAAAGTCCAAAAAAATGTTTTTACTCCTTCTAAAAAGCGACTGAAAAAGGGACATTTGGTCATCCGTACTAAAGAAATGGTTTTTAATATTTATAAGCATTAAATTTTATATAACCCTGATATGTTGGTACATGATGTTGAAAGGAGAGTTGTTGATAAAACAGGGATGTGCGCTAAAACCGTTTTTAATGTTATGAAGGAGTATAGGCAGATTCATACATTTTCTGAACCAAAAAGAAAGCTACGTTATAAAACAATTAGTGGCTCTGTGGATGATTTTGATAAAAATGCAATAAGGCGAAAAGTACATCAATTCTTCTTTAGAAATTAAATTCCAGCAATTGATAAGGTTTTATAAGAAGTCAACGATGATCCATATTTGTCTACTTTTAAGCGAGCTACATTTTACAAGCTTTTCAAAACCCTTAATTTTAAATTTAAAACTCGAGGAAAAAATAGTTTTCTTTTAGACAAAAATTAAATTGTTTCGTCCTACGCCACAAAAAATAAAACGGTACAGAGAAGAAAAGCAAAAAATATATTATCTTAATGAGACTTGGATTAACGCAGGCCACACCAAATCAAAAGTATGTTTCGATATGTCGGTTTTTTCATCAAGACAAGCCTTTTTGGATGAACTTTAACTGGTTTTAAAAACCCATCAGGTATGTGCGTAAAAACAGCTCATTATATGCCATATTGGAAGTGAAGAAGGCTTTGTCTCTAATGCACTTTATGTATTTGAGTTGAAAAATCCGGTGACTACCATGAAGAAATGTGTGGAGAATCGTTCAAAGAGTGGTTTTCAAACACTCTACCAAAATTAGAAGATAACTGCATTATTATTCGAGAAAGCTGGAAAAAATATCTACGACGTCTAAAAAATGTGATATTTAAAAATGGCTATAAGGGAAAAAAATTGAATTCGACTACCACATGCTTAAGATCCAACTTCTAAAACTTGGTAAGCAACATAAACATTGTGTATCATTGTGAACTTAACCCTATTGAATTAATCTAGGTTGACGTTAAACAATACGTAGCAGATAAAAACTCAACATTTAAATCTGGAGACATTAAAATTCTTTTTGAAGAAGTAATATTATCAATTTCTCCAGAAAAATGGAAAAAGTGTATCGACCATGTTCGCCAAAGAGTTGAAGTAAAAGTGTGCGAGTTGGATAATATTATAAAGGTTCAGGTAGAACCACTTGTAATTTTGATTAATGAAGATAGCCTTTCAAGTCTAACTAATTTATCCGATTCAGAATAGTGCTAAGTCAAGTAAGGAAGATTGCTATAATACAGGGTACAAGTTGTCTAATCTAAGTACTAGTAAAAAAAGAACAATAAAGAACAAAAGTTATCAAAAATACAAAAGGTTTCTTTTTAAGATGCACAATTTTAAATCAAATACCAAATTCAAATACCAAATACCTCTTATATTTAAAGTTTTTTAATGCTTTTAGTAGATATATATATATATATATAAGCTATTAAAGAATTTGCAATTATTTGGACACCCTGTACAATATTATTTTATAATATGATTGTTTTAATGCTCTGTATCACAGTAGACATATGTAATGAACTAAATATAATGCAACCATCTCTTTTAAAGTCAAATACATTTATTAATTTGTATTGCAGGTTAACGCAGTTTATGTCGCTCACCTATCTTCGTCCAGAAATGTCACTAAAGTCTGGGAGACCGTGTATGGCATTTTTTTATAGTTTTACTTTACAAAATATGTTTTTATCGTAATAAAAAAATAATTTCACAATTACACTCTTTTATTTTACATTTTTGCTAGACGGAAAAGTAAAATACGGCCCTGCTCAATTTTAGCGTCCACCTGCTTCTGTTTACATCAGGCGTAAATTATATTTGAATAGACTTTAGTCTTCATAATTTATACTAATCAATAATAACAACCTTGATTATTTTACATGAACGACTCCCCCTTAATCCAATAGTTAGTTACTAAATAATGTAACAAACAGTCCTAATTCCTTAACACAAAATTCATGTTTTGGTTTTGGTACAAGTTTTGTGCAAAAATCTGCTGCCATTTCAGCTGTGGACAGATAGTCTAAAATGATTTCATTAATGTCAATTTTTTCGCGAATAAAATGGTAACGAATGTCAATATATGTGGTTCTTCTGTGTAATACTGGATTCGTTGCAATTTTCTGCGCTGACTGGCTATCACAATAGATTTTTATTGGAGGACATGACCCCAACAATTCAGAAAAGAGGATTTTCAAGTATATGGCTTCCTTCGATGAGTCGCTCAAAGTGTGAAAATAAATCCTGTGAATGATATTCTGTCTCTAACATCACTGCCCCAGTCTGCATCAGCGTAGCCGATAATAATGTGCTCACTATCTCCTTTGTAAACTAAACCCAAGCTAGACGTTTTCTTTAAATACCTTAATACACGTTTCAATGCCTGCCAATGTTCTAAAGAATGACTGGTATTAACCTGGCTTAAATACAAACAGGCAAAAGAAATATCTGGCCGTGTCATAACACTTAAATACATTAAACATCCAAGAACTTGTTGGTATGATACATTGTCAATAGCAGTGTAGTCGTCTTGAAATCTTACATTACATTTCTTCATGTTAAATTTTCTTAACAAGTTTAAAATGTATGTTTCCTGATTCAAGGTAATCTTTTTGTGATGTTGCCTAATTTTAAATCCAAGGCAGTTGGGAGTTTTACCTAAATCCTTAATTTTTAAATTCATGGAAAGCTCTTATTTCAGTTTGGCTACTTTCTTGTGGTCATTATAAATTAGGAAACAATCGTCAACATAATCATGCTGGACATGATAATTTTAAAATATATACAACTTTCATGAATTGATCTGTTAAAACCCAATGTTAACAGTACTTCATTAATTCTTTTATTCCACGATCGAGCAGACTGCTTCAATCCAAAGAGTGCTTTGTGAAGAAGGCATACTTTCTGTTCCTTCCTCTTAACAAGAACCGTTCTGGCTGATACATAAAAATTTCTTTTTCCAGGTCCCCATTAAGAAAAGCAGTCACTACATCTACATGCTTCAGTTCAAGAGTATATTTAGCAGCCAAAGCAAAAAGTAGACGAATCGAAGAATGACGAATAACGGGAGAAAAGTCTCAAAATAATCGATTCTATACTTTTGCGTAAAACCTTTAGCAGCAAGCCTTGCTTTGAATCTGGTTATTTCTCTATTTGGATCACGCTTCAATTTAAAAATCAATTTGAATATTATATTATTTTTATTATTCGGTTTATTTACCAGCTTCCAGGTGTGATTCTCTATAAGCAAGTTAAACTCACTTTTCATAGCGGCCTTCCACTCACTACTGTATTCTATAGATATAGCTTTATTGCCAGTTTCATGTTCCTCCAGTTTTTCAACTTCACATATAGTTTGGTAAAGTATAAAGTCTGTATACGTTTTAGAAACACGGGTTTGTTGTTGTAAAGCATACTCTTCTTCCACAGCTTTTGGAAATTGGATTGCTTCCAAATCTTTCTTCGGGCGTAACACCAGGTAGAACTTTGGTAGGCGACCTATTAATTAAATAAACGGATGTATTAACAGCTTCTGCCCAAAAACGATGATCGCATGAAGCTTCTTGCATCATAGTTCTTGCTTTTTCCATTATGGTTCCATTGATTCCCTCTGCTACGCCATTCTGTTGTGGAGTATATGGAAGAGAGAACTGATGCAATATTCCTGATGTTTTAATCAAATCTCGGAAACTTTTATTAGTGAATTATGTACCATTGTTTCTCTGTAGAAAAATAAATTTGTTCCAGTAGAAGTCCCCAAAGAATTGTTAGATTCTTAACTTTTATAAATTATACAACTTGACAATGTCAATATATTTATTTTTATTGATGGTACTCGATGAATATCCTGGCTCTAACTTTTTCTTTGCACAATTTTGTTTTGTGTGACCTAACGAACGGCAGTTCCAACACCAAGGCTTTCTGCTTTTTCTTTTGACCACAATGCTTGGTTAGGATTACATCGATAAGTATTCCATTTAGTATCTTGGAGTAATTTCGACTTAATAAAATCACTAGTTATTATTACGCCAGCGTGTTTAATTGATATTAACATGGGTTCGTAACTCTTTGGCAAACCTTGCAACATCATGGCACCAAGCAACTCATCATCAACGGGTTTATTTACTGCACTCAATTTTTGGGAGAGATTCATAAATTCGTTAAGGTAATCTTCGATTTTTTGAAAATTCTCGAGCCCTATTGCACATAAAGATCGAAGCAAAGTAATTCTTCTATTCAATCCTTTATCTTTATAGGCAGCTTTTAAATTAGTCCAAGCATCCTTCGCAGTAATTGAATTTCTAAGATGAGAATAACTATTGGGCTGAACCATTAAACATATTTTTGTTAAAGCCTTTTGATCATTTCGTGCTCTATTTTCAGCACTAAACTAAAGGTCTTCATGCTTTAACAACATTGACATTGCAGAAGACCAATCTGAATAGTTTTCACCACCTCGTAGTTTCTCGAAATAAGGTAGAGAAGCTGACGAACTCTTGGAAGAAATCTCATTTGGCATGCTTTACAAAATGTCCAAGAAAAATAATTTAATAAGTTAAATGGGATCCTGGGCCTCTAACCTGTAGGAAAATAGATTTGTATTAGTAGAAGATCCCAAAGAATTATTAGATTCTTAACTTTTTTAAATTATACAACTTCACAATGTCAATATATTTATTTTTACTAATCAATAATAAAAATCTTGATTATTTTACATAAACAATAAAGATCATAAGTAAATAAACTAGCTAGTGGATTAGGTGGTTGGATAACTTCCAACATATTCATATCTACACCGACGATTCTAAAACAAAACAAGGCTCAGGATGTGGAATATACTCCATGCTCATCTATACGGATAGCAGACCACGAATTTAGTTAGTACTAAAATGTCACGAAGCTTTTTCCAAAGTATCCATCAACAGTGTGGTCACTTTAAGATGAATCAGAGGTCATGCCACATCTTGCTGATTCACTAGCCAAGAAAGCAGCCAACCAAATACTTTTTGGATCTGACTTTTCTATTGGCCTGACAAAATCGAAAGTAACAGACCTAATTAAAAAACGTTCCCTTGTGAAACTTAAGAAAAGATGGGATGAAACAAGAAACTGCATAGTTGCCAGGGAGCTCTTAAGTTATTCTGACAACATAAATAGCAATTAAATACTTGAATATAACTAGACAGAATCTGCGCCTAGTCACAGGCATTCTGACTGGTCATTTCCAAGTACGTAAGCATCTCCATATCATGGGGCTGTCAGAATCTGCACTTTGCAGAGGGTGCGAACAAGAAGATAAGACCATCCAGCATATCCTTTACGATTGCTCGACGCCCTTATTTATTAAAAGATTTGTGTTTGGCGAGTATCAGCTAACACCGGCCAATATAAGAGAAGCACCGCTTAGCGACGTTGTCAACTCACGAGCTAGAAGGTGCCTATCATCTTAGGAGGATGCATAATGGGCCGAAAAAGGCATAAGTGCCATGTGGTAAACCCACCCTCCAGACGTTACAAATACAGATATATATTTTAAATTGATCGAAATACGAACTAAAAATAATGTATACACAAAAGGTAAACAGAGGCCCCACTAAAACTAACTTACAGGAAAAAACAAAATTGTACAAAAATATATAAGCACGTCAGCTTCCATTGTTGACGAAGACAAGCCTTGGTTAAGCTTAAACCTCGGATCGTTTTAGATGCAATGTTCGTGGATTAATCACACGACTATCAAAGTAAGTAATTAGATCATACTGTCGAACTTGGGTCATATACATTTTTAAAAACAAACTAAAGAAAACAAAAATAAACTCTCTTCGCTGATGGAGTTTGAGGAATTACAATATTGGCAAAAAAATTAGAAGTTTAAATGCAACACCAAGCTCACAGACACTCTATCGACAAATAAATTAAAGAATGAGTCAGAAACTCGTAACTGGAAGCGCAAGAACTACCCCAAGCACTTTAGGATAGAACTATTGTTTCAAATAACATCATGAACACTACCACATTAATCAAACATTCATACAAAAATAAACAAAATAGCAAAAATCTGTGTGCCACCATGACAGGCCCCGAAGAAAACCTATCCACAACCGTAAGCTGGAAACCAGAGAACCACCTTAGGCACTCTAAAGAAACCTTTTTTCTCAAATTACACAAATACTAGGTATGTACCACAATATTATTTCAACATAATAGGACAAAGAAAGATACAACCAAAATATACAAAGTGTGTCCAAAAACAAAGTCAATTGCCAAAATCAGTTACCAAAAAATATTAGTACGAAATCCGGTCGTAACAACTTACTTGTGCGAGTATGCATTTTCTGAAATGAAGATAATTAAGTCAAAATATCGCAATCGACTAACTAATGAACATATATGTCATCATGCACTCGTTGATTACGTACCATCTCATGAAAAGTATGCTGAGGACATGTAGTACCACTCTTCAATCAATCAATCAACACGTAATGAAGCAAATTTCAAAATTTCTTGCACAGTTGAATAGAGAATAAAACCCCCTTTCAAATGAGCTATCACTCACCACCCTATGCCATTTAAATTTTTCGAAAGAGTTGCTACCCTCCAGTAAGGGATGAAATTAAGGGTAAACTAATTATACAAAAATGTACATTGTAGAAATCAAAAATCTACCTGTCTCGGCGATTTTCCTAACAAGACCCCAGTAACGAGTTAGTTAGGGGGGGGTAAGACTTATGATGCTCACTGTATATTTATAGAGGTACTTTTTAAATAACTTTCAATACATTCGAAATCTGTGGTTTTATTAAACTCAATGTAACAAATAATAATAGGTATTCTCAAAAATATTTAAAAATAAAATCGAGATGGGACTCTTGTATAATTTATGGTTAGTGCACTGCTGTATGTCCCTGGGTTTTCTACATTAGAATAATACTGCTTCTCCACTCTAGCAGTATTTTTTGCATCTCACAAGATTATATTTATTAAAAAACCAAGGAATTATTTTGGGCCTATTGCTGTGCCCTTTTCCAACATTCCCACAGTTTTTTTTTTACTTTCTGCTGATTGGATCTCCGATAGTGACAACTCCATTTGTTGTTCCACTAGTTTTTTATCAAATTTTTAAAATAACTTCTATATATTTATCTTTTGCAACGACTTTGCTTACCTGCTTCATAATCTCTTCCCTATGCCCCAATTTTACTAACAGATGACATCTTATACTCGCTCTATTAAATCAAATTATTATTATAGTTTATTTGAAAATGCTCTTGGTAGCACAGTTTTTATGGCAAAGGTCCATATTTTTATATAATTTTGCTATTATTCATTTTCAAATAAACTATAGGAATAGGAGTAATCTATTAGTTTTTCTAAAATACCTTGTTACCGATGTAAGTATATCTTTCCCTAGTTAAAAAATTCGAGTTTTTAGTTTCATAATATAATATAAATAAATGACCGGTTAACAATCACATTCTTTTAAATAGTACATTTGACATTGAAGTAGGTATTTTCTCCATATTGCCAAACAGGAACAGATGGTTTACTTGTAATTTGAATTATATTATATAAATCTCACTGAATTTCTCTATAATTCTCATAGCAATATGTACACAAAACACTTATCCAATAATATATATAACCATGTAAAAATAACATTTCAAGAACGAGAAAATTTATAAAACCGGTCCTGTCTGAACAGATCTAGGAAAATCAAATAGGTTTGTCAAAGTTTTGTTCTTAATTTGAAATTAGAAATTGTGCGTCTCACTCACTTATAACTAATAACAAAGTGCAGATTATCGGTGTTCACGTATTACAGAACACACAAACTAAAAATCAGTGTAGCCAAAACATAAATTTACCTAACATGGCGACAAGCTTGAATGGGGTAATTTTTTTGTATTGACAGCATACGCCAAGCGGTATCTAGACTTTCTGAGGGCTATGTATCTAACTTACTAAATAGAAATTTCAAACTTGCATTTGGCATTTAAATTCAATGGTCACTTTGACGGGAAAGTATATTTAGAAAAATTAGCTATGTTAAACATTAAAATAGATATTTACTAAAAAACCGTTGAATTTAGGTATAGGGAAATCTTATATGGAATGAAAGATAATTTAAATGTCTATCAGTTTAATTTACTGTTACGTTTCTTTTGCTGCATAAAATAATAACAGTTATAAGTGCCTAGCTCAGCTCAGTATATGGGGTGGTTCATATACAAATTTAAAGAAAATAATTATTTAACCCGGCGCCAAGTAATTTGAGCGGCGATGGAAAATTTAAAGACAATACTAAATTACTAAACTTACTCTCTTTAGTGAGACTTCTTGTGTAAGGGTAAAAATAAATAAATAAATAAACAAGAGTAGCTGATTTTGGGAATCAAGACAAACTTAAACCCCAAAAATAACTCTATCCCAAAACCAGTTACACAGTTAATAATGTAGAATAACTAAACTTAAATACTATTTATAGAAAAGAAATAATAATAAAATGATTCCCACAGCGAGGTACTTATTTTAAAAGGTTCCAATTCTCTCTCAGCCAAATCCACAATAAAAAGGCTCTTGGTATTTTGTTTCAATCACAAAATTCTGTTTTACAGTTCAATTGTTCTACCAGCAGTTGGAAACAATAATTTATCGTTCTTGAAATCAGAACCGGTACCCAAATAAACGTCTAAAAAAAAATAGGAAAACCTTTATTTAGCATTAAAGAAACTTTCTATTTATTATTAGTAAATTTAGATAATTTTAAATTAATGGGTAACGCAAATTTTACTTTGTAATAATTGAGTACTAACCTCCTACACAGTTATTCCAAAAATAATTCCTTATTGTAGAGACCTTTTCATCAAATTGTTCAAAAAAAGCTATCAAAGAAATCCGTCAATCGACGTAAATAGTACAAATGCACAAAATAAATAATTTCAATCAGAAACACCTGTACTAATTTAATATTTGAGAAATTAAATCCGCCTACAGCGATTATTGGAAAATTTTCTCAAAATATATATCACTGTTATTAACCAGAGCTTTGAAATCAAAATCCCATCGATTTATCTAGAAATTTGCGTTAGACCCACGAGAATTTAATTTCGTGAGCTAAACAAAAAAACACCGCTGGCTTTTTACCGATACTGTCGTATGGTACGAGGTACTTAAAATTGTTGAATACAGTGTGAGTCAATATTGATAATTTATTTGGGATAATTTATTTTAAAATAATAAAACCATAATAATACTTTGGTAGAACCATTGAATGTAAACGTTATTTACGTTTCGTTATTAAATACAGGGTGTGCCATTTGAAATAGGAAAATTATTCAACTCCATATGTAAGTCGAATTCAGTTAGACTAAATGAGCACCCGCCATGATGTAATGGAAAAAATTTGCATTTTATTTGATAGTCTAATATCTTGGCTACGCATATAGCAGGTGACTGTTGATGTATTTTTAATAACCACGACATACTAGGTTATATTGTTGAAGCTTACAAATTAAGAATCCTTTAAATGTTTCAAAAACGAAATGAGATACGTATAGGAAACATAACAGAAAATTACCTTTGGTTTTCCGGGGAATCAAAAGACACCATCAAATATAGGGTGTTCCCTTTAAAAAACATAACTTTGATATAAATTTCTATTAATGGCCCTGTATATCCCTATTAAAAAAAAAATCCCATTTTAAGTCGTTTTCCCTACAGAGACCGACGCGTATAGAATGCGCCACCCTGTATATTGCGGAAAACTGTTGTTTCTACTAATTCTACATACGTGGATTTATTGCCATGAAATTTTGCAACGTCCCTTTATACTTATGCCTGCGCCACGATACACCCTACTTACCTATCTACCTACCTAGATGACACATACTTGCTGCCTCTTAGAGTCGATCTATCAGAGTCTAATATTGAGGTTGATCGCAAACACTTTGAGTTTGATCACGCCTGATGCAGATGAATACGTTAAAGCACCGATTAAGCTTTGATAGCTTACGTCAGGTTTTCCACCATTCTGGTTTTTACCCTTGAGTTTTAGTTTAGTTTCTATAAGTAGGTGTACGAGTTACTTTACCATCTTGCATGCGAAATTTCTCAAGTAGATCTGAGTTATATATTCTCTGGTGCAACCTAATCTTCCCCTTGCTTGGTATTTTTTATGCTCAAGAATACTTCATTTTAAAACTAGAAGTAAACTGTTTCTTGAGTCGTTTTTCTTCTTTTAAATTGTTATAAAAATTATGAAATCATTAACATAGATGAGTTCCACGGTATGTCCGCTTCCCAATGAATCGCCTTACATAAATTAGTAGGAAAACGCAGTTTTATCTTAAAGCGCCATCAGATGTTATTTTCTTGCAATCTATAAAGAACCGACCAGATTTTATCATTTATTATAACACTTTTAATTCCTTTTGTGCTATAAAAGCTATTAAACTAGGTCGAAACTTTAGTTTCAGAACCAAAAAATTTATATTTCCCTGTCCAGTTCCTATTATGTTTCGGCGGCATAAAAATAATTCTATAAATTATCTAGTCGTTTCAAGGCAAGTTCGCATTGTCTTGCCCTTCACTTCGCCACCGTTAATAAGTTAAAATGGGAAGCGGCGGTGGGTGGCGGCAGTCCCATAACCGGCGAGCAATAACAAAAGAGGAGCTGAAACAAAGCAAACCAGATTTGTGATACGGCGGCGGCGGATTCCCAAATACCCGAAACCGAATTGTACGTCCTGTGGATGTGGCCCCATTCCGAGGATTTATTGTGATAGCCTCTCCGCCAAAGCCACAATCGGATTTGGTTCGGCACCGCGCGCCGCGCGAATCCGGTAGAGACTAAGCCCTTTTAGACCAGGGCCGAATCGCTCTTCAACAACTTATACCCACACAAATAGAAATATTTTATATCTTGATATGGAAATTTATGACTCAATTAATTTGCATTTGTGAAATTTCCAATAAATAAAAAAAAAGTGTTTCAATTAAATTTGATATGTGCTATCTTCTTAACTCTCTTACTTCTATTAGAGTTACAGCTGCTCTGTTTGTTTATTTTTTGTTTACCTTGTTGACTTACTCTTCTCCTGCTATTTCCTGGTCTGAAGTTTGTTGCATATTCTATATTTTAGATTGAAATCAATTTAAATCATCTTATTCTAATCTTACGTACGTACTAAAAGTTTTGGCACTAAATATTTATAGGTTCTCTTTTTTTTTATTTTTAAAAAATCAACCTATAAACTAGGTACAACTCAGTACTTAACTACCTATACTATAAAATAATGTGAAGTTGCCCATACTGCTGCACCAGATGCAAATTTCTTTGGATGTCCCTCATAAGTTCCTGGATGGAATTCAAATAAATTTCTCTCAAGGAACAGAAGGTATGTTATATTGTCGAAGCCAGTTTTGGGTAACTGATAAGTAATAATACGATGCCAGTTCTAGCCAAAACATGAAACCGTCATCAGCATGATGTTCGTGGACAAACTGAAGCAATTTGGACAAACACTAATCAAGATTCTCCCTTCACAATTTCCACAAAAGGTTGGGATATAAAGTGATAGAAATACCCCAAGTCCTCTGACAAAAGAGTATGGCATTTTTAGGTACAATTTGCATGTGTTTTCTTATTTCAGTTGCGCTTTATTGTTGCTTAACAGCGTAAACTTTATTAAGGTGCGTTTACACGAATACAAGAAGTCACTTTAAAAAAATTAAGATTACGTTTTACATTTTGTCAACAAATACTAGAACAATTTACTTTCGTACTTTATAAATAAATTTCTCAGCTGAACATTGGTTTTTGCGTTTGCAGAGTTTTTAAAGAAAATCTAAAACAGGTGCAAATTCGTAAAACAGTTTCTTTCTTAAAAAAATATATTATAACCAAAGGCACAGAAAATATTTATTGGATAACTCATATAATTTTTTTTATCAATATCATTTTCTTCACAACTGGACTCTGATTGAGGCTCATCACTATTTGCCGTTGTACCGAAATTACTAATAATTGGTTCTAGATCAGAAACATCTAAGTAATTGCTTTTATTTTTACCAATCGGAAACAATTATGTTATTAATGTGTCCTACATAATTGTCCCACTGAGTATCGGTAACATTATTAAAAGCTTCTGACCAAGTCTGAAGCACATTTTCCGGTGACCACTTTGTTGTTAAAATTTATTCGTCATAAAACCATTTGCACTATAACCACGCCATCTCTATCTCATACTAGCAGTCATATAGAGAAGTTTTTAATATTTTATGCCCATATTCCTCAACATATCTATCTAGGTGGAATTCTTTTTGTGATAGATTTTGACGAACAACTTCTCAAATCTGATATTTGATATGATTGATTGGATAATTAATGTTCTTTTCCTGCAAGCATTTTATCTTTTATTCAACTATAAAATGAAATTGGTTCCACGTACCGCGAAAGATAACTGGCATTATCGATTATAATTAAAAAAAGATGTTTCAGGATAGGTATAAATTTCGTCTTAAATCATTTTAAAAAAATTTCTGTGTTCATAATATTATGGCAATCCCCGCTTTTTGTTTAAATTTTAAATTTAGTCTGCATTTTTTAGAAACCCTTCTATATTGCCACCATGGACAATTATGTATCGAATTCCATCTCCTATTTTTTACTTGCAGTAGCCATCGTTACATCTTTCCAACTTCTTCTGTCACTTCCCTTTCTATATACCAACGTCCTATTCATAAATATAATGTGTGGTGATATGTGTATACTATATACCTACTCCTAGAGCTATACGGAAGGTTTGTCATTAATTTGTATGAAGTTGTCATAACTAGAAAATAAAGGAGTTTTATATTAAAGTTGTTATAATTAAACAATTACTTCATGGCGCAGTCATAAAGAAATATATATACTGTAAAGATCTACTAATGGACACAACTAAGGTAAACAGGCCCCCGAGAGAGGCCGCTGTAGTGACCAAACACACATGCAGCAGAAATCAGTCAAAGTGGGCCGTAAACACTTTTAAACCGTTTAAGTCTCCAAGTGTGGATGAAATATTTCCAGCCTGCTTCAGCGGGCACAGAAAGAATTACTATCACAAATAATTCAGCTATCCCAGAGCAGTCTGGAGCTGGGATATATATTAGAAGCATGGAGAAGGGTCAGAGTCACATTTATTCCAAAAGTAGGGAAAAAGGATACCACACATCCTAAATCCTTCCGACCAATCAACCTCACATCCTTTGTATTAAAAGCAATGGGAAAGGCTGTTGATAATTATATCAGAACGGAAATTCTGGAGAGGGTGCCAGTCCACCACAGCCAACACGCGTACCGAGCAGGAAGATCAACAGAAACTGCTCTGGTACAGTTGACTGACGTAATCGAGGATGTACTGACAAACAAAGAAACGGTCGTGTGTGCCTTCCTAGACATAGAAGGAGCTTTTGACAACACGCCACATGATTCTGTCAAAAGAACACTTGCATATAGAGGAGTAGGTAACATCACATCCAGATAGATGGCTCAGCTCTTATCTACGAGAACTGCAGGGACACAGACAGGGTAGGACACCATCTCCATTTGCACAACCAGAAGATGTCCACAAGGAGGAGTTCTATCCCCACTAATTTGGAGCCTAACCGTAGACGAACTTCTATGCAGATTGACTGACCTCGTCATACCCTGTCAAGGTTATGCCGACGACATAGTCATATTTGCTAGAGGCAAGTTTAGAAATATCCTGTGTAATATAGTCCAACGAGGACTAGAACATACCGAAAGATGATGCTGTGAAGTGGGACTTAGTATAAACCCTACAAAAACAACACTAGTAGCCTTTTTAGGGAAAAGAAAACTTTCAAAACAATTAAATTAGACGGGATAGATGTAGAATGGAAAAATGAAGTCAAATATCTAGGCCTAACCCTGGACAACAAACTTCTCTGAAACACACGAGAAGGAAGTAGTAAATAAGGCTACAGAAGCCCTAATGGTATGCAAAAACAGTGCTGGTAAACGATGAGGAGGTAACACAAACCTAATGCGATGGATGTATAATGCAATAGTGAGACCAATCATCACTTACGAGGCTATAACCTATAGTAACAGAACTAGTTTATCTATTACGAGAAAAGTACAAAGACTAGCCTGTGTTTGCATCACCGGTGCAATGAGAACCTGCCCTATAACCGCAATGAAGGTGATCTTAAACCTCACCCCTCTACATTTGATAGAATGACCAGGAACGGAGTAATCAGATGAAAGTCTACTTGTTTTAGGACTAAAGATGCCTGGGACATGCACCAGGATGAAATGCTAAAAAAGTGCAGTTTTGTGAAAAACTGCAAAACTACAGAGCTGGGCTACAAGAAAGAATAGAGCCAAGAATCCGTCGCGCTTGCCACCGAAAGACATGCTATTCAGTGGAATACGGACAGTTTCAAAACCATAGAAGGAACTTGAATAGGAATGTATGGGCCGAGAACCAAACACTCCGAAAGCTTGGAAAAATGCCCAAGCATCTTCCAGGCAAAAATTCACGCCATCGAGAAGTGTATCCAGTTTAACATCGAGAGAAATTATCATAGACACGAGACTATCATCATGTCCGATAGTCAAGCAGTCATCAAAGTGTTGAGCTCTTACGTAATCAGCTCAAAAATGGTCTGGAGATTCCTAGAACAATTGAATGAGCTGGGCGAGAAAAATAGAGTTACTCTCAGTTGGGTCCCGGGACATAACGGGGTACAGGGTAACGAGATTGTAGATAGTCTTGCAAGGAAAGGGGATTAAACACCTTTTGTAGGACCTGAGCCGTTCTGCGGTATCAGCAGTAACATAATATTGGGAGTGATTAAAAAAGAATTGGGCAGTAGAAAAACCGATAATTGGAACAATCTTTTGGGGCTGCGACAGGCTAAGATACTTTTGGGTGAATATAAGCAGAACAGATTGAAAGCCTGCATCTGCAAGAACAGGCTACGTATAGTAACAGAGATCCTTACCGGGCATTGCCGACTTAAAGGACACCATAGTAAACTGAGAGTAGTAGAGGATAGTGAGTGCAGATTCTGTGAGGAGGAGGACGAAACCTCTATTCACATTCTACCTGAATGTGTAGCACTCCAGAATCCAAGGGCACTGTACTTAGAAGGATATCAAATAGAAGAGGGAGATTTACCTAACTTGAAGTCACTCCAAATCCTACACTTCCTTGAGAAGATAAGGGTCGGTATAGGCATTGAGACATTTCCTTGGTGCATTAGCGACAGAAGAAGCACAATAGATCTTTTAGGTCGCAGTGTATTAACACCCCATTCCCAACATAACATCCATAAATATAGGCTTAAAGTTCTGTTAAAATTTTTCAAAAATGACATTATTTTAACTGAATTGATGCTTATTCCAATAAAAACTGTCTGTTGTTACTTCAAAAAAAAAGCTAAATTTTTGAATCCATGTATTAATTGACCGTGCAGAACATTTCACATCAGGCAATTATTCCGAAAATGGTTAATGTAACGATTTTATTGTTTCACGCCTTCGTATATCTTATAACATAACTTGCCTCAACTTACTTAATAGTAAAGAATTTACTTTAGTTTTACTTTGGCTTACTTTTTTTTTGCATTATTATCACATACTATGTATCAGAATTTATTGGGTAGCTAACTCTTTAGATAGTTTTCTGTGAAAGAATTTTAACAGCAAATTTCGCCTTATGTTTATACCTAACATAGTCAGAGCATTTCTTTATGTTGTCCACATAAAACCCATTGTTTTCTTTCATTTCCGAATTACTCAAAGCGAAATATTTTTCGTTATCTAAAATAGTGGTTTTTCTTTCGGCAAAGTGCACCTTCCTCAGTTGAAGGCAGTATTTTTGTATACGAAGTAGTTACTTTTGAGCGTATTTGGGGCACTAATGTCTCTTTCTATATCTTAGACCATTCCTCTACAATTCCAACTATAGCGTAGTGGATTATATCCGCAGTCACAAAATCCAATCACACACACACAAAACTATATCGGCCTCTCAGAAACATAGATAAATTAATAAATCAAGATGAATTTTTAAATGCACGCCACTGTCAACACGTTGTAGTTCCCAGCATACTATTAGCGCAATAGTATGAAAGCGATGTTGCCGGTTTCCGTAAACTTTCATGAGATGGGAGTTATTTCAAATTCATCTTATTTTAATATTTTATCAATCTACATGCGCACCATACCATCCATACAATGTCCATACTATTGCTGGGATTTTTAAAAGAAGGAGTTGACAACCTCGCAAAAAATGAAAAACCGTGATGGCGGAAGGCCAAATATGATAATGAAATGATGAAATAAAACTTATTTGATGAATTATGATGAAAGTCCTAAAGATCGGCAAGTTATTTTTAAGATAAACAGTTTGATTTGATGTAATTAGTAAGTATTAGCAATTTAATTTAATATTAAAGGTGTGTAGATTTATTTAAGGACTTTGTTTCATTGTTTTCTTAACCTTATATAATTTCATATTTCATGGATTTTCAATTCTGTTTTATTATTTGAAAAAAAAATGTCTGGCCCGGGTATAGTTAAGTATTCGCGAGAGTATTCATGTTCAGCTTCTAATTGTTTAAATAAGTATTATTCTAAAATTCAGAAAGTTGGATATTCAAATATTAAGCCTTTTTTTTTTCATTTTCCTTCCGATATTAAAATTTGCCAGAACTGGAGTCTTTTGGTAAGGTTTCCTCAAAACGTAAACTGCTAGTTGGACATTCTGTACCAATTTCATTAGATAATTGTGCATCCAGGTAAAATATACAACCTGAGAATTATATTTTATAATAAGTTGAGGCTGAAGCACAAATATAGCAGCATAAGAAAAACAAGAAATTAGTTGCAAACGTAAACTTAATAATTAGTGATGAACAATTTGAACGACCATCGAAACGAACAAAAACAATAAATAAATAAAAGTAGAGTCAGAAATTTAAGTCCTAAAGAGAAAAAGTTATATTTTATTAATATTTGATAAGAGAAATTGTTCAATAAGGCATACCTATGTTTACTTTTTGTTTTGTTTTTATAGGAAACACCCAACAAAATATGGTCCATTTTTCCAAGAATGGAGGAGACTACCTACTATTTATTTTACTTACACATGTTATTTGATATTGAGCTTATGTATGTATTACTGTATAATTAATAATTAAAATATATGTTGCAAATATTGTATTTTAATGTAAATTTTTTTTTTATATATTTTTGGGGTTTTATTACGAAAAAAACTAATATTTATGTTAAATACATTATTTTGATGTAAATATTAGTTTTTTTTTAGAGTAATGAATGCCAAAAAAATGTAAATAAATAATAAATTATATTTGAATGAACCGCAGTTCGCTTAAAGCTTTTTTTTTTTTTTTTTTTTTTTTTTTTAATTTGGTGTCATCGACATCGACTGCGAAGGTCATTAGCCTCGTGTTCTGTGTAGGCTTTGTTACTGTTTCCCAGCTCCACTTTAGCAACAGCACTGTTAATTAGAACCCAACAGTGAATGGTCGAGTGGGGAATCCTACCAAGGCATCAGAATTAATTTTAAATAATTAAATTAAATAAAAAAATTCCTGCCAACGGTGGGATTCGAACCTGGGACCCTTGGATCCACAGGCAGACTCTACCACTGAGCCATCCACCCCTGGCTTAAAGCTCTTCTTTTTCTTATTCAGCCTCTAACTGGCAAGTCAATCAGCCAGTGTAGTTCAAAAAAATCAGTTCCATACTAATTCGCAGCACTATTTGTTTTCAAAAATTAACACGGGATCCGACTATCTTCTTTATTAATTTATCTATGCTTACAAATGCTTTATTGATGAAGCAGTCTCCTCGTTGATATTACAACTATGTTTCCTGCTCTTCTCGCCAATCTTTCTGCTTTTTGTGCAGTAAACAGTTATGGTCTTTTACTTTTTAGGATATTTCAACATGGTATTCCCAACTCGCAGTCTGCTTTTGTTCGATAATTCCGCGTGAAATATTCTCAATGTGGGATATTCGAAATATTTTTGCTATGCGGATTTCTAAATTATACATTAAAAAAAAAATTTAAATAAATAACTCTCAACTGACAGTCAACAAGGTAAGCATTTTTTTAAAGGAACTGCATAATATTTTATTTTTGGTAAAATTAAAACAAATTAATGTTGTAACATACTAGGATATACGTAGTGTCATATCTGAGACATATATGACAAGTAAGCCTTATATTAAAATAAAGAATATAAAATATCCTAGACGATCAAGCCAAAAGTGGTAGTGGTAACAGGTAGAAGTAGGTAATCGGTTAATCATTTGAAAAATATCACTTACAACGGGTAGATAATCAACTTACAGTAGTAGGCATTAAGTTTAAATAGCAAAAATTAAACACTGGTGCAGTTTACTGTCCAGACAGGCACAATCTTAAGAAGGATGCATATCTAACCATTGGTCGACGTCCTGGAGAGACTTTAAAGCTAAACATTTTGACTGGGGATCCACATTAACTATGACTAAAGATAGTGAATTAAGAAAAGTTGTTTATCAATAGAGTTGCAGTTACCATTCTACGGGTAAACATACTTACTGGACCACAGATTTCAATATAATCCCTGACTTGCTAGATTCTTTTATTTTAACAAAAGTTGTTTCTAACTTTATTGAAGTTAAAAAGAATCGATTTAGACTCTAATCATTTAGCTGTAATTCGAAACACCAAAAGAATTAGTACAAGAGATTAAAACTAACCTTAACCCGAAGAAAGCATCATACTTCGATTAAATTGCTGGTGAAATCTTGAAGCAATTGTCTAAAAATGTAATGTAATGCTGACAAACATTATTGCAGCTTTTACCAATTAAAGCATGTTCAGAGGTAATAATCTTGCAAAAAGCAAGAAAAACCGCCAGACGACATTGTTATATGAGCCTATTTCTAAGCAAATGTCATAGAACAAGCCCTTGAAGGAAAACGTAGAAATTTTTTTCTTCAAGGGCAGTAATTTTAGGCATTGACTAAGCCATCGAAAAGGTGTGACAAAGCATTTTAGCTCGAAGTTGTGTTGTCTCCCGATGTAAAGCGGAGGGAGATTTCACGTCTCTCTCAATGGTAGTAGTCACAGCTTCTTCGGCAAGTATACATATATGCTTCCTCGTTACCTACTATTCCGATATGGGATGGAATCCATATAAACACAACGTCTTTACCATTTAGTTGAGCTGTACTGAGTTCCTCTTTTATTTTAACAATTAAAGGGTTGCTGTAATGCCTTTATAGAACTGAGTGAGTCACTGAAAATTATAAACTTTTGAGAGATTAAAGAATTGATGAAAACTACTGTTATCTGCAGAGAAAATCGAGGATTTAGGTGGAAGTTTATAGATAAGTCTGGTAGAAGGGGTTAACACCGCAGAATCAATGCCCTCGTTTAGTTTTGAGGCGTCCGTGAAGATTTGAGAATAGCCTTTGAATTGGTCTATTAAATCATGAAGAGCTGTTTTAAATAAATGGGATTTATAAAATGTGTGTCGAACTATGAAAGAGAGGTAAGACACTTTGGAGTTTTTAGTTGCCCTGATGGCGCGGATGTAAATTGAAATGCTAAGCATTCTGGGATTATATAGTTAATTTCTTGTTAGAACTTTATGATTCTTGCATATAGAAGTTTTGGCATTTTGGGATTGTCGAGAAATAGATTGAGATATTTTTGGGAGAAGCAACTTTGATTTGAAGGATTCGTAGGAGTGGATTTCATCTTGGCTGCGAAGGCAAGGCTTAGTTTTAGTCTTCTAGATTCCAAAGGCGGCTCATTGAGTTCAGCATATAAGCTTTTGACTGCGAATGGCTCCTGTTAATATTCGGAGAGCTGAATTATTTATGGTATTTAGAGACATCAGTAAAGATTTAGGTGCAGTCAGATACGCAATTGAGCCATAATCCATTTTGGACCGTATTAGTTTTCGATATAATGTCAGCATCGTGAGACTATCTGCACCCCAGTATTTGTTTGTTAGTGTTTTTAGACGATTTAGCCGTTTGTGACAGGTAGAAGAGAGGTTTTGAATGTGGATATTCCATGTTAACGAATTATCAATAGTCATTCCTAGAAACTTAATAGAGCTCTCAGCTTTCAGGTTATCATTATGTAGTTTTAGCTCTGGAAGATTAATAACTTTTCGTTTAGAAAATAATATGTGTCTTGTTTTAGTTGTAGAAAATATAACGGTTTAATTTTACGATATCCATAATTAATTTTAATAATTTATTTAAATTAATTAATTTGAGTACGCCACTGGTAAGAAACTTTAAAATACCAAAAATCGATATTTATTTAATCTAAGGAACTACCTTCCTAAGAATAGGCAACACTCATTTCACATACATTTCTAATTATGAAGGATTGACAGTTATTAACTTTAAACGTTTTGCAAAGGCAATATCTGATTTCAAACTTTAAATTAATATTTTTTTAAAAGGTAAATAAAATACTCAAAATAATCTAATTTGCATATAATCAAATATTAGAGCCATGACATCTAACGACAGAAGTTGGAAGTAGTCACTGAATCGACGCATTAAAGATATTCTGCGAAGACACGAAGAAGAAAAAATTCTTTCTGTTTTAATATTATCAGTTACATTTACAAACTTTAAAATATGAAATAAATTCAGTGATATAAGTATGTGATTTTAAAACCTTCGACAGGAAGTAGTGATATTGAGTCACAGATTGAATGGTATCTTTCAAGCAAAATCCAGTATGTGTTAAAAATTAACACCGGCGTTTTTTTCTTTTTACATGGCCGTCCGCCATTTTATAAAATAAGAAGCTCCCTATCAAAGGGGTAAGTTATGAACAAATCAACATTTAATGGAACCTTTTCTTGATCAATAAACCTTTCAAAAGAATATCACTAGTGGAAAATGAACTAGGTTCTCATAGGATATTTAATTCCAGAGTTTCTGTGGGATATCAAGCCCGTCGTGCAAACGTGTTGGTGAATAAGCCGAGAACTTTAGGCAATTGGAAGCTCTTATAGCAGTTCAAAGGCTGAATTATTTACGAGATTTTCACATCGAGTTTGTCTCGGATCGTCTCCTAACAATGGATGTGGAGATTGGACCACCTCGTAGTTTCCAGCCATTGAAACGGAGGGAAATCTCTTCTCCAGGTGGCAATGATGTTTTTGATGTTTTTAATAAAACACTTTAAAAGAACCTTTAATTTGGTGAGATTATTTTTTTTTTTTTTTTTAAGGTGAAGGGGGAGAAAAAGTCCTTTATATCTCACAAGGAAAGTCAATGTTTAATTATTTAACAAAACATTGAGTGCGACCGGTTTCGAAGTGTCATCACTTCATCTTCAGGCTCGCCTAGTGGAAAGGAGAATATGTGGTGTAAGGTGTGTTAACACTTAGAGCAAACGATATATAAATTAGTAAAAAAGAGAAAACTCACCATACTCTCCATCCACTAGGGAATACTACAAAACAAGTTTCATCAAATGTGGGGTGAAATAAATTGTAAAATGAACAAAGTTTACAAGTAATAAAAAGTTAAAAATATTTGAAAAACAAATATTAGTCAATTGAAATAGTAAAATTTAAAATATTCAATACTATACAAAACATATCACATACATTAAACATATTAAAAGATAAGGCTTATTTTAAACAACCTTGTTTTTTTAAAAAACTAACATTTTTGAAAGGAGACCTGTCAAGTTAAGGCCTTTACAGGTGGTGGCAAGTATTAACAAAAAAATTCTTGGGTAAACCCATGACAGGGTATAGGTAATAAGATGTAAACTATGAGTGAAGAAATATTTATTATTTATTATATAAGATTTGGGCCGTGAACCAATCACCAAGTGTATGTGATGTTGTAGGAAGAAGAAAGAAGAAGAAATAACTGTGTTAACTGTTGTGAAGCAACTGAAGAATAAAAGAAGAAAAGAAGAAAATGACGGATGTGAAATCACACAATCTAACCTAATCTTTAAACGTGCTCGTTGGTTTCTTATGGGAAAAAAATTACTTACTGAAATGTACCCCTTGCAAGAAAATATGTAAATAAAAATAAAGGGGGAGGTTTAAAAGGAAGTTAGAAAGATAAATTTAGATTAGTGTTGAGAAAACAGGAGGAGTTTCTGACATTATCTGGGCATTTAAGCAACCAACAGGATTTAATTTTAAATTTCTCAATATCTCGAGGCTTTCGAAGCTATTAAGAGTAAATCTATGGTAGGAACTATGTAGGATTTCGAAACCTTCAGTTGAATCGAAGTCGTGATTTGAGTCCAGTAGGTGGTTGGCAAAATGTGAAAAACCTGTTGTATTTTGGTTAAGACAACGCAAATGTTCTTTTAACTGGATCTTGAAATTTCGAAATGTGCGTCCCACATAGAAAGAATGGCAAGATTTACAAGTTAATTTATAAATTCCAGATAAGTCAAAGGCATCTAATTTATCTTTATTATGAACAAATAACTTATGTAATAAGGAGGGGGTTTTGAAAGATACTTTAAAGTGGTATTTAAGTAAGCTTGCCACTTTATAGGATGCTTTTCCAATAAAGGTAAGAGAAATGTATTTCTTACTGGTGGTTAGTTCATGTACCATATTAGGATTGTTAATATAAACTAAGTTTTGTTGAATTTTATTTTGTTTATGTGTTAGCATTTTATCAATAATATCTAGTTCAAAGTTGTGATCTATAGCAATAGTTTTAATTATATTTAGTTCCTTATTAAAGTTTTCCGTAGACAGAGGAACGTTTAATAGCCTCTCTAAGTAGCAATTAAAGGCAGCCAATTTATGTGTTGCTGGATGGTTAGAGGTATTGTCTATAACTGTGCCTGTATGTGTTGGCTTTCTATAGATGTCAAAGTTGAACTTGTTATTATTGTGTGAGATTTTAAGATCTAAGAAGTTAATAGATTTGTTTATTTCAATTTCTAATGTGAATTTAATATTAGAATGTAAGTCATTAATATAAGTCAAGAAGTCATTTAATGAGTCTAAGTTACCTGACCACAAAATCAAAATATCATCAACATATCTATAATAGAATTTCACATTTGAGTGGAAAGGGTTGTTTTTAAGGATTTTTTCTTTTTCAAAATTGTGCATAAATATGTCTGCTAATATTGGGCTAAGTGGAGATCCCATAGAAAGTCCATTTGTTTGTGAAAAGATTTCATTGTTGAATGAAAAAAAAAATTTTTTCTTCTTTTCTTCTTTTATTCTTCAGTTGTTTCACAACATTTAACCCAGTCATTTCTTCTTCTTTCTTCTTCCTACACCATCACATACACTTGGTGATTGGTTCATGGCCCAAATCTTATATAATAAATAATAAATATTTCTTCACTCATAGTTTACATCTTATTACCTATACCCTGTCATGGGTTTACCCAAGAATTTTTTTGTTAATACTTGCCACCACCTATAGAGGCCTTAACTTGACAGGTGTCCTTTCAAAAATGTTAGTTTTTTGAAAAAACAAGGTTGTTTAAAATAAGCCTTATCTTTTAATCTGTTTAATGTATGTGATTTGTTTTGTATAGTCTTGAATATTTTAAATTTTACTATTTCAATTGACTAATATTTGTTTTTCAAATATTTTTAACTTTTTATTACTTGTAAACTTTGTTCATTTTACAATTTATTTCACCCCACATTTGATGAAACTTGTTTTGTAGTATTCCCTAGTGGATGGAGAGTATGGTGAGTTTTCTCTTTTTTACTAATTTATATATCGTTTGCTCTAAGTGTTAACACACCTTACACCACATATTCTCCTTTCCACTAGGCGAGCCTAAAGATGAAGTGATGACACTTCGAAACCGGTCGCACTCAATGTTTTGTTAAATAATTAAACATTGACTTTCCTTGTGAGATATAAAGGACTTTTTCTCCCCCTTCACCTTAAAATTACCTCAACTCACACATGGCTACCCCTCTTGTCAAAGATTATTTATTGGTAATTTAATACTTCTCCACTTGTGGGAAACATATTCTTTGATTTTTAAAGTTAAATATGAATATGATTAGAACAAGATCCACGTCTAGAATCTTGTTAATAATATTTTTTTTGATAAATAATGTTTTAGATTTTTTTAATTTGAATGCGTATGCCTGCTAGGTAAAAGCTAAGCATTTGTTTTTTTTTTTGGATATCTTAAAATAAATCTTTGGGAAATTATGGTTTATCATACAACATATGTCTATATGTATTTAGAGTTTAAACGTTAGTATTTTATACTAATTTCTATATTTGGTATCTGAAAAGTATACTCTTATTATTCTATATTTTATAATAAACCTGACAGTGAGCATATAATAGAGTTTTATTTATGGTTGGAGATTGTTAACGAAAGATAATACATTTCTCATAAATGGGTTTAATTATTACCACTGAAGAAACTAACTGCGTATCCACTACCTGGAGTAATTGTTCCTGACTTAGAGCTACTGAAGCATCAGTAATAGGTAGGTTTAATTACAGAAATATATTTGACATTTATTTATTTATTTATTTATTTATTTATTTATTTATTTATTTATTTATTTATTTATTTATTTATTTACCCAAACAGGCCTATAGGCCTAATTACATGGATAAGTTTATACAGATAAAGTTTACTAATTTATATAATCAGAAGAAAATAAAATATCCGAGTGAGCGGGTTTCAGAATTGCAAGGGATCAAATTCAAAACATAATTTAGGTGAAAATATTTATAAGACATTGAAATATTAAAGTGCGAAATTTATATAAAGATATATTCCAGTCAAGATCATGGAGATAATTTAAATTGTTCGCCATCCGAAGTATGTCCACAATGGGAGATCGAATAGTAGGTAAGAAGGGTATATAGAATATGTTAAAAGTTCGAGTAGTTCGTGTAGGAATACTGAATGGTAAAAGTGATAATAAATTGGGTGCATTTATTCGATTATTAATAATTTTATATAAAAATATCATTGATAGTAATTTTCGTCTACTTTCTAAAGATATTATTTTGAATTCGGTTCTTAAATCACTTGATCTTACGGTTTTGAAATCAGGCCGAGTGTGATATTTTTTATAATACAAATACCTTAAAAATTTATTCTGTATTTTTTCAATTCCTTGGAGAATAGTTGGATACTCACTCATCCATATGATTGAACCAAACTCTAATTTTGATCTTACTAATGTGTAATATAAACGTTTTTATGGTATTTATATCCGTAAAAAGTGTAGTTTGTCTTATTAAAAAGCCAAAAGCCCGATTTGCAGATTTCATCGTGTTTTCGATATGAATACCAAAGGATAATTTATTATTATATGTTACACCTAAATCTTTAATAACATTTTGTCGAGCCAGATCGCTATTATTCATTTCATATTTAAAAATAATAGGTTCTTTTTGTCTAGTTATACTAATAACACTACATTTTTTTACATTAAAGTTCAATTTTTTGTACTCCACTGATAAATACTATTAATATCTTTTTGAAGTAGAATGCAATCACGTACCGTTTGAATTTCTTTATATACTTTTAAATCATCAGCAAAGATCAGGCATTTTGAGTATTTTACTACAGTTGGTAGATCATTTATGAACAAAAGGAAGAGCAAGGGCCCCAAATTGGACCCTTGCGGAACACCTGAATTTGCTGTAAATTTTCCAGATGTATTACCATCATACCTTACTACAAAAAACCTGTTTTGTAAATAGCTTTTAAATAAGGACATACTTCTATTTGTAAGTCCAAACTGATAGATTTTTTCCAGTAACACATCATGGTCCACTCTGTCGAAAGCTTTACTGAAATCAGTGTTCCGTCATTTTTTCGAAATTCGCTTTTTTAAAATTTAAATTAAACTTTTTTTCATTATGGTCTACAACAAAACTATTATCTAATGTATCGGTTATTCCTATAATAATTTCCAGTGCGGGGTGGTATACATCCTCTTTAGTTATCGGATCATTATCTTTAATAACTCTGCAATCATTATTCTCACAAGACATAACTAGATCTAATGTATTTCCTCGGAAATTTGTTATATTATTAAATAATTTCATAGAATTAAAATTTAAAAAATCTCTTAAAGTTGAAACTTTTTCACTGCACTCAGTATACAGTTGATCTTTATTTATTTCTGGTAGATTTAAATCTCCAAGAATATATGTTCTTTCTTCACACGATATATTATTCTGCAAAAAATTCAAACAAGATTTTAAAACTATAGAAGAACTATTTGGAGGAATGTAAATACATGCTAATTCAAATTTAATATTATTTTTAATTCTAATCGTGACCATTAATCCTTCAAATAAATCCCCAATTCTAACCACTCTTACCACTTTATATTTCTTATTTACTCCTCCACCTCTTACCTTATTTAAATAATTTTATAATATATAATGGTAATTTTACCGCCACAAAAAGGAGAAACCTGTCTTTTCTGACCACGTCTCTAGGTGATGAATAAATTATTGAGTAAGTGAGAAGACATTATTTAAGTTTTTTCCTTGCAGAAAATGACCAAGTCGTCTGCGTATAAACGTGCTTTAAATGGTAATTTAATTCCTTGTAGAATATCGTTGATTGCTACAATGAAGAGAGTGAGGTTTATTACTGAACCTTGTGGGAGATCACTATCTAGTTTTATAATATTGGACATTTGACCGTTTGCTTTCACTCTGAAGGTTCGGTTTTGTAAAAAGTATTTAACGAATGATAGGCAATGACCTTTTATATCCCAACTATGCAATTTCTTTGTAATAAAATCATGCCAAGCGGTATCAAATGCACAAGTTATGTCGAAAAAGACGGCCAAACATTTGGTTTTTAGTATTATCTATTGTATATCTTTGATGTCTGAAACCACTTTGTTCCGGTATAATTAAATTCCGTTTTTCGAGAGTCCACATTAATTTTTTATTGATAATTTTTTCTAAGAATTTACACATAGCACTTGTGAGTGAAATTGGGCGGTAAGATTCTGGATCAGTTTTTGAACATTTTGATTTAGGAATAGGAATAATTATAGATTTACGCCATTTTTTTAGAAATTTTTGTTGTAGCCAGATTGCATTAAATAAATTAAGAAGATGTTCATGACCACTTGGTGAGAAAGCTGAATGGTATTTCATCTGGTCCAGGGGAGGCTTCTTCATACTCAGATGAAGAATTAGGTAGATTTAATGGGTCGTTATTATTTAAGTTCGTTGAGATGATATTTCGTTCTTCTGTCATTTTGTAGCACCTGAAGGATTGGCTGTAGTTGTTAATACTAGATTTGTTTTTGTATGTTTCTGCTAATTTTGCCACAATATCGTCATTTCCTGATATTGTTTTCCCATTTGTTACAAGTACTGATATGTTGAAACTGGTGTTTAGTCCAGATATTCTTCTAACTTTTTGCCATATTTCTGCCATTGGTGTTTCAGGGTTTAAGGTGGAAACATATTCATTTCAGGAGTTGCGTTTGGCATTTTTGACGATGTTTCTGGATTTAGCACGTAGCCTTGAAAATTCTGTTTTGTTTTCTGTAGTCTTATATCTTTTATATTTGTTTTTCTCGTGTATAATACACTATTTTTTATGTAACGATTTAATATTGAAAAAATATTCTAAAATATCTACCTTTACTTATGTTTATATATATCCGGGAAAAAAGTACTCACTTTTTTTCGGGTAAACACTTTTCCCGAGAAACGGGGAAAAAGTAATTTTAAAAAAAGTGACATTTGTATACCTGACAAGAGAGATAAAATATCAAACATCACAGAAAAAAAGAATTTTATATAAATAAAAAGTTCACTTTTAATTTATATAAAATTCTACTACTGTCATGAAATTATTCTTATTAAAATAAATAGAATGCTTCCGAAGCAACATGTAGCGATTTTAACATAATATATCTCAGACAAAGTTTTCAGAAGTAAGCACAAAGACGAATATTCTAATTTAAAAGAAATAATAGCTAGAGTGCCTCAAGGTAGTATTCTTAGGCCCATATTAAACTTACTCTACACTATTGATCAGGGTCAAGAAAATTAATATTTCTATTATTTTTTTTTTTTTTTTCATTTCAGGACTGATGATGACCCTACTTGGTCAAAACTAGTACTTAAAACTTTTTTTATGTAAATTTACTGTAACAAAAACTTATAGAATTTCTTTTTGTATTTAATACTTTTTTCACATTAAACCATGTTCTATCTTTTTCACTTAAATAATTAACAGTAAAGCTAAAACAACTTAATTAAACAAAGAATAAAAATGATTTTGGCTCCATGTGCAATTTAGATGTACTTTTTTAATCCTGCATCTCTTAATAATCAACTCATTAAGCTACTCGGATTTTGTGTACCACCATAATAATTTTTTATCCATATTCGACGTAAGATTGATGGCACAGTTTATTAAGCAGATGGGAAAAAAAGTTCTAAAAATCGTTGTTATATTTATATATAAAGTTTAACGCAAATTAAATTAGCCTGTCTGTCTGTCTATAAATTAAAAAAAAAAATGTCAAAATGATACATTTACACGGGCGTGCACAAAGATTATATTATCATCCTCATAAATTAAAAGGTCGTATCTACAAAACAGTCAAAAAACAATATTTTTACAAATATGGATTCCTATGATTCTATTCTATAATCTTACAACCTGAAAATGCGGTATCTGAACAATTAACTGGTAAATATTCTTAAAACACTTTGCTGTATCTGCAAAATCGTGTCAATTTATTAATTGCCAGTGCTTAATGAAAAAGCTGTAAGTGCTTTTTTGAAAAAACTATATAAGGTTACACAATTTGTTTCAGTCTTACATATTTTGACTTTTATTCTAATTACTATAGCACATTTTTTATTTAAATAAAAGAGAAAAAGTAAGGAATCCAAGCAATAAACTTTAAACCCCATTTTCTCAGATTTATGTTGTTTGTAGATACGGTCTTTTAATTGAGGAGGACAGTATTATTGTTGTTTTTTGCCATCTGATTTGTTTATAGACAGTTATTGCGTTTCGTGCAGTGTATATTTAAATTTTGTTTTTATATTCATTGTTGGATTTGTAGTTTACCAAAAGTTAAAACCAACACAAATTATGATTACGTCCCTAATACTCGCTTACCAAGTAGACTGTCTTCTTTCGTTGCTAGCTGCAAATATTTTCATACGGATTAAGAAATTCCAGCAACTTCGTAATAAACAATTTATTGGGAAAAACATTGCACAACAACTTTTAAATTTTACATATTTATACTACACTTTATTTACAAACACCTAGAGGCTTAACACTGCCTTAGGGTTAACAATACTTATTATTATTTTAGTATCTTTGCTCAGAGAACTTATGTATTCATAAAAGATTAACTGCCATCGAAGTTTTGTGTTGAGAGCCGTCTGTCTTCTCTCGAAGTCCAGAACGATCTGACTTTCTTACCTTTTAAAGAAAATATATGCATGTTTACGTGCCAGAAACTAGTTGGTCTTGAGTGGTTTCGCGCTGTTGCAACTCAGTGAACGCGATTAGGGTCACATAGAGCATTTGTTTACAGATGTCTATAACAAAACACCTGCGCACCGAGCACAGGGCCGTCTCTGAATATACTATGTTTTAAAATGTGTGTTAGAACAATCATCAAGCGCAATTATTGACAATCAGATTTCCCGCGCTTTTTAATAAGGCCAAAATTTACATATATTGTTGTTTTTTGCCATTTATTTTGTTTGTAGATAGTTATTGCGTTACGAGCAGTGTATATTAAAATTTAGTTTTTTTTTTTTTAGTTTGTGTAGGTATATTATAATGCATTTAAGACCACGATGGAAACATGCCATCGAATTATCTTGTTCAGCGGTCCAGAAACGTAAAAGGAGCTTTTGCACACTTGCAAAAAGAAAGAGGACATCGAACAAATACAAATACTACAGGAGTTTAAAGGACCAAGAATTTGAATGATACTAGCGCTAAATAAAAAAGCATTGGTATGAAAATCAGATTGTCGGGAGTTGTTGATTTAGAAATTTGTCAAGAATTTTTTGGTAAAAATTGATTTTGTATATATTTATTAAATGTTAAGTAGCTATAATTTGTTGAAAGGAATAATAAACAGATACAAATAAAATAAAAATGTGAAACACGGAAGATATTTAATTTTTTCTTGGAGATATAACTTGCCACGCTCCTAGTCTGCCCAGGACTGTAAGGGGTGGCAAAGATTACTATTTTCCCAAGCTAACTCTATTAAATTTATTATTCGGAGAGTGGGGTGGTTAATGAAAGTATTTTGTCCTGGGATCTGATTTAATATTTTTATCTTTTAGTTGATGCACAAAATTTACCATGGAGTTATTATCCCCTACAAATGTTTATTATGTTCTCTATACTGTTAATAATATAAAGGTGATTTACGTTCCCCCTTGTAGTACTATAAGGTGCACAGAAAAAGGTGAGTTTTAATTATTATCTTAAATCTTATCAACTATATATATATATTGTACTTTACTCTAGTGTACAGATGGTAATGAGAACTGCTACATTCAGGTACATTAAAATAAGAAAGGTAGTCCTTACTTGAGGGCTGAGGGATTTGAAGTCTTACTATCGACTGATAACTCAGGACTCGGTAATGGTTGGTGATGTCCCCAGAAGGTGCCAATGAATTATATGGGTGCTGCAGATAAATCGGTGGTAGATACCCAACCTTCAATATCTATCGGTCATATCTCTCGATTCAAATAATCTTGTCCAAATAAATATTCAATGAATAAATGAACGCATAAAACGTAAATAAGTACGTAAATAAGTACCTACTTAAATCAGTACTTAAAGGCCTAAAAGGAAACAACATTATTAATACTTGATTTTTAGGAAAGCATGGACAGGTTGAACTTACCACAGATGTGAGGGGCCTTTCTTTTACAAGCAATAAAATCCACAATATGTGATTCAACTTAAATGAAACATTACTTGTAAGAATTAAAATGAGGGTTGAAAATACTGGCTAAATAAATCCGAAAATTCGAAAACTTAAACCCAGGTGGTTCAGCAAGAAGCCATTTTATTCAAAAGGTCAGATATGAGAGTATAAAAAAAGATTTATAAAAAGTGGTCAGTGGTCAGTTCATGTCCAGATAAGATATTTAAATTATCCTGATTGTTGTACCTTAATGTAATTATTTTAATTAATTAGAAGTATTTGAAAAAGAAGAAAATTGACAACAAAATGACGTTGACATGATAGAAATAAACAAGTCATATATAAAATCATAATAAAGATTTTAAAGAAAATCTACCCTAAACTACCTAACTAAATAACTAAATTTCTCTAAATTATTTAAATAGGGTAAACATTTATAATTTAGTATTTTGTTGGAATAACATTCTACTCATCGTGAGGTATCTAATGTCGATTTATATTTTGTATTGTTTTTAGAAGTAAAACTACACTTAGTAAAATATATGCAGACGATGAAGGCGAGAAAAAAAGGTGTGATTAAATCTATTGGTAAGTTTTATGTTCCTAAATATCTTATTGATATTGGTATTTATATTTATTATTTTTAGGGTTTCGAAACACAGATGACTGAAAACTATTATTAATATTGTGATTTATCTTATTACGAATAAATTCATTTTTTCGAAGACATCTTTATCTTTTTAGGGTAAAATATTCCCAAGGTAAAATGTGCACGTAACAAACTTTTGAATGAGTAAAAATCTGATGTGTCCAACACATGACTTTCCTATCTAGTTATTATGGGCTTTTTCCGGTTATTTTGTACAACTTATTATAGCACCTCTATAAATGTTTAGAGGATATACTAAATATATACATTTTCCACATACATCTAACTCGAAACATTTTTCTATAGATATTCATTGAAAACGAAAATACTGAAAAATTTAAATTAATCACTTTTCCTTTAATTTTTCCTTTACGGTCCACTTAAAAAAATCATGTAAAAACAAATATTAAAAAGATCGATATCGCAAACAATTTTAAGTTTAACAATTTTTTTAAAAATCAAAATTTTCCACATTTTGTCAAATTTCTCGAACATGGACCATTTCAGGTAAATTTGACATAAAGTAAAAATTATAGATAATAATATTAGAAGTAATTTTTATTCAAACTATTTTCTTCTCCAAACATAAATAACACATATATTCCATAAAATATAAAAACGGCCTCCCACAAAGTACCCCCCCAGATGTTCTGACTTTTTCCAAAATGTAATCATTTCACGTCAAGCCGAAATAAAACTTAATTTTAAATTTAATGTTTTTTCCTTTATCCGTTTTTGAGTTTTCTTCGAAATTCAAAATTTACACATTTTCTCAAATATCTCGAATACGGTCCGGTTTAGAAAAATTATATATAATATGAAATAAAGAATTATATCACAAACAACTTTTATTTAAACAATTTTTATAAAAAATTATTTTTTTACATTTTGTCAAATTTCTCAAATACGGGCCATTTTAGAAAAATTTTGTAAAAAAAAAATATATACACAGACACACACAGACACACACAGATATACACAGACACACACAGACACACACAGACACACACAGACACACACACAGACACACACACAGACACACACAGACACACACAGACACACACAGACACACACAGACACACACAGACACACACACAGACACACACAGACACACACAGACACACACAGACACACACAGACACACACAGACACACACAGACACAAACAGACACACACAGACACACACAGACACACACAGACACACACAGACACACACAGACACACACAGACACACACAAACACACACAGACACACACAGACACACACAGACACACACAGACACACACAGACAGACACACACAGACACACACAGACAGATACACACAGACACACACAGACAGACACACACAGACAGACACAGACAGACAGACACACACAGACACACACACAGACACACACACAGACACACACACACACAGACACACACACACAGACACACACACAGACACACACAGACACACACAGACACACACAGACACACACACACACAGACACACACACAGACACACACAGACACACACAGACACATACAGACACACACAGACACACACAGACACACACAGACACACACAGTCACACACAGTCACACACATACACACACATACACACACAGACACACACAGACACACACAGACACACACAGACACACACAGACACACACAGACACACACAGACACACACAGACACACACAGACACATACAGACACACTCAGACACACACAGACACACACAGACACACACAGACACACACAGACACACACAGACACACACAGACACACACAGACACACACAGACACACACAGACACACACAGACACACACAGACACACACAGACACACACGGACACACACAGACACACACAGATACACACAGACACATACAGACACAGACAGACACATACAGACACAGACAGACACACACAGACACACACAAACACACACAGACACACACAGACACACACAGACACACACAGACACACACACAGACACACACAGACACACACAGACACACACAAAAACACACAGACACACACAGACACACACAGACACACACAGACACACACAGACACACACAGACACACACAGACACACACACACACACAGACACACACAGACACACACAGATACACACAGACACACACAGACACACACAGACACACACAGATACACACAGACACACACAGACACACACAGACACACACACACAGACACACACACAGACACACACAGACACACACACAGACACACACACAGACACACACAGACACACACACACAGACACACACAGACACACACAGACACACACAGACACACACAGACACACACAGACACACACAGACACACACAGACACACACAGACACACACAGACACACACAGACACACACAGACACACACAGACACACAGACACACACAGACACACACAGACACACACAGACACACACAGACACACACAGACACACACAGACACACACAGACACACACAGACACACACACAGACACACACACAGTCACACACAGACACACACAGTCACACACAGACACACACAGACACACACAGACACACACAGACACACACAGATACACACAGACACACACAGAAACACACAGACACACACAGACACACACACAGACACACACAGACACACAGAGACACACACAGACACACACAGACACACAGAGACACACACAGACACACAGACACACAAACACACATACACACACAGACACACACACATACAGACACACACAGACACACACAGACACACAGAGACACACACAGACACACACAGACACACAGAGACACACACAGACACACACAGACACACAGACACACAAACACACAAACACATATACACACAGACACGCAGACAGACATCATCCCGAAAATAGTCAAAACGGATTCAGGGGCCCCCAAAACGTAAAAATCCGTCGAAAATTGGAGGTCGAAAAAAATCATGATTCCCATACTTTCCTTATCTGTATACAGATAGGAAAGTAAAAAGAGAGGAACCACTGGGCCACAGGAGATAAGCAGCGGGCCGAGAATTAACTAAGTAAGCAGTAGGAGCACGGCATTTGTGTAGGGAGATTGAAACATTAAATAAGCATAAAGTGATTAGAAGAGTAAGCAAAGGAAGTGAGAAGAGTGAAGAAATTAAAGATTTTTTATTTGATATTAATTTTTTGTCATTTTTAGAACAAAATACCCCTTTTTAAGAGTCTTATGGAATTGAGAAAATAGAATGATATACAGAATGTTTCTGTACCAACTAGCGCCCAACGTGTGGCAAGGATTATAAAATATATCGATATTTTTGGAAAAGATGGAAAAGATGGAGAAGCAGAACAAAAACAAGAATAACAGGCTAGCAAAGAAACAGCAACGTTAAGATAGAAAATTTTCGAGAATAAAGAGAAGAATGAAAAAATAAAGTTGAAATATCTAGTACAAGTGCTCGTTGGAATGAAAGGAGATATAAACAAATTGTCAAGAAAATGCATAAAAACAGTTGGAAAATGGATAAAAAAAACTGGATAAATTAAAGGAAAACAGTAAATTCGCCAGACAAGAAATGATTGGTATAATTGGAAATTTAAAGTAAATAATTAAATTAAATAAAGGAGGCAAAGGAAGTTAAATTTAAAGAAGTAATTGTATAAGTGGAAGGGGTAAAAGTAGAATTGGAAGAAAAAGAAGGTAAAAAAGAAGACAGATTCAGATTATAGGAAAAGAAGTGAATTAAATTGGTTAAAGAAAAATTAAAAGGAAAGAATTTAAGAAGGAAGTAAGAAAGACAATAGATAAAAATAGGAAATAAGAATATAAAAGTGTAAAGATAAACCTAAAATTAGTGTTAAACAAATTATAAAAAATAAAAGTAGAGATTCGGATTAAAACAGTTAAAGATGAAAGGAAAATTAGAGTAATAAATAAGAAGAATAGTAATAGTATAGTAATATCAAAATAGTTGCAAACTGAGTATAGAAGGAAAATTATGTTAGATAGAGAAGAATGGGGAAAAGTAATTAAGAATTGGGAGTTGACAGAAAAGGAGAGGATTAAGATAAAGGCGAAAGAAAAGTAGTAGAATTTATTTGGAGGATAGAGAATTTGAATTTTAAAACCAGCTGAAAACACGATATTTGAAGAGATAAAATGAACAGATAGAAACATAAATAGATAGGTTAATATCAAATAAGAAAGTTATTTGAAAGTATTTAAAAGCTGGCAAATTAAGAAGACTATTTTTTGTTCGTGTACTAGATTTGTATAAAAACATATAAGAAGTAAATGAAATAGTTAGTAGTTGAAGTATTATAGGGTTAGAATTAATAGTTAATAAATAATAGTTTATGTGTTGAATGAATTGAAAATAGTTAAATAAATCAACAATTTAAATGGGGAAATATGACCAATCGAGCGAATTTGAATATTTTGGTAAAAATTTAAAATTTAGAAATTAATATATTTTAGGAATATACTGCGTGAACAATAAATCTGAGGGATTTGATGTGGAATTTCCTAACGTCATCAAAATTGTTGTGAAAATTGAATGATGCTGGTATGGTGAAGTTTATGAAAATCAAAATTGGAAGTAGAAATCAGAATTCCGGGAGTTATTTATTTGATGATTTGTTAATAATTTTAACAAAAATATCACAAGGATTTTAGATTTTGTTAGGAATTATTAAATGTCACATAGTTGTAATTTGTTGAAAGGAATAATAAACACTACAAAAATTTAAAAAAATGGTGAAACAGAAGAAATTTTATTGTTTTTTGAAATAGCAAAAAGAGTAGGAGCGCTATAATACAGAAGAAGACAAGCAGCGGACCGCGGAAACTAAGTAAGCAACAGGAGGAGAAATAAATACGGTATTTGATTAGAGATATTGAAACACCAGACAAGTTCAAGTAAACGGTGATCAGAGGAGTAAGCAGAGACAAACGGAGACTAGAAGTAAGCAGAAAAGAAAGAAGAGAAAAAATATTTTTAATTTGGTATTTATTTTGTGTAAATTTTTATAACCGAACCACCCCTTTTTTGTGGAAGATGGGAAAATAAATTACCAAAGTAAATATGAAACTTGCTTTCGCATATTGAACTCGGGGATAAAAAACCTTCACAGCTACTTCGCGAGATGAAAAATTTAGCAACGGAACGAATTAGCGAAAAAGTTTTATGTACGCTCTGGTTATAAAGACATCCTTCTCTTGTTCAAATGGTTTTATCTGCACGTGATGATGTTGACCTACAGAAAAAAAGCAGTAATCGCCGATAAAATTTTGGAGATAAATGAGATACGTCCTTTTCAAAATAGAGTTAATGCTATTTTCCGCTCTAGTCTCACTCTTTCTATATCGAATGATCATTGCTGCAGACTTAAAAACAAGGATTTAACACACGCATTAGTCAAACTTTAGTTAGACATTTCTCGTAGGATTTGATGGATGCCGTATTAGCAGAAATGTTATTTTTGTTGATATGACATCCATATTATAAAAATCCGGGTTTTCCTCACCTGGAATTAAGTTATTCGGATCAAATAATTAGAGAAGAGGAGCAATGTTACCCTGCAGTAGCTTGCGGCTGTTACGGAAGGTTTAAGAATGTTCAATAGGGTTCGAGAAGCTTTGAGAAGTTTCAAGGGAGCTTATATAAGTCGATGATCCTGACATCACGGGCCAGTTTGATAATTAACATTGCACGTTAATGTTCATAGCTGTATATTAATTGCAAAAGTTGAGTTGAAATGAATTGAGTTACCAAAAACCAGCGTAACAATATTATTGTTTTTTCTTCAGATAAAACTCTTTCAAATGAAATGAGCGACAATACTGTATTGTGGAAAATTAAACAACTTGAATTTCTTGGTGTTAATTGTCTGGGGGCAATTACCACACTACATTATTGCATTTGTATGCTTTATTAAAGCGAATCTAAGTTTATTCCATGATACTATTACTCGAGAAGATAAACCCACGCGCATGCGATCAGCCCATCTCTCTCGCACGCCTGACGTCAATGGGAGACTACCCGACTCAGGAACAGCCAGTTCTATACGGCGCAAAGCGGTTTTGCGTGTAATACTGATTATTTAATTTTGTTCTTTTGGTTTGTTGGGTATTAGAAGTAAACGTGCGTAAAGCTTTTTATATGTTATATTTAAAAACATTGTTTTAAACATTTACTATGGTATACTGTGCAGTGGTAGGTTGTTCAAACAATAACAACCAAAAACATACTGCTGCAAATTGAATCAATATTTCCAAATTTCTGTTGTTGTTTGACTTTTAAGACGATTTATTACTTGTTTATCAAAACATTTTTAAGTTTTAACCCTCTTTTTTTACATTTATCCGTAATTTTTATAAAAATATTAAATTGATTGTAAAATAAAAATGTCTATACTTTAAAAACTCTAAAATAGAATTTACTCAATTTTTTTTCAAATATTTTGTACTGTTCTGTATTTTTTTTTATTAAATCACTAAATGAATTTTAAAATTAAAATAATACGAGACTACTCGATTTTTTAAATATTTTAAATTTTTACCCCTCCCCTTTTTACTCTTTTTCTAATTACCCATTAAAATATTAAATGGATTATAAAATCAAAATGTCCATCGCCAAAAACCTATAAAACGACATATTACTCGATTTTTTACAAAAATTTTTTACCATTTTACCCCGAAATTTTACCCCCTTCCCCTTTACCAATTTTACTCAAAAATATTCCAATCCGACCCCTAATGGAATAACACCTATCTATAGCGCAATTACTTTAAAAGTTATGGTGAATACCGATGGACAAAAATTTTCTTTTTTGCTCATAATACTTTTTTACACGTTTTGGGATATTTTAAGATGATTAGGCAAGCCAAAAAATATCTAATTTAATAATATATTAATATTATAAAAATAATATATCAATATTATAATAAATAAACATAAAATATTGATTAAAACCGCTCTAGCTTAATGCTTTTCTATGCCCACGAGATGGATTGTTGTCAACGGGTGACGTCATGCGCTAACGCGGTCGAAATTGGATCGTCAAGTGGGCTTATCTTCTCGGGTAATAGTATCATGAGTTTATTCCCACAATCATGCACAAACTAAATTAGTATGGACAAATCTTAATTTATCTACTTATTTTTACCTCTAGTAATTTTGTATTATCCAAGATGAACGAAACTTTACCCATTTTTTTTTTAGATAGTTCGGAGAATAAACACCTCAGCTGCACTACTACCTCGAATTTTTAGAAGGAAGATTCTATTCTAAAGATAGGGGTTCTGAGATAGAAATATTAGAAACATTTTTTGAGAAAACTTTTATATAAGTTTAAAAACAATTAACTCACGTTTCTATAAACAAAATTTTGTTTTTTTTTTTTATTTCAGGAAAACTTTTATTCTCAGCAAAATACAACAATAATTAAATTAGGTTTCATTCTTTGTTTTACATAATTTCAACATAGTTAAATTGTTTAGTTACTCATAGTTACCTATAAAGAATCTTTATTTTTCAAACTAATGCTCTTTTAAAACTTCTTTAACCATCTTATATATTTTTGCCATATTAAAGTCATGATTTGTTGAACTCTACTAACAATATTAAATTTAGATAAGAGGTTTATATATAGATAGAGCTTTTATATGACTCATCAAACTGCAGGCTTCGGCAGAAATAAAATTGCAACAGTAGCGCGTCCTTGTTATGCTATAGGTAAAAAGAAAATAGGGAAGGTTTTTTCAGGTCGTAATTCTCTAAATTATGTTTATTTCTCCTTTTTATGTGGGTATTGTCGTTTTAACAGCATTTTACCCTAATGACTTGCACTTAGAGACGTTGCATCACTTGAGGCCATAAAATCGTTTAATAAAATATTGCCTACATTCCATAAAAAAAAGATCAGTGACAAATAGATACTTTTATAGCCTAATTCATAAAGCATCCTTAATTTACCAACAAGTAAATCCTTAAATCTAGAACGGTGTCGATATTCAATTATTGCATTATTTTGGTATCGATACGTAAATTTTACATACAGGTTGGTCGGGTAATAATGGGACACAAAGTAACTGCATTAAAATATTGCGATATAATACATAAGTTCAATTCTTGATATTTAAAAAGATACAGGGTGAGTTACCAAATAACTTAAACGGTGATTCCTATCTCAATTTTCTCTAAACTGGTTGATTTGCTATTAATCGTGAAACACAACATATGGTATATGCAGAATGGTTCTCAAACCTATTACAATAGAACAGTACGAAATTACTATGATAATAAATTTTCATAACATTGGATCGACCGAGGTAGATGCTTGGTCAGCACGTAGTCCAGAACATAACCTGTTACGGTTTAATTAATTTAGTGCAAAATAATAGGTAATCTCAGGTTCGATTTTAGGGCTCTTAGAAAAAGATAAACAATTGATAAAACAACAAACAGCGTATCGTATTAAAATAGTGTAATGAATTTGGGAATCTGTGTCGTGTATTTATACAAGTGCTACGTTGATAAATAAAAGTGATAAATAAAAGTGATAAATAAAAGTGATAAATAAAAGTGATAAATAAAAGTGATAAATATAAGTGATAAATAAAAGTGATAAATAAAAGTGATAAATAAAAGAGTGATAAATAAAAGTGATAAATAAAAGTGATAAATAAAAGTGATAAATAAAAGTGATAAATAAAAGTGATAAATAAAAGTGATAAATAAAAGTGATAAATAAAAGTGATAAATAAAAGTGATAAATAAAAGTGATAAATAAAAAAGTGATAAATAAAAGTGATTTGTTCTTAAGTGGATAGGTGATAGGAACCCTAAAGCGTTCAGACTAAGTGCGGGTATACCGCTCCCCAAAATGTATAACACAGATTGTTAAATAAGTGAAGTTAAATAAGTGAGGTTAAATAAATATTAATTTAATTAAAAACTAATTATTTCTATAACTTTCGAATAGATTGCCTATGGAACGCGTCCAGACACTTCCGGGAACGACTATAATATAAAACTGGAAAGGGTCTTGGGTTTGAGTATGGAAAACTTCAATCGAGCGAAAGTCGTTTTGTGATGGTACTAGTAGTCTTTTGGATATCTTGCGTCACTATATATTATCAATAGCAATAAATATCGATTAGATTGTACGAAAATTATTTACTGAATCCTTTATTCTTCGGTTACTTATTTCAACTAACATTGATACGTCGTCGAAATAAGTGTCGAATCAACACATTACAAAATATAATATAAAATACATTCCTTAACCTAATTATACCCAAGTTCAAGGAACTACAATAGCTACACAAATTATATACAGTATGATAAATATATATAAGTACTTATATTAATACATCTCCCAAGTAAAAAGAAAAAAACATATTTACAAATAAATTTTTTTTAACAATTATATAAATTAACTCTATTTTTGTGCACTTCAACACTTTTTTTTTCCAATTCTTACAGTAATTGGAGATTTGTCATCTATAACGTCAAAGGTCTTTACCTTATTGGTACCAATATTTTTTAACATAACCTTATCTCCTATTTTATATTTTACAAATTTTTGATTTAAATCATAGGTAGATATTCTTTGAGCTTTATAAATATTTAAATTTACTCTTGCATCGTTTCATGCTTGTTGCAATATATATTATAGCTTGAGAGGGTAATCATCAAATTAATAAATAGCTTCTATTTGGTCTATTAAAGTTGAGGGCATTTTAGCTAGCTTCCCAAAAATTAATTCATAAGGCGTGTACTTGATTTCAGTATGTACCGTCGTGTTATAAGCAAAACACCAGTAAGGTATCCATGTGCTCCATGCATTAGTGTATTTAGAAACTTGAATTCGCAAAAAATATGCTCCTAGATTTTTATGAGAATTTTCAAGAGCATCTGGTGTCTCATGGTGGTATGCTGTTGATTTAAGCTTTTTAATTTGTAAAAACTGACAAATTTCTTTTAAGATACATGCCAGAAATTCTGTACCTTGATCAGAAACAATTTCATTTGGAATACTATACCTTAAAATAAAGTTATTTACCACAGCCTGAGCCACGGTGTGCGCTTCTTTATTTTTTAATGGATATGCATCCACAAATTTTGTTAATTGGCACTGTAAAGTTAAAATATATTTGTGGTTTTCTGAATCTTGTGGGAGTGGACCAACTAAATCTAAGTAATATTTTTGAAAACCCGAGGAAGCTGTAGTGGTGATAGTCATTGGCTCTTTATTTGATATGGAATGTTTATAACGTTGACAATCGTCACATTGCTTCTATAATATTTTTGGGTGTGAAAAATTCTGTTGTATTTGTTTGACCTTCACTGTTTCGCTTTGAGCGATTATTACTTCTTCCCTTATCTCTTTTGAATTTGAATTTCCAGCCATCTTCTTAATAATTCTTTATTTAATTTTCTATAATATTTCCTTAGTTTATTTCTATAATTATTCTTCTTGCCATATATATTCTGTACCGGCAGAATCGCCATGTGATGGTACTAGTCTTTTGGATATCTTAGTTTGGTTGTATGATTTTCTAACCCGCTTCATACGAGCTTCGATTTAGTTTTAAAGTGTTGATACTTCCTGGATTTGAGTATGAAGAACTTCAATCGAACGGAAATCCTTTGGTTGTATGGTTGTCGAAATCGTTTAATACGAGCTTCTATTTGGTTTTAAAGCGTTGATGCTTCTTAGATTTGAGTATGAAGAACTTCAAGTCCTTTGATTGTACGTTTGTCGAATTCGCTTAATATGAGCTTTGATTTGGTTTTAAAACGTTGGTTCTTTTTCGATCCGAATGTGGATAACTTCAATCGAACACAAGACCTTGTGGTGAAATAGTTTGTCGAATTCATTTAATACTAGCTTTGATTTGGTTTTAAAGCGTTGATGTTACTTGAGTTTGAGTATGGAAAACTTCAATCGGGCGTAAATTCTTGGGTTGTTCAAAGCGTTTACTTCTTCTGTTTTTTTCTTGGATTTTGTCGAACTTGAGTCATTGAAGATGGCAGAGGGACTTTGTTTCTTGTTTTTCCTTATGCTTCTTCTATAGATTTTTCAAATTTTTAAAGTTTTGCTCGAAGGTCGATGTTTAGAATAATTCACAAGTAAATTTTTATAATTATTTCTTCCATAATATGTTGTTTATAAATATCTTTCCAGAGATAATTTTTGTAAGTTATAGTCTCACATGTTGTTAATTAATCTCTTTATTTTTCATTTACATTTAAATATATAACATCACAGATTAAACAATATAAAATAACAATTAGCAATATACAATTTTTAAATATACATTTGAAAAATATTATTCCAATTTCAATCTCCAGTTCAATGTTTTGAAAAACAACTTAACATTTTTTACTTTCCTATCTGTATACAGATATTCGCTCCGTACGCGACAGCAGCGCCAATTCGTTTTGATACTAATTAATTAATGACTATTTCTGCGTATACTGACAAATGCAACTTTTAATAGAATTCGTAATTAAAAAGTATATATGTTAGTTTTAATAAAAGTATATGGATTTGTAAAACAAGTAAAACATTAATTTATTATTATTATTATATATTTTTATCGCTTAAATTAAAGAAAAGTGAATATAATCGATAAAAATCAATAATAAAATATAGGCAGGCAACAGTACTTACTGGAAAATGTATGAGAAGTTGCCTAAGTCTAATAAGTTTTCATTGAAGAATTAGCCTATTCTGTCAAAATAAAAAATACCATTTAATAATAGCGTGCAGTTAAAATGTATAAAAAAAGGATCATTACTTATATTATCATTTTTGTTCGAAAGAAAACATAGAATGAATGATTAAAACTGATTTCCCTTAAGTTACAAAATTGCGTTCCAACCACATATAATAATCAAAGGCAGAAATCTTGAAATCTAGTCCTTGCTGAATGAACATTTAAGAATAAGGGGATATTAAAGAACATCGTACACGAAAAAAAAAATCTGATGTGTCCAACACATGACTTTCCTATCTAGTTATTATAGGCTTTTTCCGGTTATTTTGTACAACCTATTGCAGCATCTCTATAAATGTTTAGAGGATAAACTAAATATATACATTGTCCACATACATCTACCTCGAAACATTTTTCTATAGATATTCATGGAAAACGAAAATACTGAAAAATTTAAATTTCCTACAATTTTTTCATTACGGTCCATTTTAGAAAAATCATGTATAAACAAAAATTATAGAGATCGATATCGCAAACAACTTTTATTTCAAAAACTTTCATAAAATTCAGAATTTTGCACATTTTGTCAAATTTCTCGAATACGGACCATTTCAGGAAATTTTTACATAAAACAAAAATTAAAGATAATAATATTAGAAGTAACTTTTATTTGAACAATTTTTTTTTTCCAAACATTAATAACAGATATATTCCATAAAATATAAAAGTGGCCTCCCATAAAGTACCCCTCCAGATGTTCCGACTTTGTCCAAAATCTAATCATTTCACGTCAGGCCGAAATAAATCTTAAGTTTAAAATTTAATGTTTTTTTCTTTATCCGTTTTTGAGTTTTCTTCAAAATTCGAAATTTACACAGTTTCTCAAATATCTCGAATACGGTCCATTTTAAAAAAATTATGTATGGAATAAAAATTATAGAGAATTATATTACAAACAACTTTTATTTAAACAATTTTTATAAAAAATTATTTTTTTTACATTTTGTCAAATTTCTCGAATACGGACCATTTTAGGAAAATTTTGCATAGAACAAAAATTATAGATAATTATATTAAAAGTAACTTTTATTTGAAAAATTTTCTTCTCCAAATGTAAATAACAGATATATTCCATGAAATATAAAAATGACCACCTATAAAGTACCCCCCCAGATGTTCCGACTCTGCCCAAAATCTAATCAGCTCATTAGACGCTGGAACACACACACACACACACACACACACACACACACACACACACACACACACACACACACACACACACACACACACACACACACACACACACACACACACACACACACACACACACACACACACACACACACACACACACACACACACACACACGCACGCACGCACGCACGCACGCACTCACACACACACACACACACACACACAGAGACATCATCTCGAAAATAGTCAAAACGGATTCTGGGGACCTCAAAACGTAAAAATCCGTCGAAAACTCGAGGTCGAAAAAAATCATGATTCCTATACTTTCCTTATATCTGTATACAGATAGGAAAGTAAAAATTGTAGAACAAATTTCTACAATTGTAGATTTTTTCTCTACAATAAATAGTACATATAGGGACAGGGACAGGGACAATTTGTAGTAAAAATTTCCAAATATTTGTGGAGAATGTATTGTAGAGTTATTATCTACAATATTTAGTAAAAATATCCAAATGCATCATAAGAATTGTTCTACAAATTGTTTTAATTTTTGCTATTCATTGTATGAATTTATATTAAAAATGTATTACGTTTTATGAAAATAAATACGAAAATTTTACACAATAAATAGTTAAAATTCATACAAATTGTAGTAATTTTTAATAAAATTTGTAGTAGTATTCCATAATTATTATAATTATAACCTAGAAAAAAATGTTCCTTAATAAAATATTCAACTTATTGTTTTAATATAAAAGATACAAATTCCTAATTACATTATGTAATAAATAACAGTAATAATAGCGCCCTCAGTCTCAGTTGGCTTTTCTGCACCTGAAAAATATGAAATAAAAATTAATAACAATTGAACTGTTCATACCCTTAAAATGGGGATATTTATCACCTTTACACTGATTTGGATATTAAATGACCAAGTCAGATAACTAACAAAAATGAGAAAGTAGGTATGTCACAATTAAGACAAAAAAACATCATTGAACTTGGCACAAAATTCGATCGTTGGGCACAACATTCGATCGTTGGCCACAACTATTTTTTTAACTAATCTACTAAGGTTATTTAAATTAGTTATCTAAAGGTAAATTTTTCAGAAACAATAATAAATGTACTTACCACCAATAGAATTTATTATTAAAATTTTCTCAAACGCATCGGTGCTTATAATATAATAATGTGTATAATATAATAATAGGTACTCGTATATGTACCATGCTTTGTTATGTGAACATGGCGAACGGCTACTGCTGTCTGGCTTTATGATCGACGTCAGAAAACGTTGGCCAATAGCAGAATTCTGTTTTGTTCACATGACTTAGAATTTCTACAATATTATAGAATATTTTTGAACAAAATTTAATTTTTTTCATAAGAAGGGATGTAAACTATTACTATTTTTTGTAGAGAAAATTACTATTTTTTGTAGAGATAATTATTAATATTTGTACAAATTTTTACAGAAGTTAGTAGTAGTAATTACGATAATTGTAATAAATTTCTACTTCTACAAACAATATTAAAATATACTAAACATTGTGGACTTCTTTCCTATTGTTGTAGCATTTTATTCGACAATATGAAACTAAGCCGATGAAATCTCGTCGATTTCACGCATGACCTAATGTGGCATATTCCATGCCAATGAGCAGTACAAAATTTATTTTTACGCGTTGCTTTCGATCAGCTGATACTTGAAGTTCGTAAAAGCCACAATTCTTCAAAACAATACGTATTCATGACGTAATATCAATCGGAGTTATTTTACAGTATCATGGTTACTATGGTTCAAACTACAAAAAAGGCTTGGGAATTTGACATCCATAAGTTAAACGGTGATAGAACTGTGAGTTTTTAAAGACAATACATCTAAAAAATGCTTTGTATTTAAAATCAATTACTAATTATTTATTTTTGAAAGAATTATCAGGTAAAGACATTTTGATGATATGATAGAAACTTTAGGTATTTAGTGTTCCTCATAAGCCACCACTAACAATAAATAGACGTGTTAAAATATTATTATTTGAAAAATTATTAATTCAAAAAAATAAGATAAAAAGTTTGAATTGAAAAGGTAGCTGGTAGTAGCTAGAAGAAGAGTTGAGAGAAGGAAGTGGTAAGCAGATATAAAGACATTGAAAGATAAGTGAAGCTGAGACAGGGACACATGCACAGACGATAGAGCAAGAAGAAAATTAAGAGAAGATTGAAGAATTTAAAATTTATTTATTTTTTACTAAATTTCGAATAAAATATTTGTGACTGTTTTTAGAGTTAAACCAACCCTTTTAAGAGTCTTAAAAAAAATTGGAAAATTAATGAACATGATGCTTCTATATAAAAAGATTTGTTTATTCTTTTCTAACGAGTTCCATTTGTTTTAGTCCTTGGTCATTTTCTTCAGTTCTACTATTTCTATTTCTACTTTTTTATCATTATCGCTATGACTAAAAAATTTTTTTGCCCATTATATGAAATCTGCTTTTCATCTTCTGTTCCATTTTCCACTTTTAAAATAAAAATTTCATCTCGTGGCCGAGTCTGACCCTGTACTGGTTAGTTACCGCTTTTTATTCCGCGCCCTATATTCAAAAATTACTTTTATTCTCTGGTTTATGTCGCCCTTTTTCCGACACAAAGTCCCGTCTAGAAATTGGCCGATCGCTATGGAAAATGAAATAACTGCGGATAACTTCCTGCTCAATAAGGAGAAAGTGCTCCATCTAAGATATGAGTTTTTTCTTCACAATCTATACGAATGTGATAAATGCACAAATTGTATTGCTTAGTGTTGATATACGAGTATATGTTATGTGGTGTTTTTTAGACTAGTATAAGCTATTTCATTTTTCTGCGTAAAGCGCTACCCAGGCAGCCCACATTAGTATAATAATTGAATCGGTCATTTGAGAAACGACGTATTTTTTGGCCATTTTGTTTCTATACCAAAAATACAAATATTTAAAGGTAAACACATCACTTGTCCGATATACATTTGTACGAATACTAGAGAGAAGGAGGCGAATCGGCAATGGTCAAATTTCAAATGTTCGTCCTTCTTTTTATAAAGTTCGCCAAATTGACTGTAGTTGGCTGGTCTAACGTTAGTGCCGTTCATTTTATATTTAAGTCAATGTAAAATTGTATTTTTTTTTAATGCTTACCTTTTTAATCACACCTTGTATATATTATTTTCTGTAACTGTAGATTCGACTCTGCTCTCAGGGAATGGGTTCTATTTTAATATATATTAAATAAATTTTAATATTTTATGTTACCTGTATTGTGATTTGGAGTGAGGGTAGCCATATGTGAGTAGTAGGGATTAAGTATAAGGGGTTAAGAAAAGGTCCTTTATTTCTCACAAGTCATTTGTGAGAAATAAAGGACCTTTTCTTAACCCCTTATACTTAATGTATTGTGATTGTCTATAGCGCCTCCTTATATATCATTCAATTTAAAATATTGACATTAATACATGTTACAATAATATTTTATTAAAATAATGGAAATAGCCCTGTATATCAAACAGAGAACACAAATAAACTTTTCACAAACCAAATTACTAGGGTATATTGTTTTTTTTATATATATAAAACGAAAGAAAGGAAAACCTTGATCAACGTTTCTTAAAACAATCTAATTCTCTTCCCAAGAATAAAATTTACCATAAATCGATAGATGTATCTAACGCCACCTATTAGGCAATAATGAAATTAATACTTTGCTTGGGTAGAAAACTATAAACCTAAATTCTATTTTACATTCTTTAAACTAAACTCTTTAATCGATTCATAATGATTGCAGTGTTCATTACTACACAGAAAAGGTTTGTAACCTGTCTTGAATCTTTTGTAAACTGTCAAAGAACTATGTACGAGCTTTGTATAACGGTTGTGTTATTCAGTCCCAATTTTGTTCCTATTATTTTATCAGGTATGTATTTTGATTAAAATAGTTTTACACTTACACTTGTTGAGTGGAAATCGTCTATTTCACAACAATCTGTTTTCTTCGTAGAACATTCCAGTCCAAAAAAACACCGGACACTGCCTCAAATTCTCTACTGGATCACCATGAAATATGATATCAATCTCATATCTCTGATTTTCATGGGCATATATTTAATTGGTATGTATTTTCGCAAATAGGATGTTTTGACAATTAAAATGTATAATCAAATGACATTACCTTCATTTTGTAACACTTTTACCTTAAATAGAATGATATATGACGGGTTTAATTAGTTTTTAATTAATTTTTCTTTCAGGTATTTTAATTTTTCATCTCCATTCAAGATGTCTGTCGTCGAACTCCGTAATCAACAAATTTTTTTTGTATCCATGGAGACAAATTCCTATCCCCATAAATCAAGATATCAGAATCCATTCTGCGTCTTCACTGACATTAATTGTAACAAGATTTTACAAAAATCATATACAGGATGTTATAAAAGATACCATATAATAAGGTATGTTAATAATATTTTGGATTAATTGTTTTAATATGGCTTTTATTAAAAGGAAATATTATAAATATTCATTATCACTTCTTTTAATTTTAATTTGTAGAAGTTCTGTTCTAAAAAAAAATTTTCTTGAAGAATTGTATGTTTTTGACATGGCTTTAATTAAATAAAAACAGTACAATTTATTGTAGACTAGTCACAACCCGTATCCTACGGAATGTAGTTTATTTTGGTACATTTTACAATCATAGATCCTGACCTACAAACAACAATATTTACACATTAAATTTAATTTACTAAAAACGAAAATTTGATTTTTATATAGATTTAATGTTAGATGAAGAGTTACTACTGTTATTTTTTTGTTGGACCCCAATTTTGTCATTGTAAATGTTCTTTATAGGATCCTAAACTCTTATAACAGTTACAGCATACACATCATTTCTAAGACAGGTGAAGCACTTTCTAGAGATAATGCTGTTCTACACTTTTTAGACGATATTTCCAAATATTATAAGACTCTTTTCACTGATGGTAATAGTAGCAAAATAAAAAGGCAAAGGCTGAAATTGAAGGATTGGGCAATAACCTGTAAATTCCCAAATCTTCCTTCATGATTGTAATAAAAAAAAAAATAGCCACAAAATTGCACTTATTAAATTTCACCATTTAACAAACCTTTTTAAATTTGGTCGTACCTACCTTATTTGCATTTTATATTGTATATGTTTTATTTAGCAATAAAAAAGTTTATTTTTCGACTTTGGAGGCGAGTATTCGTCTTATTAGGAACAGATTCTTTTGGTGGAATTTTTTCTTGTGTTGGAATTTTAGTTGTTTTTCCTGTCGGCGATTGTGATGTTGGCGCACTGTTACTCAGATTGGGTGTGTTGTTCTGACTTACTAGATCTTCTACACTATATGGATTGTTATTTACATATAGAGTATTTCCCTTAATGTAGCAATCCTTATTTTCTTGTCTGGCAAGGATGAGGTGTTTTCTTAAGATTTTCGATTCTTCTCTCTGTTGTAATGTTTGATGGTTAGATATTGAGATATTTTTTCCTTTCTGTTTAGCGCAGTTGTTTAATATTTCCCTTTTTTCCAATAAGTACAAAAATTCTACTTTTAGAGGACTGTTTGTTTCTTTGCCAAGTTGATAAAAGTTATTTAATTCTAGTGGTTGTATTTTTACTTTAAGTAAATTTTCAAGGTCTAAACATACAGATTCAGCTGTCTGCTTTTTGTTAAGGTTTAAACCAAATAATATTATCGAATTTTGTTTATTTTCTCGTTTAAGATCTTCTACTTCTACTTTAAGGGTTTGATTTTCCCTCTCTAGTTTTCTTATTTTGTTTCTGTTGCTTCTAATAGTAATTTATTTTCGGTCCTGCTTTTTACAATTTCTTCATATATAATATTCAACGTCATCTCATGGTTTGACATTTCGTTATTTTTTTGTTTTAATTTAAATTTTCCAAAAATAAAAATCACTTTGGCAACGTCTAGTATTAATTTAAAATGATAAATTCTAATCAGTATCCATATGAAGATAATCTGTACTTTTTATATTTGACTGCTGAGCTTCCGATAAGAAATGTATTTGCAATTTATATTATTATGCGAATTTCTTTATAACTAAATTGGTTACTCACAGTTTGATTTCAACATTAGATGCGGAATCCTAGACAATTTATACACTTAAAATTTTAAAATTTTGTTGCACTTTTTACTATATACATAGCAAATTTTGCGGATCGCTTTTAAACGTGTCTACATTTCAATTTTTATGCAAGAAATTATGATTAAACAAGGGACACTATTAAAAAATTGTGCAATTTGAAAACATATTTTATCTATAAATGATTTGTTACACTGATGATACTACATATTCTCATAAAATAAGGTGGTTAAATTAAGGTAACAGCTACTTTTTATTATTTGCTCACATTAAAGACAAAGGTATTAATATCTAGAGAGAGATAATCTAGGTTCTTTTAATATTTTATGTCCATAAACGAAAATAGTTGTAGGTCTTTCTGGTCTGCACACAAATGAGCTTTTCTTAAGAAAATATACAATATAGCCACCAATATATGTTACAATATATTTTGTAAATCCCGAGAGCGTATGATTTAGTAAATAATTATGATCATGCTCAGTACCGTCTAGCACACTATTGTAACTTTCTGATCAAAAGCTCTGTAGACTCTTGAATATTCGTTTATTTGACAAACAAGACATATTAAAATTCAAAGCTGTTCTAGAGAAATACAATTTTTACGAAAACTTTCACGGTCTTCGACATGTACCTACTAATATTTTTTGTATAATGCGGACCTATTTTTAAACTTATGAGAACTCATTTCTTTCAAGATTTTGATGAGAAATGTCATACGTCAACGTAAACATATTTTTAATTCTCTCGAAATAAACTAAGAGAAACAGTCAGTGAGTTCTTACTGGCTTTAAAAATATTATTTCTACTTTGACGTATAACAGAAATCACTTTCTCTCGAGTTTGAAAACAACCCTCCAGAAATTATCGTGCGGTGAAATTATTGTTGTGACCTCCATGTGAACAACTACAATTCCAGAAAAACTCCATGTAGTCTTGGGACATTTGGCACATTGGTAAAAACTTTAAATGTCAGTCGGTGTTTGGAGTTAAAATTCCCTACGTTTTCTTAGGGCCCTAATATACTTATCCATGTCATTTACGAAAATTTTTAAAGGCAAAGACTTTTTATAATGAACCTAAAGTAAATTTCCAGAATTTAAGATATCAAAGAGAATAATTATGATTATTTAAATCTAATTTGTTCCATCAGCTAAAACAAATTCTCTCATCTTTAATTCATCTTTACATAAATCTAATGCAGTTGCAACACTCTCACTTAATGCACAATTTATATCTTAATTTCTTAAATACCGCCCTGCAAATTGTTTATTATGTTGTATAGTTAGTTCTGGAATGTTATTTCAGATAATTTATTCGTATGAATATCTGTAAGGCTGCTATAACTACGTTAAGCACAAGATGCCATTGATTAATTTTAAATAGGAGAAGGTTGGGCTGAACCAATTTCGGAAACTAGAATTAGTTGTTATGTTTTCAAATGTTGGAATTTCTGTCAATATGAAGTGCTACAATAATCAAAATACATTTTTACCATTTTACATTAGACAGTTACCTAGTCTCAAGGGCGTGATCCAATATAGGCTATCAATATTTATTTTATTTCAAAATGCCAATAGTAGAAAAGGCATAAAATATGGCAAATGGAGTGAAGCGGATATGGCAAAAGCCTAAGAGGCTTACAAGAGCAAAAAGAATGGTTTTAATGAAATATACCGCATGTACAGTGTCCCAAAAGCGACGTTCAAACGACATTTTGACTCAAAAATAAAGTAGCTAACCAAGAGTCTAAAATCTTCGGAAGAAACACCGTATTTTCACCGAAGTTTGAGGAGAGGTTGGCTGTGCATATCCTTAACCTAGAGATGTTTTATGGGGTCACCATAAAAGATGCCCGTAATGCAGCGTATAAACTGGTAGAGAAAAACAACATCAAACACAATTTTATTAGAGAAAATAGGCAGGCAAGTAAAAAGTGGATTTATGCATTTATGCGCAGGCATCCCAACCTTTTGGTAATTACCAAAAATCTTTGCATTTTAAATAAAGGTACTACACCAACATTTCTAAACTCTCACAGTCAAACACTAATAGATATCACTTTATCCACAGCTGGTATGTATAAATCAATTCTAAACTGGCCAGTGTCTGATAACATTTCGATGTCAGACCACCGCTGGTTAATATTCAAAATAAACTTGATGTTGCCGACCTCCACGCTATCTCGGAACCCTAGGAAGACCGACAGGGCAATCTATGCCCACCTTCTCCAAGAGGCCATGAGAGAGATGGAGGCCGAAACACCAAACAATAACAATGTTTTGGATTAGTACTCAAACACTATCCAAAGCACAATAAACAATGCCTATAAAAAATCCTGTCCTCTGAGGCTGGTCCAACACGATCAGACGACTACCGCATGGTGGTATTACGAGTTGGATCACCTCAGGAAGATGGCGAGGAAATCCTTTAATAAGGCAAGAACCACAAAACTCAAAGAAATAGAAGATTTTCCTCAGGCAGCGAGGCTTCAAAAAGCTCTCTCAAAAGATCCACACCGAAGCATTGGTGCGCTTATCAAAGAGGATGGCACGAAAACTGCCAACCTCGAAGATAGCATCAAACTTCTGCTGTCAACACACTTCCCTGACTCGGTCATCACAGACGTGGCAGACTGGCCAGAGGAAGAATACAATCCATCTGTCTATGATTGGCAAACTGCTAAACACATTGTAGACGATAAAAAAATTAGATGGGCAATATCCAGCTTCTCTCCATTTTAATCGCCAGGACCTGACGGTATCTATCCAGCCCTACTTCAGTAGGGTCTGGAAGAACTCACACCGCACCTGGTGGGTATATTCAGATCCTCATTGGCTCTGAGGTATATCCCCAAAAAATGGAGAGAGGTAAAAGTGGTATTTATACCCAAACCTGGAAGGATGGATTACACTGTCCCAAAAACAAACCGACCAATTAGTCTGACATCGTTTTCCATGAAGACATTGGAAAGACTATGTGAAAGATACATAAGGGATGCGGTGATTACAACAACACCACTACACCCAAACCAACATGGATACACCCCAGGCAGATCTACTAATTCAGTCCATCTAGTTGCTGGCCGGATAGAAAGATCCCTGGGCAATAAGGAGTCCGCCTTGGGTGTTTTCATAGACATAGAAGGTGCTTTTGATAAAACCACCTTCCCAAAGATAATACACTCACTAACCAACAGGAATGTTTCCCAAATGGTTAGTGGGTGGATGCATAACATGCTCTCAAAGCGAGCAGTAAACATAAGTGTAGAAGATGTTAATATAAGAGGCTTGGTTGCGAGGAGATGTCCACAGGGAGGGGTGCTATCAGTTCTACTGTGGAATATGGTCCTCGACACCCTCATCAGCCGCCTCAATAATGACAGTCGCTACACAATCGCATATGCTGATGACTTGGTCATTCTGCAAACAGGAAATTTTGAGAACATACTCGGCGAAAGAATGCAAGTAGCTCTTAAAATTATAGAACAGTGGTGCAAGGACCATTCACTGTCTATCAATCCTAAGAAGACAAAAATGGTCCTTTTCACAAGGAAAAGGTAGAAAATGGAATTAAAACTTCAAGAACTCCTAAACACAAAACTAAACTTTGCGACAGAGGTGAAGTACCTAGGTCTCACCTTTGACAGCAAGTTAACATGGAACTCGCATTCAGAAAACAGAGTGCTTATGAACAATGCCGCCGTACTGTGGGACGCACCTGGGATTTCTCCCCCAGAGTCGTCGCATGGACTTACACGGCTATCATAAGACCTATGCTAACATACGGTGCAGTTGTTTGGGTACCGAAAACCCAACAATTAACAGCTATTCGTAAACTAGAACAAATTCGAAGAACAGCATGTCTCAACATAACAGGAGCCATGAAAACAACACCTACTAGAGCGATGGAAGTCATTCTTAGTCTCACTCCTCTTGATATTTACATCAAGGAGGTTGCTCTGATGACAATGACATGCCTCCGCACGGTCGGAATAGAACCTGATCTGGTAGGATGTGGTGAGGCGAGACGTCACACTTGGCAGGAGACGCTCGATACGCTCGCACTGCTTCAAGCGAACATGGACTCCATCTCACCAATATATATCTTTCATGAGCCGTATAAAGTTATAATAGAACAAATAGAAGAGCCAGAAGTGGCAGGTATGATTCATATCTACACCGACGGTTCTAAAACAAAACAAGGCTCAGGATGCGGAATATACTCCAAATCCTTAAACCTAAACATAAAATGGGCTGTGAGTAATAGTGTCAGTCTAGTTCAAACAGATCTAACGGGGATTCTCATAGCAGCAAAAGAAATAACCAGAAATAATATCACTGGAAGGAACATGCTTATCTATACAAATAGCAGACAAGCACTACTCACCCTGAACAGACCACGAATTTATTCAGGGTTAGTACTAGAATGTCATGAAGCTTTGGCCGAAGTATCCATCAACAATGTGGTCACCTTAAGATGAATCAAAGGTCACGCCACATCCAAAGGTAACCCGTCTTGCCGATTTACTAGACAAGAAAGCAGCCAACCAAATACTTTTTGGACCTGGCCCTTCTATTTGCCTGACAAAATCGGTAGTGACAGACCTAATTAAAGAACATTCTCTTGTGAAATTCAAGGAAAGATGGGATGAAACAAGAAACTGCAGAGTTGCCAGAGAGCTCTTAAGTTATCCTGACCACACTGAAGCAAACAAATATTTGACTATGACTAGAAAGAATCTGCGTCTGGTCACAGGCATTCTGACTGGTTATTGCCACGTACGAAAGCATCTTTATATCATGTGGCTGTCAGAATCCGCACTCTGCAGAGGATGCGAACAAGAAGATGAGACCATCAAGCATATCCTTTACGATTGCCTGACGCTCTCATTTATTAGAAGATTTGTATTCGGCGAGTATCGGCTAACACCAGCCTATATAAGAGAAGCACCCCTTGGCGACGTTATCAACTACATTAAATCTGTAGTCTGGCTGACGAGCTAGGAGGTGCCTATCTTCTTAGGAGGAGGCACAATGGGCCTAATGAGGCCTTAGTGCCGTGGAGGTAACCCACCCTCCACACGTTACAGATACAGATCCCAACCTTTTATTGAGGCAACCAAAATCTACCTCCTTAGCTCGTTGCAAGGGATTTAATAAAGAAAATGTTACGCAGTTCTCCGAACTTCAAGAGAAAATTGTCGATGAATTCCAGCTTAATGCAACAAAAATGTTTAATGTAAACGAGTCTGGTTTTTCAACGGTTGCCAAGAAGTGCCAGAAAATTCTAGCCCTAAAGGGCAAGAGCCAAGTAGGTTCGGTTGCTAGCGGCAAACATGGAGTGAATACCACGATGGTCGTATGCGCCAGTGCAGCCGGTCAATTTGTTGCACCAATAACAATATTCAAGCGAAAAAGGGTTAATCCAGATCTCAGAGTTAAAGCACCTCCTGACTGCCTAGTAGAGATATCTGACACCGGATACATCAACAAACTATTTATTGCCTGCCTTAAATATTTTAACATTGCAGTAAAACCAACAGACCAGTAAAGTTTTGCTTGTTTTAGACGGCCACAGTACTCACTGGAAAAATCTTGAGGCAATAGAGCTGTCGCAAAATAATAAAGTTATTATGTTTCATCTTTTAGGGCATAATACTCACCCGCTTCAATCCCTAAACGTGACGGTATTTAAGCCATTGGAGATCTATAACACTGAAGCAAACGATAAATGGCTAAGGACTAAACCCGGATTGACAGTTTCTCAATACCAGGTTACTCAACTCCCTGGAGAAGCTTATGCGAGGGCAACTGTGGTAACAAATGGTTTCAAGAAAACAGGAATTTGACCGGTAAACCGTAATGTTTTCAGCGATGTTGATTTCGCACCTTTAGAAGTACTCATCCCAAAAACAAGTGTAGACATGGTTGAACATAATAACAGTGGAAGTCGTTCCGTTCCAGTTATGAAGATGTGCCATTGAGTCGCTACATTAAAGGACCAGTTGCAAGAAAAGAAATAAATCTCCTAGATCAAAGAGCCTTAAAAATGATATCAAGATCAGTTATGGAACAAATAGCAACTGCATCAGCTGAAGTTGATCCATCCACAAAAAAAAAGGAGAATCTTTAGAGCAAATATTAAAAAATCCAGCTGTTGATCACAAGAAGGTGAAACAAACTGAAAGTATCCAAAAAGCACAAGTCATTACATCAACACCCCACAAAGATGATCTCGAAGTTAAACAGACATCTAATATTTCAAAAGAGAAAACTGTCAAGCGCAAAGTGAAATTTGATTTCGGCACTTCTAAGAGGAGTCGAGAGATAAATTTTTCTGTGATATTTTTTCCTATCTCTAAGTAAATAAAGTGTTCATATTTTAGTCTTTCTTTATCAGTTCTGTTAGTTTCTGATTATAACTTTTAATTTCAAAGATCTTAGGTTTAGTCATTCTTTGTTTTTGTTTTTATTTTGTTCTTTTTATTGTGTTATTTTTAATTGTTTATGGTAATATTTACCTTTTTTTAATGTTCATTGAATATATTTTAGTTTTTTGACATTTGGTTTATAAATAAAAATTATTTTCTTTTGTTCATTTAATGTATAGATTAAATTTTTCTATGAAAAACTATTTAACAAAAAATTCTGAAAAAATTACTGAAAGTGGACAACATATTAAAGTATTTGGTTTCTAAATTTAAAAGAGTTTTCATTTGTTTTCTTAAAGTTAGAGCCCTAAAACCAAAAACTGGACCAATATAGGCAACCTTCTCCTATATACAATATATTTATTTTGCAAACAACATAAAAAATTTAAAAACCATTGATTGAATCCACGATTAGCTGTTTGACGGATTTGAAAACACAATATGGCGGAAGTGAACCCGTTTTAGACCACGCGACAGCATTTTTCTACCTCCATCGTCGTAGGAGTAAAAGGTATGCCATGCTATAATGTATACGGCCAGCCGCGAAGGTCCAGGAACAAGAATAATATCGTGGCTGAGCAATTTCAGAATTATCATACATTGTTAACCTTCAATGTTCCGCAAACGGCAAATGAAGAAGAATTCAAACAATGGGTCACTCAATCAATTAATTGAAAATATTTGCCACAGTTTTAACATAATAAATGCCCTCATTGAAGCATACGTTAATCCTGAAAAGCTTAACTTTAAACAATTCCGAACAAAATTCAAAAACAGAATCGGAGATTTAATAACTCCAAAACCTCAATTAAGCTTAATCCTGCATTAACAAAAAGTTTAAATTGAGAAATTATTTCTCCTATGCAATTTCAACGGTGGAGCCGTATTGAATTTTAGAAAATATTCCTTCATTATACGCCGTGAGAATAGGTGGAAGAGCTGGGGGAACGGTGCCACCAGATCAATAGCACCTGTAGAAGCAATTACGGCAAACTTTTGGTGATTAAATTGAATTACTTTAAGGTCGCGGCCATCGCAGGGGCGCTTCAATGGGAAACAATGCAAATAAAGAGAAAGAGAGAAAATACAATCCGAACTCTAGTGTAGGTATTTTGTAATTCCAGTGTAATAATTTTGAGTAAAGATAAACGATTCCGTTTCGCACGAATTCACAGATAAATTGACTTTGAATTGGCGATTTTAGAGTTTATGACTTTGGGGTCAGTCGGAAAACGAAATATTAATAAAATAGGTTACTGCAACTTTTAGAGAAAAACATGATGGGAATAAGATGGACAATTTAAAAAGCCTTTCTATTATTACCTATAACTACATTTTTTTAATAATGTTATCATTGAAACAAAAGGTTTTCTCAAATACAACTCTTTATGTTTATGTTTGTGTCTGTACATTTCTAATAATTGGCATTATAATTAGTATTATTTAATGTTTTAAAAAAGAAAACACGCGTATTGAAATAAATTAAACAATTAGGTTATTGCTCTAGACATTGAACTGGATAATTATCCAAGTTTATATGTAAATATTCTAAAAAGTATAACTGCCAAGTATATTTCGGATTTAAATAGACATACTAGTCTTGAGTACGAGTCTCGAGTAAGGGCTGCGGTCTGAGACTCTGGCTAATTGGTTTCTCCAGTATTTACGGAGTCTTAAAACACCTTAATGTGTAAAGTATTGTACAGGGATTTGTGGGATTTTTTAATTATTTTAACATGTTTGAGTTTTGTTTTAAAACAATTAATTGATTTTCATGTAAATGCCAATTTTTCTATTTTTGTCCCCAGTTTTATTTGTCTTATGTTTATCTTATGTTTATCTTATATTTATATTATATGTATCTTACATTTATCTTATGTTTATCTTATATCTATCTATCTTATCTTATATAATATATCTTATATTTATATTGTATTTATCTTATCTTATATTTATCTTAGGGGATGAATTTCTGAACTCACTCGGCTTATCACTTTTCAAAACGGATGGGAATGCATCGTGTAATTTTTTTTGGTTATGTGCTGGTTGACAGATGAAGAAAAGAAGAACAATCCAAGTTGTGTCTCAGGAGTCAAATCTGTATTGTCTATAATAATCGAGTTATCCTATTAAACGGGAATTTTGATTTACTCCAGTATTAATTATGGAAGAACTGGTTTATGATATTTTTGGGAAATTTTATTGTTTGGTTAAATTCCCATGTTTTTTTTTACCTATTCCACACCTGCTCAAGGGATTTATTGACATAAAAATTATGAGTATGACTAATTATAATAGATTTTGAGTTATTAGTTCGTTGTTATATATAGGGAGGTCCAGCGGCATTTGAGTGTGTAATATCGTGGGCTTAGAGCAAAAACTGACCAATTCCAAAATTGTCATTTTTCTTTTATTTGACTAAACAACTTAAAAATACAATATCTTTGCCTGGAAAAGTGACCAAGTCCCCAATGTCACAGAAATAGGTGTATTAAATATGTTTTTAATGACTAAGTTTTCAAAAGGGGAAATGAACGTCAGCTTAAATTGACCATCTCAACTTGGTCACTTTTAGCAGACAAGGATTGAAAATTTTCGCATATGACATTGTTGCTTAGTCAGTCTTGTACTGTTCTTTGCAGTGGTTGTTTATTATTTGCTCTGTCCTGTTACCGTTATATGTGATTTATTATAAAGTAGGCTTATTATAATGAGCGCTAGATCTCGATATATTGCCAATTTGGCAATAAAAAATTCAAGTATAATTCACACTGATGCCGAAGGTAAGTTTTAAATTTATTATATTTTGGGCCCGTCGACCATGCCTTTGCCGGAATGAACGAACATGGCTTATTTAACTTACCAGACCAACGAGGTCGTAAAGAACCAGGCAATAAAACACCCCAGGAGCTAGAAGAAAAAGTTAAAAATCATATCGAAAGTTTTCCTACTCTTGAATCCCATTATTGCAGGAAATCTAACAATCGGAAGTACTTAGATCCTAACTTATCAATCACAAAAATGTATCATTTATACGTTGAATTATGTGATAGCAAGAACGAAGCTAAGGTGACCGAAGGAACGTATCGACGTATTTTTTGCAACAAATATAATTTGGCTTTTTTTAAGCCAAAAAATTACCAATGTTCCACTTGTGAACAATATAAAAATAAACTCATAACCATGAAGGATTACAACGAACACATACGTAGGCGCGATGAGGCAAATGCTGCCAAGATTCAGGATAAGTTACGATCCTCAACTAATAAGTATTTTATTAGTGTTACTTTTTATTTGCAAATTCCTTTCTCCGATGTATTCCAGTTTTATTACAGTATGAAATTATGTGCATTTAACCTGACTGTGTACGAAGCTTCGACACCAAATAACGCATACTGGTATGCATGGACGGTGACTAACGGTCAAAGAGGGAGTTCGAAAATTAGAACCGCATTATTTCAGTGGGTAAAAACAATTCCAAAAGAAGTGACAGAGATAAGTTTGTATTAAGATACTTGCAGCGGTCAAAACCGAAATCAGTACATAGCTGCCTTATTTCTATACTTGGTTCAAAATACGCATTTAAAAAGTATACATCATAACTTTTTGGAAAAAGGACACTCTAACATGGAGGTGGACTCAATGCATAGCGCCATTGAGTCTGCTAGAAAAAATGTTGCAATTTTTACTATGAATGATCTACTTAATGTGTTCCGATTGGCTCGCTCTAAGAGACTTAGAAATAAGAAAAGCGAGCCTTATCAGTGTAAAGAGTTAAGGTTTCCTGATTTTTTAGATTTAAAATCACTGGCAGGTTCTTTCTTGAAGAACAGATTAAAAGACGAGGATGGAAATAAGGTATCGTGGATGAAAATAAAAGTTATGCGTTATGAGAAGGAAAATCCGGGAGTCGGACAATCGGGCGCGGCCGTTCGGGCGCCGCCGTACGGGCGCGGGGTCAATCGGGCTCGCGGTCGGTAGGGCGCGGCTGTTCGGGCGCCAGCCATTTGGGCGCGCAATTTTTATATTTAATAATAATAAATAAAAGCCCACTGGTAATATTTTTGAGATTTAGCAATAAATATAATTCTCACCATAATAATAGAATTATTAATATATTTTAAGAGCCTACGTTCATAATGTTATTTTTTATTTTTATGTGATTTTCTTATACAAATGCTACTTCTTTTCGGACGATGTTTAAATTACATAAGAGTTGAAATTAAAACGTTATTGTATTGAACACTTTAACGTATATTTAAAAAAATATTAACGTTATTTTAATGTTAATTATTTAGCTATATATTAATATTATATTTAAATGTTGTTATATAACTAAAAGTTGATAATTTTGTTAAATATACATATATCAACGTTTAAATTAAATATAAGTCGTATAGAAAATGTTATTGTATTCAAACTTTTTAAAGTTTGCTTAATAATGGAAACCAAATATCTACTTTGTTTCGATATTAATTAATTAAGTATATTTTAATATTGTTTTAAACGTTGTTATGTAACTAAAAGTTGATAATTTTGTTAAATATACGTATAATATTACCGTTAGTTAAAATTATATAAAAGTAGAAAAATAAACGTTATTGTATCCGAACACTTTAACGTTTTGTTTATATTTTTAATTAAAAATTAAAGTTAATTTATATAATAAACGTTTAATTGTTACGTATAATAAACGTTTCATTATTTCATAAAGATCAGGTTTATTTTTTGTTTAAAAATATATGTTTAATTAATCCGTAATAAAATATTATTCGATGGGCATATAATAAACGTTTAGTGAAAAAACGTAACTAATAACGTTTAGAAAACGAGAAAATAAAACCGTTGCAATATTAAATATAATTATAATAAAAAAAATTTTCATGTTAGAAAAAAATAGGTCGATTGAACCTTACTGTACAAAAGTACAAAGTTACATAATGTTGAAGTTTGAAATGAAAATCGATTTTTCCAATATTTTGGAAACTAAAATTTTTATTGTTTTAGGCCCTAGGTAATAAATAATATTCTCACTCCACATTGCAAGGCTTGCTAAATTCCCAATAGCTAATGTTCATTAGACTGTGTATTTTGACGTTCATAAAATGTTTAATTATTTAAAAATGAAATGTTAATCACAATTTACAATTTTCAGTATGTGTTACATTTATGATACGTGCATAGAATTTCGCGGCCGAGTTCCCGGCGCCCGAACGGTCGGCGCCCGAACGGCCGCGCCCGAACGGCCGCGCCCGATCGTCCGCGCGCCCATCGTCTCCGCGCCCGAACGACGGCGCCCGATCGGCCGCGACCGAATGGCGGCGCCCGAACGGCCGCACCCGAATGTCCTAGACCGGGAAAATCCGGTTCAAATTCTCTTTAAATATAACCATAGCTAAAAAGGATTTAAGAGGATCAATGTTTTTGGACAAGGACGACTAAGTAATGCAATTCCAAAAACTATACCAAAATTATACAAAGAATTGTTGGGCATTTCCGAGAAGAAGAAAAACAGTATTTTGAAGCTTTGCATTCAAAACGATATTCCTCCAGAATATCACGCTTGGTACCAAGCTCTACCAGTTGACAGCAAAAAACGAAATAACATCCCACGAGTGAAAGTGAAACAGAAACCAACTCGGATTAAGTATCCATTTTTTGTATTTTAAAATAATTTTTTTTTTTTAATATAGTTTTTTACAATAAAATTGTTTGTCTGATTTACATAATATCTCGCTTAACTTAATAAGCAAAGAAATTTAAGCACCTGGTCCTTTAAATATTGGTTCAATATTGGTTCTTTTAATATTTGACCAAGTATAAAATAAATATTTCAAAAATAAGCAAAAACTGAATAAGTTAATTTAAAAAAAAAAGAGAACAATAGCTGCTTAAATTTTATTTAAGGGTTTATTAAAAGATAAAAATATAAAACAAGTAACCGCCTAAATTAAAAAAGCATCTCTTTGAAAATTATCATATTATATATGTCCGGAAAGTTTAAAGTGCATTTACTGAAAATCGATATATTGGACTTGGTCAGTTTTTGCTCTAAGCCCACGATATTAAAGTGAATTCTTCAATAATGGTTGCTGTAGATTGTCTCGTTTTTCTTTACACTTGAAAGGCTACCAGTTTAACTCTTTACGAAAAACGGGAAGTTTTATATATATTTGGTAATATTGTACACCTTTTGATTGTGGCTTGTTGTACCATAATTTTAATTATTTGAGTTTAGAATACTGTTTATGACTCTTGATTAGTCAATGTAATTTTTCATTCATCATAGTTTCTAGCTGATATATATTTGGGGTAACTGTATAGTTTGGGAAACTTGAGTCAATTTGTATTAACACATTTGATAATATTTGAAGAGTTTACATGAAGGGTTTTCCACTCCGGAGATTAACAGTTTTCATCCGAAGGTATTTCAGTTTAATTTTGGGGACACAGAACATCGGTTGACCAGAACATTGGTTTATTTGTCACCTGGCTTACTAATAGCTGGTTTTACATGGATGGTTCTTTATCTGGATAGGTAGATGGTGATACTGTCAACGGAGACACCCTACTATCAGGTTTTTTATATTATAATGAGGATTTTATATGTTCACTATGTCTGCTAATTTATTAAAATAAATATTCACTTTATAAACGAATGTTCTTAAAGTATTCTCAATATTATTTATACTTTTGCACGCAGAATTTTCTTGTTGTGGGTTTTTTCTTTAATAACTTATGTATTACCAAATATGTTATATTTTAATTAATTTAGGCACTTAATGATCTAACTAGTAGAGCCAAGTATAATCAATCATTTTAAAATTTTATTATTTCAGCACTTAGTGTTTTGGCCTTGGCATTGACTTTAAATACCTTGGGACCTAAGGGCTACGTTTAACATTTCAATCTTTCGATTTATTTTTTATTAAAAACAGCCTTATCTGTAAGTTAAGGAATCTCATAAGATCCATAAGGTTAGAGAAAGTAAATTACCTCTTTTAATCTGGAAGCTTTACTTAATACCACTTTGTCTCAAGTCTTACATGTGAATATTTTTTATGAGTGTTTATTACATTTTCTTTTTATTTTGTTTTATGATTTATATTTAATTATAAAATTTAATGGTTTAATATTTTTTTTTATAAATAGTTTGGTCTTAACTACCAGTTAAGCTCGGAAACTTCTTCCAATTTGGAGTGTGTTAAAAGCTTATTGTATTTCAACATTAAACGTTGATGTTTATTTATATTTTTTGATTTCATAATTTATGTAGAAGGTATAAATTAGGATTTTAGTATATTCGCCAACGTCCTTCGCCTGGTACCAAGCAAACGACAGACCGTGTCATTTGTTAATGAATATAATATTCTTTTGGATTCATGTATATTTCTTATACCATATTAAATTGTTAGTTTATTTTTTTACGAATTCATCAAAAGCCATTAAGTAAATTATTTATAAAATTATTGAACAATTTAAATAATACAAGAGTTAGTTCTGGAATTCTAACTTTTAGGTTTATTGCTTTTCCTGTGGTCTAACATTAGATTTGTTAGTTTCTTAAGTAATAATTTTATTTTAATTGTTAAGCATAATTGAGAAAATTAGTAAATTTATTATAAAGGAACATAAGTTAAGATTTGTCTTTTATTTCTTTCTTCATTAACTGGGTTTGTGGGGAAACAGGAACATAGCTTGTACAAAATATATAGACCCAGTTGGCGCCCTTCATTTGTTTAGTATATCTGGAATTTTTAATAGCTATCCACCCCTTAGCTGCCGCCTGAGCGACGTCAAAGGCCCGAAGGTTGATACCGGAACAACCGAAACTTGTGTAACCGTAGTAAACAAAACTTTATTGATAAAGTTATTTTTCTTATTGTTAAATTTTAATTTTAGGCAATTCCCTTTTGAGAGTCGCTAGGACATATTTGTAGATCTTACAGGAATAATCGTGTCCATTAAAACCGTGTATAGGCTATCGCGTCGATGTAGATCTCTGTTTTTGCCAATGTAGGAGGTATTAAGCTGTTTAAATCACGATTTTAAAATTGTAAATGTTCATTTATGGTACTTTTTCGAAAAATCCACTTAAAAATTGATGTACCCTATCTTATCTTCAAAGGTAATGCTAAGAATATTCTTAAAAAAAATCATGAATGGTGTAGAATATTTGAAAATTATCAAGATTGCCTATCGTAATTTTTTTGATACAAAAAATGCGGTTTTTATTATACTCAAACCTACTTATAGGAGGTACCCATGGTGGTAAAAGTCGATAAAGTATAATGTTAGATATTCATACACTATTACAGCCAAACTGGTATCCTGGGGTAGTGAATGGGGTTGATACTGGTATTTAAATACAGCCTCTTCACAAGTGTAGTATATCAGGTTCTTCGAAGCTTTAAATAAATAAGTTATCTTTATTTTAAAAGAACGCTTAAAAATTATTGTCTTCCCAACTTATCCCCAAAATTAACGCTCTTAAAAAATCTGAAAAAATTGCAAAATGTTAAGAATAATTATTATGAATTTAATATGTCATAGATCGCAAATCGAAATCCGAAAAGTCGGAATTATCTGATATAAGTGGTATAGATAATCTGAAAATTCAGAAACAAATCTCAAATTCCCTCTATGAATTACTAAGACCATCCTCGAACCCTAAAAGTGAAAACAAATACTTGGAGATTTAAAAAAAATACTGTCGTCGTTGGGATTCGAACCTAGACATCTTTGTTCTGTATACAAATGCCCTTACCGCAAGACCATGATGACATTGACTATCGAGATTCCTGGATAGAAATTTGATGTACTAGTTCAGGCCAGACGCCATTTCAAGCTCGTTCTTAAACCTTCAAATACCTCTATACAGCATTGATATGAGAAATACATTGATGCATACAAAGTTCAAATCTTTGTTTGCGTGAATTAAGTTGAGCAACAAAAACTTGAGTATGAAAATGGTGAATTTATTATATCGTAGATTGCAAATCAGAATCGGAAAGATCAGAATTATCTGAAATAAGTGGTATAAATTTTAAAATGGGATGATCTTAAAAATTCGTATGGGGATTTTTGAGATTTGCATCCGTATTTTAAAAATTTCTGTTAAGAATAAGTTGTAGATTAAACGAAAATTATCAATATTACCATCCGTTAGATACAAAAAAAGAAAACTAAGACGGCCTCTCTGGTGCACTACTCCCTGGTTATTATAAGAAACCTGATTAGGTGTGCGTGACTGGCTTCTCTGGGAAGCATATTTGCTGTAATTCTTTTTTGTTATACTTCGTGACGGGCTTCGGGAGATTGATCTAGGTGACTTTTTGGTCTCATTCCCCTATTCTCAATTTATATAGCGAGCCCTGCTTCTACAGGTTTTTGGAAGGTGTCCGATTCTTCCACACATGAAGCATCTTCTACTTTTATTTCGGCTGTTTCGTTGCATATTTTGCAGGATGTTTAATATTTGTAAGAAAGTAGGTTGGGGAATAGTATTGTTCTCTTCACTTTTCTGCAATATAAGATCTCTCAATTTTGCGCGGGATCCAGATATGAGCTTTGCTGCTTCATATTCCTGGACTGCAATTAGTCTCTCCCTTAGCTTTTTGTGGTGTTTTAGCCGAAGAGTTTACTGCATTACCACATCTTGTAATCCATTAATCAATACCTGCATGCTGATTTGTTCTTGGAAATCTTTGGGCGCCTGTAGACTCTCAATATGTTTCTGACAACGAACCTTTTGCTGGCTTTGGAATACCCGTTTAAAATGCTGCTGGCCATATCTTATCTCCAAGGCTTGGACAAGAGAGGAATAACTAAATTCTCCTTGGAGAAGTAACTGTTAAATGGTTGCTGCATGTCCTCGCAGCGACACTATCAATGAAACCGCCATCTCTGTTTTGGCCCGACCATTGGCTCTGGCTGTCGCTTCAAATTAAAGTCGATTCGTTTCTCATGTTGTCTGACCGTCAAATGTGGCTTAGTGGCCTTGCTGGTATGGTTTTGTGAAGCTGGGTTTCGACAGTGGCTTAGTTCAAATATAGATACTGTTTTCAGCTTCAATGTTGCTTACCGAAGTTAGGCTACGAACAATTTTTTCTAACTTAACCATTTTAGTTCTAATTTGCCTTTTCAACTCTACTCTAGCCTTTTCTTCTTATTAATTCTTTTTGTTGCTGTAAATTAGTTTTTAAAATCTCTTGTTGTTGTGTTAAGAGATCTACTTGACTATTAAGCTGACCTACCTCTAGCTTAAAGTTTTCTTGAATTTGTAGCAAGCCATTCATAATTTTCAACCTTTGCTTTTCTACGACTCTCTTTATTCTTCCCAAGATGATAGGCACCTCCTAGTTTGTGAGACGTTCTACAGATTTAATGGAGGGAACATCACCAGAAGGTGCTTCTCTTATATCGGCCGGTGTTAGTCGATACTCGCCGAACACAAATATTCTAATAAGAGAAAGCATCGAGTAAAATCGTAGAGGATATGCTCGATGGTCCATTTTCTTGTTCATACCCCTGCAGGGTGCGGATTCTGACAACCTAATGATATGGAGATACTTCCGTACTTGGCAATGACCAATCAGAATGCTTATGACTAGGAGCAGATTCTGTCCAGTTATAGTCAAGTATTTGTTTGCTTTAATGTTGTTAGGATAACTTACAAACTCCCTGACAAATCTGCAGTTTCTTGTTTAATCCCATCTATCCTTAAATTTCACAAGAGAATGTTTTTTAATTAGATCTGTCACTATCAATTTTGTCAGACCAATATAAAGGCAAGCGCAAAAAGTATTTGATTGGCTGCTTTCTTGGCCAGTTAATCATCAAGACGGTTATCTTTCGATGTGGCATGACCTTTGATCCATCTTAACGTGATCACATTCTTGATGGATACTTCGGCCAAAGCTTCGTGACATTCTAATACTAACCCTGAGTAAATTCGTTCGTCTGTTCAGGATCAGTAGTGCTTATCTGCTATCCGTAGAGATGAGCATGTTTCTTCCAGTGATATTGTTCCTGGTGATTTCTTTTCCTGCTGTGAGAATCGTCTTGAGCTCTCTTTGAACTATACTGACACTATTGCTTGCTTATTATTTTTAGGTTTAAAGATCTGGAGCGTTGTTTTGTTTTAGAACCGTCAGTGTAGATATGAATCGTAGCTGTTACTTTCGGCTCTTCCATTTGTTCTGTTATAACTTCATATGACTCGGTGAGATGGAGTCCTATTTTTATTCTTTTCTGTGCCTTTTCTTGTCTTTTTCTCGTTTTTCCTTTTCTTCCTCTTCTTCTTTCATACGTCTTCTAAAACCATGCTGGGGATTTAAAGAATTCATGCCCGTTTCATACTTAGTGGATCTAGTATTTACCATGAACTTTTATTTAGGATCCGACCGCTGTCACAAATGTTACGCTGGTTTTTAGTAACTGGTTTCTTAAACATACCTCCAAGCGTAGACCCAACGAGTCAAGCGTTCCCTTCCACTTCAATAAGCGAGAAATGTATCCCTTGCCACCGCCGAGATATATAAAAGGAGAAGCAATCGACTAAACTGTTGTCAAAATCTGTTGAACCAGTACTCTCACTGGTGTAGCAGATGGAGGGTCTCATTAAATCCACAGAAAACACAATTTATGGTCTTTAAACACCCAAATTCCAAAAAAAAACTTCCAGAACTCCCTACTCGTAAATGTAAATCTTCTAGGAGTCAGGCTCGCTTAACAGACTGAAGTTGACTATTTGGGGGTACGATTTTCTCGTACACTCAACTGGTCCTCAGATGTCCAACGCACTCTTGACAAGATGCGAAAACGAGCCAGTCTCCTTGGGGCTTTGTGCGGACGAATGGGGCGTTGCAACACAAACACCCTTATTCACACTTACAATTCCGTTATCCGACCCGTTGTCGAATACAGAGCTATACCCTACGCGTACTTCCCACACACTTGTCCCACAAATTCATTACACTCGAGAGACGTATTCTCAGACGTTGCCAATGTCTCCCCTCTCCAACATCCCCATCCTAACACGTTTCCAAACTCTCCGGAAACAATACGACTCTCGCACGCTGAAAGGCACCAACAGACACTATCAAGACACCCTACGAATCCCATGGCGCCCAAACCAACTTCCACTTTTTCGAAAACCGAAAAGAAAAATGCCACAACCTAATCTGAGACTTCTCTCAGACTCCCAAGACCTCCCCCTCGCCGCTGAATTCCAGGATCTGCTGGAATCAGCCCCCTAAGTATCAGATAAACCCTTCCCAATCATATAATTATAAAGTCATAATATATGTACAATATCGTGATTTAGGTTTTGTGGTTTTCCTAAATCATATTCCCCACCCTATACTTGGACTTGTCCATTTATGGGGTTGGAAATAGCAAAATTGGCGATATTTTTGGGGAACACAACCTTCCACACAGGTCCCACACGCGCACACGACACCATTAGGAAATAGCAGCTAGGTTACTTTTGTAATCAGGGCAGACCACCCTGAAAAGGAGGATAACTCCTATAGCAAGGAAATAGGAAAATAAAATGTCCTAGAAAAATGTAAAACACTTATGAATAATAAACAAAAAAAAAACTAAACTGGCAGTTCCGTCCAGCGAGCTGAGCTGGAAAGAACTCACTACCTCCCCCGAGTAGTACGTGCTGAGTACCTCTCGTTCCCTGGCCCCTCCTGGCAAACGTGTTGAGTTTGTCCATTGGTAAACGTGTTGAATTTACCGATTTCCTGATAGACGTGTTGAGTCTATGTTCCCGATAGACGTGTTGAGTCTATATTCCTGATAGACGTGTTGAGTCCATATCCCAGTAATCGACGTGAAGTCCGTACCCGATTAGCATTTTATTTTCAGAAAGCCCGTGCGATACACCGTTGCTTCGTAGCAGAAACCAACTTTACAGAGAACCATCTCGTCGAGAGCTCAGCTGTTCGACACTCAACGAAAGACCGCGGCTGTTGGCCCGCGGACCGTGAAGAGATTTTATTTTATTTATATTATTATTTAATAGAGAGAATAAATACTTTTATTTTGAATCCTGTCTTCTGAATAACCCGGACAGCATTACAATCCCAAAATTTATTTCAGATAAACTTTTACATTTCAACTATATAACTGATAATATAAACGTACACATCTATCATAAAACTAAAACTATGCTGTCAGGATCATTGATTTATATAGCTTGCTTTAACCTGTTAGAACCTTCTGAAGATGTTACTTGACACGGAGTAACATTTGTATACTATTCTCTCTTCTTATTTTACTCGTACTTATCCATATCACTTCTTTTTTTGTTCGTTCGTTTTCTATAATAGCCACAGTCTACTGCAGGGTGCAAGGTAACAATATTTTAAATATACGATTAAAACAAAATTAAATATTTAAAGGTATTGAAAATAATATAGGCCTTGTTAAATGTACTTACCTCGTACATAAATTAAATGCACTCAATTTATAAATCCAAAATAGATTTACCGGATTACTCGATGACAATGCACTTTTCGATTCTAGAACAAATGTCTAGCGCTGAGATCAAATTTTTCGTTACGCCAACTCCAAATACTTCGATTAAATCTCAACCTGAATGCGAATCCGGCTATCAATTGAACCAGTTGGGCATACGAAATATCAGGCATCGCGGAATGAACAGAGTTAACCTTGCCGGAATGGCGTAATATCACGAATCATGAGCTTGCTCTTATATTGAATGTGCATTTTAGTGCTTCTTGTTTCGGCGGTTGTAGCCACAAATGTTGATTTTATCATGCTAGATTGGCAGATAATTATTGTGATCCTAAAGATTGAATATCAATTCAAAAAATATCTTTTAACTTTTTCGCGTTTAATTCAATCAGTTTAAAAAAAACAGATGTGAGTTTAAGACCACACGTCAAACGTAAAACAATAATTAAAACAGTAATTGAAACAATAATTGAAACAATAATTGAAACAATAATTGAAACAATAATTGAAACAATAATTGAAACAATAATTGAAACAATAATTGAAACAATAATTGAAACAATAATTGAAACAATAATTGAAACAATAATTGAAACAATAATTGAAACAATAATTGAAACAATAATTGAAACAATAATTGAAACAATAATTGAAACAATAATTGAAACAATAATTGAAACAATAATTGAAACAATAATTGAAACAATAATTGAAACAATAATTGAAACAATAATTGAAACAATAATTGAAACAATAATTGAAACAATAATTGAAACAGTAATTGAAACAGTAATAATCGAACAATATTCTAGATTAGTTGTAAAATAATAGTTTACCGATATCGATATTTTTGAAATTTTTACAAGAATGATAAATAAAACCTAGCATTTTTGATGCATCAGCATATATATCAGCAATATGTTAGTTAAATAAAAGTTTTTAGGCCAAATTGACTTCTAGATCTTTGAATTTAATAAAAAGGTTTGTACTCATATTTTGTATTTTTTAATCAAACATTATTGAAGTATTTTTTTAGGATATATGTATGGGGACATAACCCGAAGACACTGCCATGGATATATACTGCACCAGTGAGACCAATCATCACTTACGGGGCTATAGCCTGGAGTAACAGAACTAGTTTAGCTACTTTAAGAGCTAATATCTTAAAAATAGAAAGATTAAAGGATTAAAAGATTAACCGTGTTTGCATCACCGGTGCAATAAGAATCTGTCCTATGACCACAATGAAAGTGATCTTAAATCTCACCCCTCTACATTTAATGATAGAAAATGTGGCAAAAAGAACAGCATAGAATGATTATAAACGGAGTAATCTGACAACAGTTAGGACCAAAGATACTTGGGAAATGCCCCAAGATAAAATGAGAAAGTACAGTTTTGTAAAAAACTTTAAAATCACAGAGCTGGACTGCAGGTAAGAATGAAGCATGAATTAATCGTGCCCTTTAGTGGTATAAACATAGTTCCAAAACCGTAGAAGAAACTTGAATAGAAGAACCAGGCGCTCTGAAAGTTTTTGAAAACACTTAAGCACCTATCTGGCGCCAACTAACGCCCTTAATGGGTATATCCAGTTTAACATCGAGAGAAACTATCGTAGGCAAGAGATTATCGTCATGTCGGATAGCCAAGCAGCCATCAAAGTGCTGAACTCTTACGTAATCAGCTTAAAAATAGTCTGAAAATACCTTGAAAAATTAAATGAGTTTGTAAATGAAAATTTAGTTACTCGCACTTGAGTTCCGGGACATAACGGGGTACAGGGTAATGAGATTGTAGATAGTCTTACAAGAAAAGGGGCGCAAACATCCTTTGTGGGACCTGTGTCTTTCTCAACAATATTATAAGACATTAAAAAAAAATTGGGCAGTAAAAATACCGATAAATTAAACAGTTTCTTAGGGCTAACACACGCTAAGATACGAGTGAAAAGAGTCTACGTATTGGAACAGGGATCCTTAATTATTCCTATTTTTTAACACTCTGTATGACGTATTTTACACAGTGAAAGTAGGCATTAACAAAATATTTACAAGTGTAACACATACCGTAATTTTTATAAAAAAAAAATGAATTACTAAAGAGTGGTGACAATATTTTTCTGACTCCTTCTATCAGGTCACCCTGTAGAGCTGCAAACTTGAGTTGCATAATGAAGTTGCCCACAATAACCTAAAACATACTAACATTTAAACAAATTCTAACAATACCCAAAATCATTATAAAAAGTGCAGGGTCCTTTCAATATTTATGTAACTTAATCATTTCTCAATTTCTGTCACCTTCATATGCTCATATTGGTAATATTTTTTTCTTTAATACTTGTAAAGATTTTTCAATGATATTATACAAAGTCAAAAAAATTTCTGCATTCAGCATCAAATTTTCTTAAATCGGTTATAACATTTTAAAAATCATCTTTTAAAAATGTTATTTTAAATAAAAGTCATCCTTTATATCTAAATTAATTGGTACTAAAGTGATTTAAAGTCTAATTGTTTTTGCACGCAGAATCGCTAAGGGAGAAAGGTTTCGCGTAATAGGAGATTTATTTGGAAATCTGGTAGTCGCTGTGTCTGAGATCCTTTCTCAACCATTCATTTATAATAGAATCGTCGCCTGAAAGCCAGTACTTTAAACTGCAACAGCGGTACGTTTTTTAATGTCATTGAAAAAAAAATCTATTTAGTCTTTACATTTTTACCTTTTGTTTAATTAAAAGTTTAGTTATTGAAAATTAATTTTGAATTATTCAATATGTGTTTATTAATTTCTTTTATGTTACTGAAATTTCATATTGTTCATATTAATTTTTTGTACTATGGAAAAGTAATTAATTAATTTTTTATACGTTGGAAATTTTAAAAATAGGTAACTATTTGAAATTTTGAATTATATCTCTTGTAAGGGCCTCGTAAAAAACAGAATTTATTTTTGTTTAGTGAGCAAATATTTGGCAGTCGAAGTAACGAAGAATCTAAGGATCTTCTTCTCTTTTGTCCAATTATAGAGCGTCAGTATACTGACTCCCACACCTAGGGTTCCTGGTTAATTTTTTCTTCATAAGAAGTCGACTCGTTGAGTCAAATTGTGGAGCATCAATGACCTGCTTCCACAGCTGATGATCATAACTCAGGTTTTATTTTAAATATTTATCGCCAGTTGAATCGCTGACACCAATTAATAAAATTAGCATACGATGGTCAATATATAAAATCTATCTGGTAATTTTTAGTGTTTATTCTTTGATAAAAATTTGTGATGTTCCATGTAGATTTTATTTGGTATATTTTTTGTAAAAGTCGTTAAACATTTACACTAACTAAAAAACAAATTTATTAATATTCTTTTTGAATCTTATTAATGGTTACGTCAATTCTCTTTTTGCTAAAATTATATATAATTCTGAGTTAATCAGTTAGTTTTGTCCTCTCGGTAAAGCTCTAGTATTAATAATTCGCAACTATCTTTTTAAAAATAAAAAAGAAAGTTATTGGCTCCCCTATATACTTAAAAATATTTCCCAAAAGTGTCTATTAGAAGAGCCTAAATTCACGACTGAGAAAACTACAGTCTCATATGCTTATTTGATTTTTTGTTTGGATTAAGGGGTCTGTATCTGTAACGTGTGGAGGGTGGGTTACTCCCACGGCACTTAGGCCTCATTATGCCCATTGTACATCCTCCTAAGATGATAGTGATCTCCTAGCTCGTGAGCTAGCCTACAGATTTAATGTAGTTGACAACGTCGCCAAGAGGTGCTTCTCTTCTATCGGCCGGTGTTAGGCGATACTCGCCGAACACAAATCATTTAATCAATGAGAGCGTTGAGCAATCGTAAAGGCTATGCGCGTTGGTCTCATCTTCTTGTTCGCACCCTCTGGAAAGAGCGGATTCTGACAGCCCCATGATATGGAAATGCTTCCGTACTTGGCAATGAACAGTCAGAATGCCTGTGATTAGGGCCAGATTCTGTCTAGTCATAGTCAAGTATTTGTTTGCTGCAGTGTTGTTAGGATAACTTGAGAGCTCCCTGGCAACTCTGCAGTTTTTTGTTTCATCTCATATTTCCTTGAATTTCACAAGGGAATGTTCATTAATTAGGTCTGTCACTACCGATTTTGTCAGGCCAATAGAAGGGCCAGGTCCAAAAAGTATTTAGTTGGCAGCTTTCTTGGCTAGTGAATCAGCAATAAGGTAAGTAAATGTTTGATATAAAACATCTAAGTGCTAGTTAAAATTATATATTGATATAGAAACCCCCTGTATATTGATTTTTTATAATTTGTCCAGACTCTTAAAAAGGGGTGGTTCGGCTCTAAAAAATTTTACAAAATATATTATTTATCAAAATTAATACTAAACAAAAAAATAAATATTTTAATTCTTCAGTCTTCTCTTTTCGTTAGCTCCTTGTCTCCACTTGTTTCTACCTTGCCTCTACCTGTCCGCTTGTCTCTGCCTATCTGCTCGATTCTATCTCTCTGCTAGTCTGTACCTCTGCTAATCTCTACCTGTGTGTATCTGTCCTGCCTCTGCCTGTTCTTTCTCCTGTCTTGTATGTGTCTCTGCTTCTATCTATATCTGCTGCTACCAGCCCTGGCTCTGTTAATCCCTGTCTATCACTGCTTATCTTTGATTTTGTATATTTTTTACTATTCAAATAAATAAAACTTTATTTACCTTTTTCATTTTATTTTATTCTTACAGTTTCCCAATCAAAAGTGACAATATCTCCAAAATAATTAAAAAAAAAACCTAATATAATCCAAATGCTTAACAACTCTTACAATTCTTAACAATCTAATAATTTTTATCTGACATTCCTCCATAATCAACAAAAAACCCCGACATTTTGATTTTAATTTAAATTTTAATTTCCAGACACTTTACCACCCCAGTTCAATTTAGATCCTAAATTTGATGACGTCAGAAATGTCTATATCAAATCCCCAAAATTAACTGTTTACCCAGTATATTTTTAAAATATACTGTGAACAATAAATTTTAAATTTTATCCAAATATTGAAATTCCCTGATTGGTTATACTTTTCCCACCTGAAATGTTGATTTCGTCAATTTTTCTTTATTTATTCAAATCAAACATATAAACTATTTACTAACTAATAACTCTAACTCAAAATGACAACTCTATACTTATTCAGTAAATAACTACCTAAATCTACACTTCATATTTGTATAAATCTTGTACATGAAAAACCCCTCGTACTTTATCATCTTCCACATTCTTTAACATGTAACTATTGACCCCATTCTCATTTTCAACCACATAAGGTCCTTTAAACGGAAATTGTAACCTTGCACACTTATTTCTTTTCCTATTTGATACCCTCAAAGCTCTCACGTTTACTAAATCCCCTTTCTTAAACCTTATTTTATTCTTTATCTTTTTATTCATTCTACTTATATATTTTTGTGCATTTCTTTCCAATCTTAAGTTCTCCTTTTCCAAAATTCTTTCATACTTCTCCTCACTTACTATTTCCCATTTCCTTTCTGGCAGAACACCTTTCATTATAAACACTGGACTTTCACACGTTATACTGTTAGGAATATTGTTTAGATAAAATTCTACTTCTGCTAAATGATTTTACCACTTAGTATGATCTGTTTCCACCAATATTCTCAAAAATTTGTTAACTTCTTTTATATATCTTTCTGCAGGATTCGTCGCTGGATGTCTTACACTAATTGTTTTACATTAAATTTCATTCTTACTACAAAATTTCCTAAATCTTTCATTCGCAAAATATCTTGCATTGTCCAAAATTAACTTCTCAGGTTTTCCACATTCTCTAAAATATTTATTTAACTTTTTTTTACTACAGAAGATTTCATACTTTTTGTTGGATATAACTTAACATATTTAGAGAAAACATCGACTATGATAAAAATATTCATACTTCCTTGTTCACTCTTTATGAAATTGCTAATAAAATCTATTGCTATCACTTCTAAACATTTCTTTGCCATGACTGTCTTCACCTCATTTCTATTTCTCCTATTCTTTTCTTTTCCTAATTGACATGTATGACATCTCCTTGTTACCTCCTTTGCCAATCTTTGGTCACCTTTCCCTATATAATTTTCCCTTAACACTAACCATAATTTCCTAGCCCCTACATGTCCATTATCAAAATGTAATTCTTTCAATATTTTTTTACTTAATTCTTTAGTAATTACAAATACCTCCCTCCCTTCATATCTTTTTACCAATACATTTTCTTTTTCAATTGTTCCTCTTTTCTCCTTATCTGACAAACCCCTCTGATCTATAATTATTTGTTCTAATGAAAATAAGCCTTCTATTTCCTTTAACAAATTCACACCAATTTTCACAACTCTTTTATTGTCCCCCTTTTTTTCTTGATCTTCTCTTGTTAATGCATCTGACATTCATACTACCAGGAATAAATCTAATCTCAAAATCATATTCTTGTAAAGTCAATATCCATCTATGGATCCTACTGTTTCCAAATCTATTATTTAATATTGTAGTTAAAGCCACATGATCTGTTTCAACAAAAAACTTCCCCCTTAATAGATAAAAACGTAATGAACCAATGCAAAAAATTATACTTTCTAATTCTAACTCTGACACGCTATAATTCCTTTCATACTTTTTTGTCATTCTTGATACAAAACAAATAGGTACTTCTAACCCTTTCTGATTTTGTACTAAAACCCCTGCGAACCTATCTTTTGATGCATCTGTTCTCAACACAAACTCCTTATTGTAATCCGGATGATAAACCATTAATTTTCTACAAAATTCCTTTTTTAAACCAACAAATGCATTCTCTCTTTCTTCTGTCCACCTCCACTTTTCATCCTTCCTCAATAACTCAATTAACACCTTCTCTTTATTACTTAAATCTGGTATTAATCTTTTGTAATAATTCATTATTCCTAAAAAACCTCGTAATGTTTTTAAATTTGTCGGTCTTTTATATTCCATAATACGTTTCACCCTTTTCTCGTCCATCTGCCTTTCTCTTTCATTTATCTTATATCCTAAAAATATGACTTCCTTTCGAAAAAACTGACATTTTAATATTTATTTTTAAACCAGCTAGATCTAATTCTCTAAGTACCGTTTCCACTTGTTGTAAATGTTCTTTTTCATTTCTTGAAAATACCAAAATATCATTCACATAATGCAGTACAAATTCTTCATATTTATTCAGAACCTTATGTAATGCCCTCACTAAAGCTGCACATGCACTTTGTAAGCCAAAAGGTACCACACAAAACCTATACACTACCCCATCTATTTATCCTGTATAATCTCTACTGTTAATATCTAATGGAATTAGCCAAAAACTGTGTTTTAAATCAATTTTAAAAAAAAAATAACTCTCTGTTAACCTTCCGAAAATTGCATCTACATTCATAGATGATTCATATTGAGGCACTGAATACTTGTTAATATTTCTTGCATCCAAACACAATCTCAATTCACCATTTGACTTCTTTACAACCACTATTGGACTCACATACCATGTGTTACTTCTTTCAATAATTCCCTCACCTAACATTTTATTTATCTCTTTTCCAACATCCTTTCTATACCTATATGGTATTGGATATGTTTTAATTCTGAAATTTTCTATTCCCTTTACTTCTATCTTATGCACATAATTCTCTGCCACTCTCATTTATTTCCTAACTAACCTTTTATACTTTTCTATTAAATCTCTGATTATACTTTTATACTTTTCATCACATAAAAACTCAATTTCATCTTTTACTTCCTTATTTTTCCACGTTTCCTCTACCATATTACACCTCTTCTCATCTACTATACACTTATATTCTGCTCTTTTACTTGCAAACTCAAAAACCTCTCCATTTATCTCTACTATCAATTCATTATAATCAATTTTAATTCTTTCCTTACATAAAATATCTGTCCCAATTACTAAATCCACCTCCAAATTTGGTACTACCAAAAATTGATTCTCTATTTCTATATTATTCCCTAACCTAATCATTTTTATTACTGATTTTTTTTACCTCGTATAATTTTTTCCCATTTGCACCTACCAAAACAGTTTTTGGTACCTTTATAATATCATTTTTCCTTTCTATTATCTTTTCATTTATTATTGATACCTCTGATCATGTATCTACTAAAATTTTTATCTCTTTATCCCCTGTGTTACCTTTTAAATAAATTAACCCTATTTCTTCCCTATTTTGATCTATACTTTCACCCAAATTTATAAATTCCCTAGGATGTTCATATACGCAAACTTTAATTTTTAGTCTTGGTAAGTGCTTCTCACAAAATTTTCTTCTCTACGACTTCTTTCGCCTGTATTTCCCTCCTGATTTCTCATATCTTGTGATACATCTCTTCTATTATTCCAATTTCCATTTCTATTATATTCATTGCCATTATTATATCTTTCATTATTTCCATAATTAGTTCTTCTGTTCCAATTTTCCCTTCTTCTGTATTCTCTATCATTACCATAATTAAAATTTCTTGGTCCTCTTCCCTCTTCTCCTTGATTATTCCTATCATACCTATCATTTATTCTTATTAAATTCCTCCTATCATACCCGCATGCACTATTTTGCTGAATGTTTATGAGATACGTTAATAATTGATCCATCTTACAAATTCCTTGAAATGTTATTTGGGCTGAAATTTCATCTTTAAAATGCTTACCAATACATCCTATCTGTTCTTCTATCATATGTGGATCTAAGTATTGAGCCATGTCATATAAATTTGCTGCGTACATATTATAGTCCATATATCCTTTATTATCATATTTACCCTGTATTAACATATTTCTAATTTTAATCTGTCTTATCTCTCCCCAAAAATAGTTCATAAATTGTTTATTCAACTCCTGTAAACTCTGAATCTCTTTCTTCTTCCTATTCCACCATAAACTTGCCTCGCATGTTAAATACACTTCTAAAATTTTCTTAATTTCACTAAAATCATCTTGTCCCCTTATTTTCATCATAAATCTTTCCCAAAATATTCTAGGATGTAATAATTTTAAATTTCCATCAAATTGCATATTTGGTTCATTAATTTTATCATCAATAATTATATATTCTTTTCCTTGATTATTACCATTATTATTCCCTTTTCTTTCTTCTATTTGATTTAACTTCTTATTTATGTCTAATAGCTTTAAATCCATTCTGTTGGATAATTGTTTTTCCAAATTACCTGTTTGCTTATTCAACTTCTGACTATATTCTTTTTATATTTCTTTGATATTTTTCTTTACTTTCTCCAAATTCAATATTCTACCATCATTTTTATGTACACTTGTTTTAACACTGTCTATCACTGTATAAACCGTTTTTTTTTTTAATCTTTTCCTTTTTGCCTGTTATTATTTTATATTTCTTTTCTTGTTCCTTTTATACTTCATCTATTCTTCCTATCATTTCTATTCTTATATTCTTCTTATTTTCTTCTATTTTTTATCATTGTACTTTTTTAAATCCTCAAACTTCTTCATTATTTCTTCTTTATCTTGTTTCCTATTTTCATCCATTTTCTTACTATTTTCTTCTAATTTATCCATTTTCTTGCTTATATCTTTATTGTTTTCATCCATTTTTTTATCCCTATTCTTACTATTTTCCTCTAATTTATCCATTTTTCTATCCATTTTCTTACTATTTTCCTCTAATTTATCCATTTTCCTGCTTATATCTTTATTGTTTTCATCCATTTTTCCAATGAGCACTTACATAAAATCTTCCAAATTCATTCCTTCTTTCTTTCCTTGAGTCTCAACAATCTTCTTTTATAATGTCGCTGTATTATCCTGATTTTGTTCTGTTCCTCTATATTTTTCTTCGAAAATTGTATATCCTACATTTTGCTGTTCCATATTGCCTTGTCCTACTTGACATACACTCTCATCATCTCTCTCCTGTTCTTCCATCAAACCAACCTTCTCTCCTCCTTGCAAGTCCAGCTAATATATTGCTTTATCTTATATGTAACTTATCACTTTATCTAAGATATCATTTTTATTTAATATATCACTTTTGAACTTTCACAACTTTAATACTTTATATTTCACGATACACTTGGCTTTTAATGTTACTTTCCCCCTACTTAAGTTTCCCCCATATTTCCTTAACTTTATATCCTGTCAATGTATTCCTCCTCTTATCTCCTAAACCATACAAACATCACACACACGCAATATATTCACCCTCTCTATATAAAAAAATATACCAAAATCAACAATTCAAATAAAAAAAATTATAAACAATCTTACCAATTTTCTTCCAAATTCCAAAATTGCAAATATCCAAAATTTTGATCTCCCTCTAGAAAGAATGCCCCACGTTGGCTGGCGACACTTGATATAGAAACCCCCTGTATATTGATTTTTTATAATTTGTCCAGACTCTTAAAAAAGGGTGGTTCGGCTCTAAAAAATTTTACAAAATATTATTTATCAAAATTAATACTAAACAAAAAAATAAATATTTTAATTTTTCAGTCTTCTCTTTCCGTTAGCTCCTTGTCTCCACTTGTTTCTACCTTGCCTCTACCTGTCCGCTTGTCTCTGCCTATCTGCTCGATTCTATCTCTCTGCTAGTCTGTACCTCTGCTAATCTCTACCTGCGTGTATCTGTGCTGCCTCTGCCTGTTCTTTATCCTGTCTTGTATGTGTCTCTGCTTCTATCTATATCTGCTGCTACCAGCCCTGGCTCTGTTAATTCCTGCCTGTCACTGCTTATCTTTGATTTTGTATATTTTTTACTATTCAAATAAATAAAACTTTATTTACCTTTTTTATTTTATTTTATTCTTACAGTTTCCCAATCAAAACTGACAATATCTCCAAAATAATAAAAAAAAAAAAATCCTATTATAATCCAAATGCTTAACAACTCTTACAATTCTTGACAATCTAATAATTTTTATCTGACATTCCTCCATAATCAATAATTAAATGTTAATTATCACTAATTAACGCTAGTCATTACAATTAAATGAAATACCCGTTTAAAAACTATAGTTATTAAGTCCTAAAACAACTTTATTTGGCCCCCAAATTACGTCATCATTAATACAGCTTGAAAATACCTATGTCATTGCAGCGCACATTTTTATGCACAAAAATAGTTATTTTGCACTCATAAAAGTATTACAATATTTGTAACGCTTCAAAATGTAAACAAGACTCAATAGCCAACAGACAGATTTTTCGTTTTCATTTTAAATATATCACCCAAATCTAATAATTTACCAATCACCAAATAGTTAATTTATAATGCACCTGATGTGACCCGTTCGAGCAAATACACGTTTTTTTTTTTTTAATAGAGTCCAATTTTTAATTGAAAATCCCGATTTTTTTATTAAACTGGACATACGCTAAAGTAAAAAGAAAAACTATGAGTATTGACATTCCAAATTAGATTTCCAATTGGCAATGCGTTCGTATCATTGACCAAATTCTCTTTCCATGTATAGCTGTCGAATTGGGTCACCACTATGCAGAGTTTAGTGCTAATACGAGTATGTGTGTCTGATAACTGAAAGTATTTTTTATCTATCAGGTGCGTTATCCTACACGTTTATATTAGTAAAGAGGTAATTTTGATTCTACTAACAATTACAGTGACCTAATTATTATTGAAATAATTTGCAAATTTGGAAACAATTCTCAAAAATCCCCCTTCGAATTAATAATACCATCCCTGAACCCAAAATGTGAAAACCTATACAAAAAAAGGTGTTCTATATTCAAAATGAATGGTCTTATTTCAATGCTTTGTTGTGCTTGTATATTCGCAAGTAAAACTCGTCTCGATTTAAAATTCTAGTAATACTTGTTCAACAATAGCTAATAAGCCTTGCTTCAAGATTAGAATCAACTTGCCCTAACCAAAATACCTCTAATTAAATGAAGAGTATCTATTGCTCAATTGCAGTAATATGTACATCTGAAATGAAATAGTCTTTACACTTGTTTTAAATATACTTTATTTATATTCAATAATACCTTGTTCTTAAATCCAATACAACTAAATGTGTTACAATAATAATATGATCTTTGACATAAATATATTGATTTTGGTTGAATTATAGGATAGTTTCATTGAAGAAATTAATAATCTTCTTGCTTTTTAATAGGGTTCTCACTGGTACCTATCCACCGAAAAATTAAATTAAGAAATCTACCAAATATGGCGTCTTTCCTCTATATTAAAATGGTGCCTTTTAATAATGTTTTTCAAAATTAAATTGTAAAATAACTCATGTTACTAAGGCCCTTACATATGGGGCATTCGCGGCGACAAAAACATAAAACATCTTCTTACCCTACTTTGTAACACTTTTCTCCACGTATTCGATTATTATTAATCCCAAATTTCAAAAAATGTTTTCTTCTGTACCTCTATGGATATGTATTCTGGCACGATAACTCTAGAAAAAAAGCTCCAATCGACTTGCGGTTTCGTTCCATAAAACATATAAATAGGTATATAATATAATAAGACATCTTCAGATCCTTTGATCATATCTTATGTGTTTAAATGTCATCTATTTAACTTTTATCCTGGTACACACACAATAGGCAATATCGAGAATAGTTTTTGACCTCACTAGAAACAACGGATAATTTATTTCACTTTAAATATTATTGAAATTACCAAATTTGTAAAGTAAGAATCGATAAATAATAATTTTTAATTTAATTTTTATTCTTGTTTTACTTTTGGTTCATATTTGAGAGGTGAATAACCTCCTTCACTTATTAAATTTGTGACCCAGTTTCGCGGTTACATTTGTATGTATATTGTAAAATCACAAATATAAATTTCACTCTAAAAGAGTATTTTCATTTAAAATGCTCGTCGTCTCTTGCAACCGTTTTTCCTTCTCGGCCAAAAAGTCAGGCACGCTATTGGTTATTTATGTAGGAAAAGTCAGACGTCAGGCCTGCGAAACTGATAACAAATGTTGTAACTGTGTTCGTGATAGCACCAGATGAAAATGCCGTGAGTTATGACGACTCTTATCTCCCCTGTCAGTTATCCGTCCTGGAATTTACATTCACCGTATACGCAGTATCTGAAGCCTAAACTCTGATTATTTTCCTGCTGATTTTTCTGCTTATATCCAATCGCCAGATTAGCCCTTTTGCTTTTGTTATCAAATTATTCGGTTCCTGATTGAAATTTCCAATTTCAATGAGTGGAGCATCGCTCGGAGGATTGAAATGTTAAAATACAGGGTTTGTCTAAAAATAATGCGTTTCTTATAAGCAAATACGGTTGTTTGTGTAATAATTACTGTAAAACGGTACAGTACAGAATATTGTTAGCGCTTGGTGCATGTTCAGTAGGGAGTAGGGAATTCCCGAATCCGGTGAATCTTATAAGCATAATATATGTTATGTTATGTTGAGAATGGGGTGTTAATACACTGCGACCTAAAAGATCTATTGTGCCCCCTGCTGTCGCCACTGCACTAAGGAAATGTCTCAATGCCTATAGCGACCCTTCCAATCCTATTTTCTCAAGGAAGTGTAGGATTTGAAGTGGCTTCAAGTTAGGTAAATCTCCCTCTTCTATTTGATATCCTCCTAGATATAGTGCCCTTGGATTCTGGAGTGCTACACATTCAGTTAGGATGTAAATGTAGGTTTCGTCCTCCTCCTCACAGAATCTGCACTCACTATCCTCTACTACTCTCAGTTTACTTCGGTGTCCTTTTAGTCGGCAATGCCCGGTAAGGATCCCTGTTACAATACGTAGCCTGTTCTTGCTTAGGCAGATGCAGGCTTCCGATCTTTTCTGGTTATATTTACCCAGAAGTATCTTGGCCTGTCTCAGCCCCGAGATTGTTCCAATTATCGGTTCTTCTACTGCCTGCCCAATTCTTTTTTAATCTCTCCTAATATTATGTTTATGTTTAGGTTTAAGAATCTGGAGTATATTCCACATCCTGAGCCTTATTTTGTTTTAGAACCGTCGGTGCAAATATGAATTGTACCTGCCACTTCCGGCTCTTCTATTTGTTTTATTATAACTTTTTATATGACTTTAAATTTGCTTCTTTTTTAGAACATTTTTCCAAAACTTCAACTTATCCTAAATTCTTTGTTAATTTTTGTTTTCAACATTTTATACAACTCTTCTATCAATATCATCACTAATATCTTCATCTTTACTATTACTGGATAATAATAAAGACAAAGGCAATTTTAAAAATTGAAAATAAAATCCTAACATCTAAATCGGCACTGAACAAAACTGAACAAAATACAGTTCCAAAAAATTTAAACTTTGAGCAAGCGCTTCTAGCAGTCGAACAAAAATATTATTGTGTCTTCGTACCTGTAATATCAACTACGCTATTACTGTATCGGTAATGTAGCTACTCGTCATACATTTAATTTGAAAATTGGCGGGATTTTTTCTACTAAAAGGAGAATTTACATTAGCAATTATTTTCTATGTAATATGAAATATAGCCATCCAAAATTTTAGTTCGTTTTTTAATTTTTAATGAAATAAAAAATATGTACAGGTAAACGTTAAATATGTTCCTCTTGAGCCACTTTTTCAAAATTTGATCAAATTTTGATGTCAAAAACGCAAAATTTTGTTTTGTAAAGATTTTCTCAATTTTTAAGAAAATAAATCAAATTTCGGAATAATTTCACTTTTACCTGAATGTACATATTTTTCATCAACAAAAAATTAAAATAAACTATAGAAATGTCCATGGCTCTATTTTATATTGATTAGAAAAATATAATTGCTGAAGTAAATTTTCCTTTTAATTATAAATAATATTTTGCTTCTTTATTAGCTATTTGTAAAAATTATGAAATACCAATAAAAGTGTAAAATTGTATGATAAATAATAATTATGAAGGGTGAAATAAATTTTATATAAAGCTGTATAATTATATTTACTAAAAATTTCCAAGAAAAATAAATCAATCAAATAAATAGCAATACAACAATAATAATATGCTACCCTTCACCACCATATAAGTTAAACCCCAAGAAGAGCTTGTGCGAGGCAAGCATGGCTATTATTATTATTTGCTATGGCACTCTGGGACGACTTGAAAATGACTGATGGTGCCATTTTATTTACAGGTGAGGAAAACCCAGATAACCCCACCTATCATCATTATTACAAAGTACAATCCATTTTTACAAATGTTTACTAGTTTCTATAAAAAATACTCCTAATTTCATAAAAATATTATTCTCTAAAGATAATCTAATGACTTGAAAATAAATTCTAGTAATATAAATTATCTTCAAATATTTATTATCTTTAAGAAAGATACTCTAATATTACAAACATTACATTACTATTTACGTACGTTAACTATCTTTGGTTAAAATAATGAAAACCAGAAATTGCAAA